>CM053265.1:61670528-62117528 GCA_028583415.1 Protea cynaroides
CCTAGAAAGGAGAAAGAAGCTGAAGAAGGAGGAGAAGCTAGAAAGGAAAGGGAAGAGCCGATATTGCCGTTCGATGAAGAACACCTTACCGCCAGTCGACGGTGAGTGTTTAAACCTTCTTTTACATTATGACTCTAAGTTGGTTAGTTTGCTTTGATCAATACCATGAAAAGTAGGTATTGATCTAAAACCTTATTTTGTCGATAAACCCTATTTTGCCGACAAACCCTAATCTAGTCGGTAAACCCTAGATTCGAGTTCTAGGAAGAAGACCGTCAAAGCTAGGATTTGAATGGAGTTAGAAACAACTCTAACTCAGTGCTCAGACCTAGAATGTGTAGGAGAAACCCTAGGATCAATAGGGGATGACCGATGGGAGTCGAGAAATCGGATGTATAGTCTTTCGGAGACATACCGGTCGACCATATCGGTCGCACCTTATGCGACTGGTACCACGATCGGTACCTTCCGGGGGCTGGTCTGTGGGGACCGGCTGACCATACCAGTCGCAGGTTTCCCCACAGTGCTGCGACCGGTACCTGTGACCGATCAGCTCTGTGAGATGTGTTTTGCCATTGTTGGTTTTTCGACCAACGTAAACCTATTCTAACTAAACCCTAATATTGTGTAGGACCTTATGATAGCAAGTTTGGACCTTGCGACGCAGAGCAAGCAATCAAACAAGCGTCAGGTAAGGGAATCAGACCTAAACCTTAATAATTAATGAACAGTAAAACATTGTTAATAATCCTGATTCAGTGGTGTGATGTTTGTGCATACTCGCATGTCATCTTTTATTTCCAGTTATTATTATTGTTCATGCATACTTGCTATGCTAGGTTATGACTGTTAGGCATGTGATTGTTTTCATTGGTGTGTGGAATGGGAAGGGCCTGGGGTCTGGGATCATTCCTCACACTAGCACCTTTCGTATCGTTCTGTCTTAGCATGCTTGGTGCTGGTAAGGTATCAGGGGGAGGACGTGGCACTCTGGTCTCCGGCCTGGCCACTAGAATCTAGCTCTATCTCTATGCCGTAGGGAGCTGTGCTGGGATAGGGTCTACTGTGATGACATATAGGATTGGTTAGTTGCGAGCCCAGTTTGTTAGCCCTCGCCAATAGGGGCTTACGTGTTGGTATGGATAGAGTATCAAGGGAGGTCTATCTCTATCCATGATAGGGTGCATGTGGGACGGCAGTGGTGTTTGATCCATTGGGCAGCTTCACACACTCGTGTATAGAGGTGCGGTGGCCGCCAATCCTTTCTATAGCACATTGTAAACTTAAAACCAGACTATGAAGTGAATGTTACTCATGCATATGTTTGTTGCATTGTCTGATTGTCTTACTGAGCTAAGTTGTGAGCTCACCCTGTATATATATACATATTTTTAGATGTTATTGTAGGTTACACAGTGGAGGATTACGTGGACGCTCTAGTGTATGGAGGCGTGGCTGCTTTGGATACGTAAGCAGGAGAGGACGAGCATGACGCTTCATGCGAGTGCCCTTTCTGCGTGTATTTCTAGGGTGTTTATTTGGTTTATTTTATTTATTTTCAGTTGGAAATACAGTGATGTAAAGATATTTATTTAAGTTTTGAGAATTTGAATAACTTGATATTTTATTTAAATTTATCAATAGATTACTCAGTTCATTTTATTTAACACTTTCGCTGTATTTATTATATTCTGATTGTGGTTATGTGCAATGGTTTGTATGAGTGGACATGGTCTTATTGAGATCCTGGTGTGAACCGTTGGTTCAGTGATGGTTCACTCACACTTCTGGTTCAGCCGGAATTAGGGTGTGACAACTTGGTATCAAAGCTCTTAGGCTCTGTCCAACAAACCATATTGCACTTAATTGAGTCGATGAACTGAGATAGGAAGAATTTAAAAGCTTTAATAAAAACACACCTTAAGCACTTGTTTGATGCCTGAGACTATAAGAAAGAGTATAACATACTATATTAAATATGGAATTATCAAATACACATACTCTAGATAGGAAAACCATAAACTTCTATTAAAACATTAAAAGAGTGATAAGTTAAAAGTGCTACAGGGTACAGTCCACAAGCCGGACAGTTACCCTGTTATATAAACTGTACTGTGAAGAGAGGAAAAATAAGAACTCTATCATGGGGTTAGGGGCATAGGAGGAATAGGGTCGGCAATATCATACTCTTGCTCATAGGCGACCCTGAGCCAGTGCACCTGCTCCTGAGTGACTCGGAGGCTGCGAGCCAAGTACCCCAAGTCATGGCTCATCTCACGCTGAGCGTCCTTAATCTCCGTGAACATACCCATCACGGTGTCGGGAGGAGACTGAGATGGTCTCGCTGCATGTGTGGGCTGTGGTGCTGGCGCTGGAACATCCTCCATCTGATCATCGTCACCCTCATCATCACCCTCTGCTTCTGCTGCATGAGCAACATTGGCTGCTACTGCTGCTGCTGCCGCGACTGCTACCCTCCTGAGTGGGTGAGGACGAGCCTCTAAGTCCTCATCGCTGATCGGTAGGTTTTCCATCTGCATCCGAAGAATGGCATCCCAGTCGATGTCCGAAGTCATAGTATCCTCAACGGCGATCTCACCCCTCATGTCCACTCGTAATCGCCGCAGAAGAGTGGTGATGAGTTGACCGTATGGAAGGTTGCTGGCCTGACCGGGTAGAGTAGACCGGGTAGAGTAGCCTGATGCATGGTCCTGATGATGATGTAGGGAAGACAGACCCGCTCCCCAATGCAGATGCAGTAGGTCAAGTACTAAGTGAGCTCTGAGGTACAATATTGTGCTGGATGATGCGACTGTATACCCGAGGCACAAGTCTAAAACTAGCAGCCTTAATGGGTGCTTCAGGGTTGAGTAGCTGCTCTGAAATCTCCTGGCGCAGATCGTCTGTGAGAAAGCCCTTCATCTTAGGGGCACAGTAGACCAAGTCCCCATCATTGGGAATCCCTAGGAGGTCAGCGAACTGGTGAGTGTCAAAAGAGATGGGAACACCCTTGACGTAGCTAGTTAGGCGGAGTGCCCGGCATTGATTGAAGTCATTGACATCTCCCTCTATCTCCAGATTGGCGTAGAAATGCTTGACAAGGTTGGGGCGGGTGGTTACAGAATAAGTGATGATGGGTAACCACCCGAGTCTATCAAAAGCAGCTTCCACATCAAACCGCTGAAGTTGCTCCAGGTTTACCCATCGTCCTGACTCAATATTCTTTCCCTCGAACCAAGGAAAACGGGCTTGCGCAGCCTCGGAAAGAAACCACCGCTCATCGAGCTGGGGAACCAGCGGGTGAGGAAGGTGCATGCCAAGACCGTATGAGTGTTTACCGGCACCTCTGTGCGGAGCCATTGAAACTACAAAACAAAGACAAATAATGAGAAATTTGTTAGAATTTTCAAAATTTCGGCAGCATAACGACAGCAAATTAAGCAAAAGCCTCAAACTCACCCAAACCCTGGGGAGGAGGACTTACGTAACCCCCAAACCCTTCGTGGAATCCAAACATTCATCAAAACAACAAGAAATTTAGAATTTTCAGAAAAATTCGATTTTTGGCAAAAACCTAGGTCAAAAACATAAAAATTTGATTTTTTTCAAAAACCGTTTGGTGGAACCTCAAATTGGTTGAGGGCTTTTGCTCATAGAGGTCCCTAATCCCTTTCTAAGCCGAAGGAAGAGAGTTCCTATGGTTGGAATTCCTAAACAAAGAAAACACTAGTTTTGGGCTTGGAACCAAAGAGAAACGATATAAAAATGATTAATGGAAGGAAGAAACTTACTTGGAGGCGATGTTCTAAGTCTTGATCGAAAGAAAATGGCTTCTAAGATCACCGGTCGGACTGTAGCAACTCAAAGAGCCAGAGAGGAATTGCCACCAGAGAGAAAGAAGAAAGGAAAAGTGAGAAAAATCTCACTTTTCTCGATTTTAAAGGTGATTTTCGGCATACCGGTCGATGATTTTGCCCATACCGGTCGACCGGTACCTCCCTGGTAAAGTCGACCGGTACCACTCGGTCAGGAGAGGAATCCTGACCGGTCGACTATACCGGTCGCTCCATACCCTACAGGGTAGCGACAGGTATATCGACCGGTACCCCTCGGGATTCTGAAAATTTTTGTCCGCCTGGACATACCAGTCGCACTATCATACACAGTGCCGTAACCGGTATGTTGCGACCGGACACTCATTCGAAGCCAGAAAATTTTGGGAAAACTTTTAAAAATTTCCAATTTAAGTTTCCGTTACGATTTTCGCCTTGCACATGTTAAAGACTAACACTATTATGACTGTTCGATTATACCTCATGTGTTATGTCTTCTTCTCAGATCCAAGAAGGAAAATTTATCTGAGATGGTAGGCCGAAACGGTCGTAGAGGCTCACGAAGGTGTCACCACTCTAGGGTACGCCAAGACGAGGGCAATGTGGAAACAAGATCTGCTGAAGAGCAAAACCTGAATCCGGAGAGTGGAGAAGGCCAGATTCCCAGGGCACTAACAAACTTGCCAGGCCCTCCTCACACTAACTCCAAGACAATTGTAACAAACTTAGTTTTTTAGATGGAAGTTCAGCAGAAAACATTCCTGAACGAGATGCTGAAGATGTTCAGGCCACCGGAATATATTCCTACAGAAGGTACGCCTGAGTTTGGAAGAAATAACACCACACTACCAATGGATGGTAGTACTGGGCCGATAGGCCAAGGACAGAATCTACAACCACCACATCAATTTCCATCGTCATTTGCCTATCAAGGAGTCTACCCGTACCCACCACCATGGTACAGAATGAATGCATAGGGGCAGAATGACCTAAACCAAGCGGTGGATAGGTTCTTGAAGCTGAAACCCCCTACTTTCAAAGGAAAACCAGGGAAACCACTATGGCCTGCACAGTGGGTGTCGAAAATAGAGAAGAACTTCCATTTGATGACTTGTACGGAGGATGAGAAGGTGCTGTTTGCTACGCACATGCTCAAGGAAGATACAAATGCCTGGTGGAATTCTACCCGATCATACCTAGAGGTAAAGCACACTCAGATCGATTGGGCAACATTCAAAGGAGCTTTCCTCGATAAATACTTTTCGAAGAGCTTTAGAGATCAAATGGAGAAGGAATTCCTCAATCTACAATAATCTCAGTCAACTGTTGATGCTTACCAGCAAAGGTATGAAGAGTTGTTCTTCTTCGCTCCGACAAGCACGCAAGAAGAAGAAACCAAAACCCGTAGGTTCACCATGGGATTGCGAGGAAGTATCTGAGAGCACGTCTTGGGTTTGGAAAAGAAGGTATATAATGAGGCTATGCAGATTGCCAGGGTAATCGAATCCAGTCAAAGAGACAGTTTCTTTGCTCAGAACAGGGGACTGAAGAGGCCTGCTACTGAGACTTCAAGTGGAGGCAATACTAGATCATTCTGCCCATACAGGGATCAATCCACTGTGGTGCCTACAAGGATCACTTGTAAGACCCGTATCAAACTAACCCGGTCTTACCACCTTGAACCAGGTCTACCCATCATGGTCGAGCCAAATGGATCAAGTGCGTGAGGGAGATCATGATCCCAGGTATTAAACTGACCCAAAAACACTAAAATAAGGGGGAGGGTCGCATACCCAGCAAGGCAGGGTCGGACCCCCCCAGTATGAAAGTCAGACCCTGAGTTTTTAACCAGGGGTCGGACATTTTAGAACCAGGGGTCGACGGGATCTCCGACCCCCTCATCGACCCCCAGTCTGTCGACAGAAATCGTGAATTAGGAACTTTCCAAATTTCAATGGGATTCTTTCCTAATCTCAATGGGACTTATTTTGGGAGTTTCTACTCTATAAATAGGACGTCCCTAAGCCTCTTTCACTCCTTTTAGAACCCTAATTGGATTGAGAGAAAGAGAAGAGAAGGAGAAGAGAAAGAAAAGAGAAGAAAAGTGGAGAAGAAGATCAAAGAGAAGGCTTCAGAAAAACTAGCCTAATTCTCAGGTATGGATACTATCTCCATGTAGTTCTAAAGATCTTAGAGTAGATAGTGACGAGGGAATGATCTAGGAGAAACCCAAATCATCCATCCATGGTTAGGTTTTCATGAAAAACCATGGGAGAGATCATAAAAACCATGTAGGTGAATAAACTATGGTTCTAAGCCCTAGAACATGTATGTAATGGATTGTAGAAGCAAGCCATAGGACCTAAACACGAAGGAATAGACTGTAGGATGAAAATTTGACTAAACCCACGGGGGGTCGCACGGGGGTCGATGGCCAATCGACCCTACCAGACCCTAACAATCGACCCCCAGTGTTCGAGAAGTCCAAAATCTGGGTGGTAGCACCCAGGGTCGATGGAACCTCCAACCCTGGCATCGACCCCCAGTTAACAGCATGCTTTTTAAAATCAGAATTAATTCTAATTAAATTCTATCGACTTGATTAGTTCTTCTAATGATATAATAGTGATATTTACTTGATTCTTAAAGCTTGAGAGGATCTACGACCAAGCAAAGGTGAGGGAACAATACCTAACTAATTGGTTAATAATAAACTATTTTATTCTTGAGTCCAATGCCATGATTGATTCTATGCATGTATGCTTGTTATGTGCATTCAACATGTCATCTAATATTTCTATTATTATTGTTCATGCATATTTAAATCATTGTTTATAACATGATGATGATGATGATGATAGGAATAGGCATGTGGATGTATGTGTGTGGTTGGTGTGCTTGATGCAAGCGAGTATCAGGGGGGGTGTCATAGGCCGGGCCTCAGCACTCTAGCTCTATCTCTAACTCAAGTCTTGTCCATTGACATCGTCGTATCGCCATTACCTTAGCAGAACTATTACGTCGGAGTGTATGAGGGGAGGTGGTCTCGGACCGTGTAGTCTCTGACTCTGCCGGGGGGCCTTAGCCCTATCTCTATGGAGGTATTGAGGGATGCTGGGGTGAGGCCTTGGATACACTGATTGGCATTAGGATTGGTTAGTTGCGAGCCCAGTTTGCAAGCCCTCGCCAATAGGGGCTTACATGTTGGTATGGGTAGAGTATCAGGGGAAGTGTCATAGGCCGGGCCTCAGTATTTTAGCTCTATCTCTATTCCATGGTAGGGTGCATGTGGGACGACAATAAATGTTACCTTTGGGCGGCTTCACACACTCGTGTATAGAGGTGCGGCGGCCACCTATCCTTTCTATAGCACATTACAAACTTATTTACCAGACCAAAGATATGAATTGAATGTATGCATATATTTGTTGCATTGTTTTGTTTACTCACTGAGCCATGATGTGTGCTCACCCTCTCGACGTCGATTATTTTTAGTTGATGATGCAAGTACAACGGTCGAAGATTATATGAGTGCTCTGATGTACGTGTGTGTTACTACAATGGAAGCCGAAGACTTAGTGGATACGCATGATCCCTCATGGGAGTGTAACTCATGCGTATTCGACTAGATTTATGTTTGGATTATTAAGGAAATTAATTGATACTTTATTTATTTATGTCTCAGTTGATACAATAATAACTTGATATTTTATTATGGTTATCATAGTTAGATTTTTCAGTTCATTTACTATAAGACTTTCGCTATTGTGTATTTATTCTGATTATGGTTGTGGATGTGTATGGTTTTATTTTTAATGGACACAGCCTATTAGAGATCCTGGTTGAACCGTTGGTTTATTAGCGGTTCATTACACCGTTCTGAATGGTGCAGAATTGGGGTGTGACAACTTGGTATCAGAGCCTCTCAGGCCCTGTCTGTGAAACCCATATACTTCCACAAAAGATCGTGAACTGAGATAGGATAAAAATTTAAAAGATGTAATAATAACACACCATAAGCATTTGTGTTGTTTGAGACAAAACTGAAAGAGAATAATGCATCTATTAAATGAGAAACAATTTTTATATACAACCAAAGGAAGAACAAACATTTATATATATATGATTAAAGCAGAGTACAGTCCATAGTTCGGACAATTACTCTGAAGTACAAAAAGAAAGATAAAAAAAATACATCAAGAAGCTGGAGGTGATGGGGGAGGCGGTGCCTCACGGTCTCTATCATAGTCCTCAGCGTAGACTCTAGTCAACCAAGCTATCTGAGTCTGGGTCGTCTGGAGACTAGCCATGAGGGCAGCCACATGCTGGTCGGTCATGTGCTGAACATCCATAAGCTCTCCCACCCGCTGATCAGACAAGCGCTGAGCCTCTAGAAGCTCACCCATCCTCAAGTCAGACATACGCTGAGCCTCTCGTATCTCGTACAATATCCCCATCATGTCATCAGAAGGAGCATACGAAGGACCAGCTGCATGCGAAGGACCAGCTGAAGAAGATGGACCAGCTCCAGTAGCATGAGTAGGTGATGGAGGAGGTATGGCATCTACATCCATGTATGGCCGATCATCATCATCCCCATGAACCCCTGCTGCAGCGGCTGCTGCTGCTGCCTCAGCGTCAGCCATCTCCACTCGAGTGCGAGGGCTCACCATCGCGTTCCTCTCCTCATCGCTGACCTGGGCATCCCGCATGCCCATCTTGCAGATGGCCTCCCAATCCAGAGGCAATGAGAAGGATTTCTCTTGAATCTTCTCATCCAACAAATCAACCCCCAGGCGGATAAGCAATGTAGTGATCATGCATCCACAAGGAAGGTTGCCAGTATGACTGGGCAACGTGGCACTGATCATCATCTGCATGATAATATAGGGAAGGCAGACGGGCTGCCTAGTGTATATGCAGTACAGCAGATACTGGGTCAATTGGGAGACCCTCCCGTAGTGTCCACTCTACGATATCAGGTTATGCTGAATGATCTTGCAGTACACCCATGGATCTGAACACAGATAACTCTCTTTCATCTCCCAGCGATCAGGTCTGATGAGTTGACGATCTATCTCAGCCCTCATCTGTAATGAAAAGAACTGGGGCTCTCCTGGAGCACAGAATACGAAGGAGCTGCCATAGGAGA
The DNA here is from genome assembly GCA_028583415.1 of Protea cynaroides. Classification (NCBI taxonomy): domain Eukaryota; kingdom Viridiplantae; phylum Streptophyta; class Magnoliopsida; order Proteales; family Proteaceae; genus Protea; species Protea cynaroides. The sequence goes on from CM053265.1 coordinate 61,679,514, forward strand.
TACCCAGCAAGTCCACTAGCTGTCGAAAATCGAAAGAAATATCAACCCCCTTGACATAGCTAGTGATCCGAAGCTCACCACCTCTCTCAACATTGTTGTAATCCTCCACTACTTGGAGATTACAGTAAAACTGGCGTACCAGGTCAGGACAGGTACAGGCGTCATAGGTGATGACAGGGAGCCATCCCATATCGCCAAAGGCCCCCTCCACATTGAACAAGGCCAAGCTAGCCAAGTCTACTTTGCGGCCTCCCTCTACCTTCCTGCAAGCGTAGCGGGCATACAACGTCTCGGCTTCATGGGAACGGAAGCGAATACGGTCGCGAACACTAGGTACCTTGGTACGAGCCATAGTATCTGCAATTAAGAAAGAAAAACAAATAATGGCTTAGTAGAGAGGAAAAACCCAAAATTTTGACATAATAACGACGTAAATTGGTCAAAAGCCTCACTTTTCACCCATACATGTGGGCAGGAGGACTTACATAGATCCTAAACTATCCTGTGAGACTCATACAGTCGAAAATTTCAACTAATGAGATTGAATTAGAAGAAATTTCAAGAAATTCAAAATCTCGACAAAATTAGGACAAAAAGAGTAAATTTTGAGTTTCTTGATAACCAACCGATGAAACTCAAATATTTTTGAGGGCTTTCATTCCTCAAGTCACCAACAACAAAATCCCCCAATAAAAATCAAATTTTTACGGTTGGAAAAGTTTAATTTGAAAAATACGAGATATATGAGCAAAAACCTAGGTAAGGAAACCTAAAAACATGAAAATGTAGAAGACATACCTGTAGCGGAGGTGTAGATGACAAAACAAGAAGTGCAAACCACCAACGGATCAGAGTTGTCACTATAGCAACTCAGAGGGACGAGACGAGTCGAAGCGGAGAAGAAAGAATGGGAAATGGACTTTGAATCGGAACTTAAAAATCTGATTTTTAGTCCGGGGGTCGAAAAATTCGATTAAAACAATCGACCCACCCATCGACCCCCGCATCAACCCTCGGCTCTCGGGAGTCTGACAGGGAACCAGGGGTCGCACCCTGGGTCGGACATCCTCCGACCCCCCCATCGACCCCTGGCTCTCGGGAAGAATGGGTGGTGATTTCCCAGGGTCGCATACTGAGGGTCGGACACCCATCGACCCCCACCATCGACCCTACAGTAAAAATACAGCATTTTCGACAGAATGATATGAAAAATTTGAAATTTGCATTTGTTAGTGGTTTTAAAATATGAGAATGAAGTATTTAATGATTGTCTCTCGTGTTCAATGATTTTCAGGCAATCCCACTATCAGATTAATTAATGGCAGGATGCAGAGTAACCAGATAGAGCCGTAACTCTATTCCACCACCACCACTTGTGGGGGAGAATAGCCAGACACACCCGAAAATACAGGGGAACACGAACACGGCACCATCCATCATAAATGGGCAGACAAATCCTACAAATCTGCCAGCTCCACCTATAGACTTGGCTACAGTCGTAATGAACTTGGCCCAACAGCTGCAGCAAATGCAACAGGCACAAGCTATTATACAAGCTGCCATAGGCATAACTCTTCCAGCTGCACAGACACCTCCAATGCCAGTAGGACAGGCAAGCACAACACCAGGGGGAAGTAACATAGTACCCCACGCACCTCAGACTCCTATCATGCAGGCTCCAGTACAAAATCCAGAGATAGCTCAAGGTGAATATCAATACCAACCACCTATGTATGGAGCGTATGTCCCGCAACAACTAGACCAATCCAAACTGGTGGAGCATTTTCTGAAACTGAAGCCTAGAGAATTTAATGGCAAGCCAGCAGATCCTTTATGGCCGACACACTGGGTTGACGAAATGGAAAGAAATTTTATGATGATGACACTAAATGAAGAAGAAAAAGTGTTGTGTGCCACCTTTTTGCTGAAAGGAGATGCACACCATTGGTGGAGGTCTACCAGGACTTATTTATTAACAAAGCAAGCCCAACTGACTTGGGATATTTATAAGGAGGCGTTCTTTGAGAAGTATTTTCTGAAAAGTTTCAGAGATTCTATGGAAAGAGAGTTCCTGAGTTTATATCAGGGGCAGATGACCATGGATGCATATCAACAGCGTTATGAAGAGCTGTTCTTCTTTGCACCCACCAGTATGCAGGAGAAAAACACCAAGACCCGAAGGTTCGTCATGGGACTTAAGGGAAGCATCCGCAAGCATGTTCTGGGACATGAAAAGAAAATCTATAATGAAGCGGCACAAATTGCTCGAGTTATAGAATCGAGTCAGAAGGAGAGTTATTTCATGCAAAACAGAGGTATAAAAAGGCCAGCTAAAAATTCTTATAACGGAGGGAATAACAAGACATTCAAACCCTTCCGTGCTTAAGGCTTTACCGCTGCAATCAAGACTACTCCCGTAGCTCAACAGCAACAAAAGCCAATTACTGAAGGGATAAAATGTTTTAACTGCAACCAAGTGGAACATATAGCAAGGGAATGTCTTAAGCCCAAGAAACAGCTACATCAAGGATGAGTTTACGCGGTTACATCTGAGGATGCTGCCGCATCGCCTGATGTGGTCACAGGTATGACTTAAATTTTTAGTTAGTTGTATTACATTGTATGAGCATGTAGACTAAACCAAAACAAATCACAGGTATCGTACCTATTAATGGCATTCCCGCCAGAGTACTCTTTGATTCAGGAGCTACTCATTCCTTTATATCTGTGACATTTGGAAAGAAGTTAAATCTACCCCTTAAATCCTTAGACTGCAAACTACTTGTACGATCACCTATGGGATTAGAAGTGGAGTTAGAAAAAGGTTATGGACCATGTCCAGTTTTTATTAATGAAAAGACCTTGGATGCAACCTTGATCCAACTTGAGATGGCAGACTTTGACGTCATCTTGGTAATGGACTGGTTAGTTCGGCATTCTGCAAACCTATTGTGCGCCGAAAAGAAGCTGACATTTAAAGACAAGGAAGGAGCAGAGTTCAGTTTTTCGGGAACCAAACTTCCCCGTAAACGAAAGCTCATACTCTCTGCGCTGTGCCTTGAGAAAGGAGCAGTCGGGTATTTAGTATCTGTGGCCGACCTTACTAAGGAAGCACCACGAATGGAAGATATTGATGTCGTGGGTGACTTTCCAGACGTATTTCCTGAAGAACTACCAGGATTATCACCCGATCAAGCTACAGAGTTTGTTATAGATCTTATACCTGGAGCCGCACCAATATCGAAAGCACCTTATCAAATGGCTCCTACTGAACTGAAGGAATTGAAAGTACAACTACAAGAACTGCTGGACAAGGGTTACATTCGCCCTAGCATATAACCATGGGGAGCGCCAGTATTATTCATGAAGAAGAAGGATGGTAGCGTTCGATTGTGTATAGACTACCGAGAACTGAATAAACTGACAATCAAGAATCGATATCCGTTGCCTCAGATCGATGACCTATTCGATCAGTTGTAAGGTGCCAAAGTGTTCTCCAAGATTGATCTTCGGTCAGGCTACCATCACTTGAAGATTAAAGGTGGTGATATTCCTAAGACAGCATTCAGGACCAGATATGGACATTATGAATTCTTGGTTATGTCTTTTGGATTGACAAACGCACCAACAACTTTTATGGAACTGAACCGGATTTTCCATGACATGTTGGATACGTCGGTTATTGTATTCATTGATGATATATTGGTCTACTCCAAAGATGAGGAAACTCATATTAAGAATCTAAACGCCGCTCTACAGTGACTACGGAAGGAGAAGCTCTACGCCAAATTTTCAAAGTGTGAGTTTTGACTAAAGAAAGTCGCATTTCTTGGCCATGTAGTATCCGCTGAAGGAATTAAAGTGGATCCCAACAAGATCGAGGCTATTGTAAAGTGGGAAGCACCAAAGAACATTGCAAAAATTAGAAGTTTCTTGGGCCTAGCTGGGTATTATCGACGATTTGTGGAAGACTATTCCTGAATTTTCGTACCTCTTACCAGTTTGACTAAGAAGGGCGAGAAGTTTGTTTGGATGGATAAATGCGAGAAGAGTTTCCAAACCTTGAAGGCTAGATTGATATCAGCTCCAATCTTGATCATCCCGATTCCTAGACAACCATTTATCTTGTACACCGATGCGTCAGGACTGGGATTAGGATGTGTACTTATGCAAGGTGAACAAGTAATTGCATATGCCTCAAGACAACTGAAGACACATGAGAAGAACTATCCCACTCATGATTTGGAACTAGCGGCAGTAGTACATGCTGTCAAAATATGGAGACATTATCTGTACGGGGAGAAGTTTCAGATTAAATCAGACCATAAAAGTCTTACTTATCTATTTAATCAGAAAGAGCTGAATATGAGACAAAGAAGATGACTGGAACTATTGAAAGACTATGATTGTGATATCCAGTATCATCCGGGGAAAGCTAATGTAGCAGTCAATGCGTTGAGTAGAAAGGCAATAATAAAATCTCAGGGGGAGGTTAGCACAACTGCCGCAATGTGTACTACCAGAAAGGTATTCAAGCACGGTAATGAGCAGTTTGTAATAGATGCACCAGATGGATCAGCCAACTAAGGTTTTATTCATCAGTTTTCAAATATGTTCGCCGCATTGAAGATTATATCAAATATAATTGATGAAGTAAAGACAGCTATCAAATAAGACCCTTACCTAAGAACGGTATAAGAGGACATCAAAAAAGGTAGGACTAACCCTGAGTTCACCTTGGACGAAGAAAAGGTACTGAAGTACAAAGGAAGAATATGTGTACCCAAAACAGAAAGCTTGGACATTAGACACCGATTGATGAAAGAAGCTCATACCACCATCTATTCGATACATCCTGGAAGTAAAAAAATGTATTATGACCTAAAGAAATTATATTGGTGGAGAGGAATGAAAGCAGATGTAGCTAAGTTCGTGTCTCAATGCCTAAATTGTCAGAAAGTAAAGGCTGAATGACAAGACCGGCAGGATTGTTATAGTCGTTACCGAAACCAGCATGAAAATGGGACTGCATCACTATGGACTTCGTCACAGGATTACCATTGACTCCTCGAGTAGTTGACACAGTTTGGGTGATTGTAGACCGCCTGACTAAAATAGCTCGCTTTATACCTATACGACCTCAGTATACACTGGAGAGGTTAGCTAAGCTGTATGTGGATAACATTCTGCGATTATACGGGGTACCTGAAAGCATTGTGTCTGATAGAGATCCGCGATTTACTTCAAAGTTTTGGGAATGATTGCAAAAGGATATGGGTACAACATTGAAGTGTAATACCACATTCCATCCGCAGACAGATGGACAGTCAGAGCGTACAATTCAGATTCTAGAAGATATGCTTCGAGCATGTGTAATTGATTTTAAAGGATCATGGGATGAAAAGTTACCACTGATTGAGTTTGCTTATAATAATAGCTATCAAGCTATTATACATATGTCACCCTATGAAGCACTGTATGGCAGAAAGTGTCGAACTCCTTTGTTTTGGAATGAAGTGGGGGAACGTAGTCTTGTTGGACCAAAATTTTTTGAAGAGACTTGTCGAGTGGTCGACATTATCAAAGAAAGAGTGAGAACAACTCAAAATCGTCAGAAGCAATATGCAGATACTCGACGCCGAGACCTTGAATTTGTCGTGGGTGATAAAGTATTCTTAAAAGTATCGCCTATGCGAGGATTGAAACGGTTCGGACAGAAAGGGAAATTAAGTCCAAGATATGTCGGACCATATGAGATTCTAACCAAGCGTGGAAAAGTGGCTTACCAGTTAGCACTACCACCATCTATGTCAAGTGTGCATGACGTATTTCATATTTCCTTATTGAAGAAGTATGTCAAGGATCCAACGCACGTTCTGACAGTAGATCTACCTGATTTGACTGATGATTTGACATTTGAAGTAACACCAACTGAAATCACCAGCCAAAAGGTTCAACGGCTATGCAACCGTGATATCTATTATGTTAAGGTCACCTGGAGAAGTAGAGATATGGAAGAAATCACATGGGAAGAAGAGAATGCTATGCGAAAGCAATATCCTCATTTATTTACCTCGGAAGGTATGTATAATTTCGAGGATGAAATTTTATAAGTAGGGGGGAGTTGTAAGACCCGTATCAAAATAACCCGGTCTTACCACCTTGAACTAGGTCTACCCATCATGGTCGAGCCAAATGGATCAAGTGTGTGAGGGAGATCACGATCCCAGGTATTAAACTGACCCAAAAACACTAAAATAAGGGGGAGGGTCGCATACCCAGCAAGGCAGGGTTGGACCCCCCCAGTATAAAAGTCAGACCCTGAGTTTTTAATTAGGGGTCGGACATTTTAGAACAGGGGTCGACGGGATCTCCGGCCCCCTCATCGACCCCCAGTCTACCGACAGAAACCGTGAATTAGGAACTTTCCAAATTTCAATGGGATTCTTTCCTAATCTCAGTGGGACTTATTTTGGGAGTTTCTACTCTATAAATAGGACGTCCCTAAGCCTCTTTCACTCCTTTTAGAACCCTAATTGGATTGAGAGAAAGAGAAGAGAAGGAGAAGAGAAAGAAAAGAAAAGATAAGTGGAGAAGAAGATCAAAGAGAAGGCTTCAGAAAAACAAGCCTAATTCTCAGGTATGGAGACTATCTCCATGTAGTTCTAAAGACCTTAGAGTAGATAGTGAAGAGGGAATGATCTAGGAAAAATCCAAATCATCCATCCATGATTAGGTTTTCATGGAAAACCATGGAGGAGATCATAATAACCATGTAGGTGAATAAACTATGGTTCTAAGCCCTAGAACATGTATGTAATGGATTGTAGAAGCAAGCCATAGGACCCAAACACGAAGGAATGTATTGTAGGATGAAATTTCGACTAAACCCACGGGGGGTCGCACGAGGGGTCGATGGCCAATCGACCCTACCAGACCCTAACAATCGACCCCCAGTGTTCGGGAAGTCCAGAATCTGGGTGGTAGCACCCAGGGTCGATGGAACCTCCGACCCTGGCATCGACCCCCAGTTAACAGCATACTTTTTAAAATCAGAATTAATTCTAATTAAATTCTATCGACTTGATTAGGTCTTCTAGTGAAATAATAGTGATATTTACTTGATTCTTAAAGCTTGAGAGAGGATCTACGATCTAGCAAAGGTGAGGAACAAGACCTAACTAATTGGTTAATAATAAACTGTTTTATTCTTGAGTCCAATGCCATGATTGATTCTATGCGTGTATGCTTGTTATGTGCATTCAACATGTCATCCAATATTTCTATTATTACTGTTCATGCATATTTAAATTATTGTTTATAACATGATGATGATGATGATGATAGGAATAGGCATGTGGATGTTTGTGTGTGGTTGGTGCACTTGATGCGAGCGAGTATCAGGGGGTGTCATAGGCCGGGCCTCAGCACTCTAGCTCTATCTCTAACTCAAGTCTTGTCCACTGACATTGTCGTATCGCCATTACCTTAGCAGAACTATTACGTCGTAGTGTATGAGGGGAGGTGGTCTCGGACCATGTAGTCTCTGACTCTGTCGGGGGGCCTTAGCCCTATCTCTATGGACGTATTGAGGGATGCTGGGGTGAGGCCTTGGATATACTGATTGGCATTAGGATTGGTTAGTTGCGAGCCCAATTTGCAAGCCCTCGCCAGCAGGGGTTTACGTGTTGGTATGGGTAGAGTATCAGGGGAAGTGTCATAGGCCGGGCCTCAGCACTTTAGCTCTATCTCTATTCCATGGTAGGGTGCATGTGGGACGACAATAAACGTTACCTTTGGGCGACTTCACACACTCGTGTATAGAGGTGCAGCGGCCACCTATCCTTTCTATAGCACATTGCAAACTTATTTATCAAACCAAAGATATGAATTGAATGCATGCATATGTTTGTTGCATTGTTTTGTTTGCTCACTGAGCCATGATGTGTGCTCACCCTCAAGACGTCGAATATTTTTAGTTGATGATGCAGGTACTACGGTCGAAGATTATATGAGTGCTACGGTGTACGCACGTGTTGCTGCAATGGAAGCTGAAGACTTAGTAGATACGCATGATCCCTCTTGCGAGTGCAACTCATGCGTATTCGACTAGATTTTTGTTTAGATTATTAAGGAAATGTAATTGATACTTTATTTATTTATGTCTCAGTTGATACAACAATAACTTGATATTTTATTATGGTTATCACAGTTAGATTTCTCAGTTCATTTACTATAAGACTTCCGCTATTGTGTATTTATTCTGATTATGGTTGTGGATGTGTATGGTTTTATTTTTAATGCACACAGCCTATTAGAGATCCTGGTTGAATCGGTTGGTTTATTAGCGGTTCATCACACCGTTCTGAATGGTGCAGAATTGGGGTGTGACAACACTACTACACCACCACCGTCACAGTTTGCTGGACAGAACCAGAACATTAAATGTTTCAACTGTCAGCAACTGGGTCTTTATGCAAGGACCTGCACTCTACCCAAGAAGCAACCGCCACAGCATGGAATAGTATTCGCAGTCACCACTGAAGAGGCAGCCACATTACCTGATGTGGTTACTGGTATGATTACATCCCTCACTATTTGTTTTACTGTTGTTGTGTTTGTGCATGTAAAACTAAGGGATAATTAAATTTTAGGGACTGTAAATATAACTGGTATACCTGCCAGAGTACTCTTTGACTCTGGGGCCATGCACTCCTTCGTTTCTATTTCTTTTGGAAAGCGAATGGAATTACCTATCAAGTGTTTGAACCCAAGCTTGATAGTTCGCTCTCCGTTGGGAGTCGAAGTGGCGTTGAATGAATACTATGGGCCGTGTACAGTTAGTATTGAGGGCCGAAGCCTAGAAGCAAATCTGGTTCTACTCGAGATGACAGACTTTGATGTCATCTTGGGAATGGATTGGCTAGGCCATCATTCGGCAAGCTTATTATGCGGTGAAAGGAAACTTGTGCTTAAAGATGAGAAAGGGAAAGAGTTTAGCTTCACTGGGACCAAGTTACCTAGGAAGCGAAAGCTGATCCTCTCCGCCCTAAAAGCTAAAAGATGCTTAGAGAAGGGAGGAGTGGGGTACTTAGTGTCTGTGGTCGACATGACTGTTGAGGTACCAAAGATGGAAGATCTAGACGTGGTACGAGAATTTCCAAACGTATTTCCAGAAGATCTACTAGGTTTACCTCCAGACAGGGCTACAGAGTTCGTGATAGACCTTATGCCAGGGTCGATGCCGGTGTCTAAGGCACCGTACAGGATGGCCCCTACTGAATTAAAGGAGTTGAAGACCCAATTACAAGAACTACTGGATAAGGGCTTCATACGACCAAACATATCGCCATGGGGAGCACCTGTATTGTTCGTCAAGAAGAATGACGGTAGCGTACGACTATGTATCGACTACCGAGAGCTGAACAAGTCAAGAACCGATATCCTTTGCCTAGGATCGATGATCTGTTTGATCAGTTGTAGGGTGCAAAGGTTTTCTCAAAGATTGATCTTAGATCAGGGTATCACCAGTTAAAGATTAAGGCCACAGATATTCCGAAGACTACTTTCAGGACAAGGTATGGACACTATGAGTTCCTTGTAATGTCATTCGGGTTAACTAACGCTCCAGCGTCGTTCATGGAACTGATGAACCGAGTGTTTCATGACATGTTGGACACTTCGGTCATCATATTCATCAACGACATCTTGGTCTACTCAAAGGACAAGGAGACTCATGCATCACATTTGAAAGCATCCCTACAACGCCTGAGAAGAGAGAAGCTTTACGCCAAGTACAAGAAATGTAAATTTTGGCTGAAAGAAGTGGCCTTCTTGGGTCACGTAGTATCTACAGATGGTATCAAGGTAGTTCCAAGCAAGATCACAGCTATAGTAGGATGGGATGCACCGAAGTTAGTTGTAGAGATTCGTAGTTTCCTTGGATTGGCTGGTTACTATAGAAGATTTGTGGAAGACTACTCAAGGATAGCCGTTTCACTTACCAGACTAACCAAGAAAGGAGAAAAATATATATGGTCAGATGAGTGCGAGAAATGCTTTCAGACTTTGAAGTCAAGACTAGTCTCTGCACCTATCTTGACCATCCCAGCACCAGGCTTACCGTTTACCCTATATACGGATGCCTCAGGGTTGGGTCTTGGATGTGTATTGATGCAAGGAGAACAGGTGATTGCCTACGCATCAAGACTGTTAAAAGAGCATGAAAAGAATTATCCTACACATGATTTGGAGTTAGCAGCGGTTATACATGCAATCAAGACTTGGAGACACTACCTTTACGGTGAAAAGTTTCAGATTAAATCGGATCACAAGAGCTTAACTTACCTTTTCACTCAGAAGGACCTGAATATGAGACAGAGGAGATGGTTGGAATTATTGAAAGATTGTGATTATGACATCCAGTACCATCCGGGTAAGGCAAATGTCGTGGCTGATGCCTTAAGCCGAAAGTGGACATCGAAGCCTGAGGCAGACCTAGTACAAATGCTGCATTATGTGCTGCAGCTTCAAGCTCAACAGAAAATGATGAAGAGTATATATTAGAAACTGTAGGAGATCCAGTGGAACAGGGCTTAATTCATAAGTTCACATTGATGTTCGCAGCCTTGAAGATCTCATCGGATCTCATAGATGAGGTCAAAGTAGCAATCCTACAGGATCCACACCTCAAGACTATGCAAGAAGATCTAGAGAAGGATAAAAGCAATCCTGACTTTACCTTGGATTCAGACAAGGTACTCAGGTATCGTGGACGATTATGTATACCTGAGAGTGAGAACTCAAATATCAGAGATCGAGTTATGACAGAAGCTCATTACACCCCATATTCGGTACATCCAGGAAGCACCAAGATGTACCATGATTTAAGAAGACTATATTGGTGGAGGAGTATGAAAGCAGATGTAGCCCGATTCGTGTTCCAATGTCTGAATTGCCAGCAAGTTAAAGCTGAAAGGCAGAGACCTGCAGGTTTGCTACAACCACTACCGGAGCCCGCATAGAAGTGGGATTGTATCACAATGGATTTCGTCACTGGCCTACCCTTGACACCAAGGTCAGTGGATGCAGTTTGGGTTATAGTCGATCAATTTACTAAGACAGCTCGATTCATCGCTATCAGACCTCAGTATACCATGGAGAAGCTGGCCAAGCTATATGTGGATAATATAGTCAGACTTCATGGCGTCCCAGAAAGTATAGTATCTGATAGAGATCCCCATTTTATATCAAAGTTCTGGGAAGGATTACAGAAAGCAATGGGAACCAAGTTGAAGTTTAGTACAGCTTTTCATCCTCAGACAGACGGACAGTCAGAAAGAACTATTCCAATTTTAGAAGATATGCTTCGAGCATGTGCTCTAGATTTCAAAGGAGCTTGGGACGAGAAGCTATCACTCATCGAGTTTGCTTATAACAACAGTTACCAGGCTACAATTCAAATGGCTCCATATGAAGCACTCTATGGGAAGAAATGTCATACACCTTTGTTATGGAATGAGGTGGGAGAGAGAAGGATTGAAGGACCGGAGTTCGTCGAAGAAACTTGTCGAGTGATTGATCAAATCAAGGAAAGAGTGAAGACAACTCAAGTTTGACAAAAGCACTATGCAGATAACCGACGTCGACATCTGGAGTTTGCAGTGGGTGATAAAGTATTCTTGAAGATATCACCTGTACGAGGTCTGAAACGATTTGATAAGAAGGGAAAGCTATGCCCCAGGTATATGGGACCATACGAGATTTTGGTCAGACGTGGTAATGTGGCATATCAACTGGCTCTACCACCATCCATGTCGAGCGTTAATGATGTGTTCCATGTTTCTTTATTGAAGAAGTATGTCAGGGATCCATCGCACATCTTGACAGCAGACCCACCAAACTTGACAGAGGACTTGACGTTTGAAGTTGTACGTGTGATGCTCACAAGTCAAAAAGTACAACACCTTCGAAGCAAGGATATCCACTACATCAAAGTGCATTGGAAAAGCCAAGATGTGGAAGAAATTACTTGAGAAGAAGAGAACGCAATGAGAAAGGAATACCCTAACCTTTTCGATGATCAAGGTACGTTCAAATTTCGAGGCCAAAATTTATTTTAAGGGTGGGGGAGTTGTGAAACCTACATGCAAATTTTGGGGACGAAATTTCTTTTAAGGGTGGGGGAGTTGTAAAACCCGCACTCCATGAACCCGATCTAAACCTTGAATTCATGTCATAACTGTAAGACCTGCACTCCGGGAATCTAAACCTTGATTTCATGTCGTAACAGGTCTTCCGATCATCACCGGGCCAGACGGGACGAGCGGATGACAATCAGGTAAGAAATCGGACCAAACAGACCAACTTAAGTATGAATTTCATTCATACCGGTCGATGGTACCGGTCTATGGTACCGGTCGACCGGTATGGTCTGTGCAGCAGACTACCAAGATCCAGAATTAGATCTCTGTGGGTCCCACTTTCCCAATTCTGAATCCTAAGACTTTTCTAATCCTAAGAGGCTTCCTAAACCTAATTCCTAGCCTATTTAAACCCCTCTTAGCCTCTTAGAATCCCTTCCATTGATCCTCACAAACCCTAGAGAGGAGAAGGAGATTGGAGAAGGAGAAGAAGCTAGGAAGAAGAAGGAAGAGCCGCCGTTGCCGTTCGACGATGCACACCCTACGCCAGGCGACGGTAAGTGTTTAAACCCTTCCTCTCCCATTATGACTCTAGGATGGTTGGGTTGTTTGTATCAATACCATGCAAAGCAGGTATTGACCTAAACCCTACTTTACCGTCAAACCCTAATTTAATCGATAAACCCTAGATTCGAGTTCTAGGATGAATACCATCAAAACTAGACTTGAATGGAGTTGGAAACAACTCTAACACAAAGCTCAGACTTAGAATGTGTAGGAGGAACCCTGGAATCAATAGAGAGGGACTGACGGAAGTCAAAGATCGGGCGTATAGTCTCCTAGAGACATACCGATCGACTATTTCAGTTGCACCCTGTGCGATCGGTATGTTGCGACCGGTACCTTCTAGGGCTGGTCTGTGGGGACCGGCTGACCATACCGGTCGCAGGTTTCCCCACAGTGTCGCGACCGGTACTGTGACCGGTCAGCTCTGTGAGTGTATTTTTGTAACCTCGTTGGTTTTCCGACCAACGTAAACCTATTTTAATTAAACCCTGATATTGTATAGGACTTTGTGATAGTACGTTTGGATCTTGCGACGTGGAGCAAGCTATCAAACGAGCGTCAGGTAAGGGAATCGGGCCAAAACCCTAATAATTAATGGACAGTAAATTGTTGTAAATAACAATGAATATGTGGTTTGGTGTTTGTGCATATTGCATGTCATCCTTTCTTTCAGCTATTATTATTGTTCATGCATACTCACTATGTTAGGCTGTGATTGCGAGAAATGTGATTGTTATCGTTGGTGTGTGGAATGGAAAGGGCCTGGGGTCTGGGATCATTCCTCATACTGGCACCTTTTTGTAGTGTTCTATCTTAGCATACTTGGTATGGGTAGGGTATCAGGGGGAGATTGTGGCACTGTGGTCTCCGGCCTAGCCACCACGCTCTAGCTCTATCTCTATGCCGTAGGGAGTGATGTTGGGACAGAGTCTACTTGTGTATTGTTCTGTTTTAGTATGCTTGGTGCGGGTAGGGTATCAGGGGGAGGTCGTGGCACTGTGGTCTCCGACCTGGCCACCACGCTCTAGATCTATCTCTATGTCGTAGGGAGTTGTGCTGGGATAGAGCCTACAGTGATGATATAGGATTGGTTAGTTGTGAGTCCAGTTTGCAAGCCCTAGCCAGTAGGGGCTTATGTATTGGTATGGGTGGAGTATCAGGGGAGATAGTGGATGCCTTAGCTCTATCTCTATTCCATGATGGGTGCATGTGGGTCGGTGGTAGTGTGATCTACTGTGCGATGCTACACACTAATGTATAGAGGTGAGGCAGCCTCCGAACCTGTCACACCCCAATTTTGCAATATTCAGAATGGTGTGATGAACCGCTAACAAACCAACGGTTCAACCAGGATCTCGAGTAGGCTATATCCGTGTTATCTAAACTCCATACATCCACATAAATAATCAGAGTAAATAAAACAAATAGCGGAAGTCTTATAATAAAATGAACTGAGAATCTATTGTGATATCAATAATTAAATAACAAAATTATTCTGTATCAACTAAGACATAAATAAATAAATATCCAATACATGTCTTTAATAAATCCAAATGAATAAACTAAAAATCTAATCGAATACACATGAGTTGCACTCGCAAGAGATGTCATGTGTATCCACTTCATCTTCAGCTACCATCGCTGCAACGTTTCCGTACTTTAGAGCATTTATATAATCTTCAATGGTTAAACCTGCATCATCAACTAAAAATATTCGACGTCGAAGGGTGAGCACACATCATGGCTCAGTGAGCAAACAAAATAATGCAACAATACATATGCATGCAATCAATTCATCTCTTTGATCCGGTTTAAAGTTTGCACTATGCTATAGAAAGGATAGGTGGCTGCCGCACCTCTATACACAAGTGTGTGGATACGCCCAATGACTCCTGCACTGTCGCCCACAACACCTAAAATTGTACAATATACATCCCATGAAAACGGCATGGCTGTACCGGTTGATACCATACCAACAAATAAACCCCTGCTGGCTAGGGTTGCAACTGGGCTCGCAACTAACCAATCCTAATGCTAAACAGTGTATCCAAGACCTCACCCCAACATCCCTCAGAACATCCATAGAGATAGAGCTAAGGCTCCTCGGTAGAGTCAGAGACTACAAGGACCGAGACCACCTCCCCTGATGCTCTACGACATAATAGTTCTGCTAAGGTAATGGCGATACGACGACATCAGTGGACATGACTTACGTAGACCATGGCACAATATACAGCCCATGAAGAACGGTCATGGTTGTACCAGTTGATACCATCCCTACCCTCACCATATACACTGGCCAAACACAAACATTCACATGCCTATTCCTATCATTATCATCATCATCATCATGTTATAAACAGTAAAGTAAATATGCATGAACAATTAATAGAAATATTAGATGGCATGTTGTATGCACATACAAGCATACACGCATAGAATCAATATGGCATTGGACTCAAGAATTAAAACAATTTATTATTAACCAGTTAGTTTAGGTCTTGTTCCCTCACCTTAGCTTGCTAATAGATACTCTTCCAAGCTTTAGAATCACCTTTATAATGTTATTATATTGCTAGAAGACCTAACAAAGCCGATAAAATTTAATTAGAATTTATTTATAATTTAAAAACCATTCTGTTAACTGAGGGTCGGAGGTAGGGTCGGAGTCATGATCGATCCTGGGTGCGACCCTCCCCAATCTGGACTTCCCGAACACTGAGGGTCGATCCTCAGGATCACATAGGGTCGGATGGTCTTCGACCCTCTGTGCGTCCTTCGGTGGATTTTGGTTAATTTCCCTCCTTTTAGTCCATCCTTCGTGTTTGGGGTCCTATGGCTTTCTCCTACAGTCCATTCAACATTCATTCCATGGTCTAGAACCATGAATCCTCCACCTAGATAGCTTTCATGTAATCTCCCATAGTTTTCAATGAAAACCTAACCATGGGTTGATGGTTTGGGTTTCTCCGAGATCATACTCTCATTATTATCTAACCTAAGGTCTGTAGAAACTCATGGAATTAGTATCCATACCTGAGAAGATTACTCCCTCTTTGTAACTCTTCTCCTTTTTGCTATCTTCTTTTCCTTGCTTCTCTTCTTCTCCTTTTCCTTCTCTTCTCTTTCTCTCAATTCAATTAGGGTTGTAAAAGGAGTGAAAGAGGCTTAGGGACGTCCTTTAAATAGAGTAGAAACATCCTAAAATAAGTCCCTCTGAGATTAGGAAAAAATCCAAATAAAAAATTAGGAAATTTCCTAATTTCAGTTTCAGCGAAAACTGAGGGTCGATGGGAGGGTCGATGATCCCGTCAACCCTAGGGTTCCTAAGGTGTCCAACCCTCCCTATAAAACTGAGGGTCTGACTTTCTGTCTTGGGGGGTCCGACCCTCCTTTGCTGGGTATGCGACCCTCCCCTTAAATTGAGTGTTTTAGGGTCGATTTGATACCTGGGATCATGATCTCCTTCATGCCCTTGGTCCATTTGATTCAACCATGATGGGTAAACCTGGTTCAAGGTGATAAGATCGGGTTAGTTTGATACGGGTCTTACAACTCCCCCCTACTTATAAAAATTTCATCCTCGAAATTGTACGTATCTTCAGAATCAAATAAGTGAGGGTATTGCTTTCGCATAGAATTTTCTTCTTCCCATGTAATTTCTTCCATGTCTCTACTTTTCCAGGTGACCTTAACATAGTAGATATCTCGGTTGCGTAGTCATTGAACCTTTCGGCTGGTGATTTCAGTTGGTGTTACTTCGAATGTCAAATCATCAGTCAATTCCGGTAAATCTACTGTCAACACGTCGTTGGATCCTTGACATACTTCTTCAATAGGGAAATATGAAATACGTCATGCACACTTGACATAGATGGTGGTAGTGCTAACTGATAAGCCACTTTCCCACGCTTAGCTAAGATCTCATACGGCCTGATATATCTTGGACTTAGTTTCCCTTTTTGTCCGAACCTTTTCAATCCTCGCATAGGCGATACCTTCAAGAATACTTTATCACCTACAACGAACTCAAGATCTCTGCGTCGAGTATCTGCATATTGCTTCTGACGGTTCTGAGTTGTTCTCACTCTTTCCTTGATAATGTCGACCACTCGACAAATCTCTTCAACAAACTCCGGTCCAACAATACTACATTCTCCCATTTCATTCCAAAACAAAGGAGTTTGACACTTTCTGCCATACAGTGCTTCATAAGGTGACATCTGAATAGTAGCCTGATAGCTATTGTTATCAGCGAACTCGATCAGTGGTAGTCTTTCATCCCATGATCCCTTGAAATCAATTACACATGCTCGTAGCATATCTTCTAGAATCTGGATTGTACGCTATGACTGTCCGTCTGTCTGTGGGTGGCACGCGGTACTGAACTTCAATGTTGTTCCCATAGCCTTTTGCAATCCATCCCAAAACTTGAAAGTAAATCGTGGATCTCTATCGGACACAATACTTTCTGGTACACCGTGTAATCGAACAATATTATCCACATACAGCTTTGCTAACCTTTCCAGTGTATACTGAGGTAGTATTGTATGAAGCTAGCTGTTTTAGTCAAACGGTCTACAATCACCCAAACTGCGTCAACTACTCGAGGAGTCAGTGGTAATCCCATGACGAAGTCCATAGTGATGCAGTCCCATTTCCATGCTGGTTCCGGTAACGGTTGTAACAGTCCTGCGGGTCGTTGTCGTTCAGCTTTTACTTTCTGATAATTTAGGCATTGAGACACGAACTTAGCTACATCTGCTTTCATTCCTCTCTACCAATACAGTTTCTTTAAATCATGATACATTTTTGTACTTCCAGGATGTATCGAATAGATGGTGGTATGGGCTTCTTTCATCAATCGGTGTCTAATGTCCACACTTTTAGTTTCAGGTACACATATTCTTCCTTCGTATTTCAGTACTTTCTCTTCGTCCAAGGTGAACTCAGGATTAGTCATACCTTTCTCAATATCTTCTTGTACTGTTCTCAGATAAGGATCTGATTTGATAGCTGTCTTCACTTCATCCATTATATTCGGTATAATTTTCAATGTAGCGAACATATTTGAAAACGATGAATAAACCCTTGGTTGGCTGATCCATCCGTTGTATCTATCACATACTGCTCATTTCCGTGATTGAATACCATTCCGGTAGTGCACATTGCTGCGGTTGTACTAATCTCTCCTTGAGATTTTATCATTGCCTTTCTGCTCAATGCATCTGCTACTACATTAGCTTTCCCTAGATGATACTGGATATCACAATCATAGTCCTTCAATAGTTCCAGCCATCTTCTTTGTCTCATATTCAATTCCTTCTGATTAAATAAATAAGTAAGACTTTTATGGTCCAACTTAATCTGAAATTTCTCTCCGTATAGGTAGTGTCTCCATATCTTGACAGCATGTACTACTGCCTCTAACTCCAGATCATGAGTGAGATAATTTTTCTCATGTATCTTTAACTGTCTTGAGGCATAAGCAATTACTTTCTCTCCTTCCATAAGCACACATCCTAATCCCAGTCCTGACGCATCAGTGTATAAGGTAAATGTCTGTCCTGGAACAGGAATAGTCAAAATCGGAGCGGATATTAATCTGGTCTTCAATGTTTGGAAGCTCTTCTCACATTTATCCGTCCACACAAACTTTTCCCCTTTCTTAGTCAGACTGGTGAGAGGTACGGCAATCCGGGAATAGTCTTCCACGAATCTCCGATAATAACCGGCGAGACCCAGAAAACTTCTAATTTTTAAAACGCTCTTTGGTGCTTCCCACTTCACAATAGCCTCGATCTTGCTGGGGTCCACTTTGATACCTTCTGCGGATACTACATGGCCTAGGAAGGCGACTTCACTTAGCCAAAACTCACACTTGGTAAATTTGGCATATAACTTCTCTTTCCTTAAACGCTGTAGGGCGGCGTTTAGGTTCTTGATATGGGTTTCTTTGTCCTTGGAATATACCAATATATCATCAATGAATACTATAACCGACGTATCCAACATGTTGTGGAAAACCCGGTTCATAAGTTCCATAAAAGTTGCTGGTGCGTTTGTTAATCCGAAAGACATGACCAAGAACTCATAATGTCCGTATCTGGTCCTGAAAGCTGTTTTAGGAATATCACCGTCTTTAATCTTCAACTGATGATAACCTGACCGAAGATCGATTTTAGAAAATACCTTTGCTCCTTGCAACTGATCGAACAAGTCATCGATCCGAGGTAGTGGATATCGATTCTTGATTGTCAGTTTATTCAACTCCCGATAATCGATACATAATCGAACGCTACCGTCCTTCTTCTTTACGAATAATACCGGTGCTCCCCATGGTGATATACTGGGTCGAATATAACCCTTGTCTAGCAGTTCTTGTAGTTACACTTTCAATTCCTTCAGTTCAGTAGGAGCCATTCTATAAGGTGCTTTTGATACTGGTGCGGCTCCGGGTATAAGATCTATCACAAACTCTGTGGCTCAGTCGGGTGGTAATCCTGGTAGTTCCTCTGAAAATACATCGAAATAGTCCCGCACTACATCAATATCTTTCAGTCGTGGTGCTTCCTTGGTTAGGTCGACCACTGATACTAGATACCCGACTACTATCTTCTCAAGGCACTTCTTAGCATTCAGTGCTGAGAGTATAAGCTTGCGTCTACGGGAAAGTTTGGTTCCCAAAAAATTGAATTCTGCTCCTTCTTTGTCTTTGAATGTTAGCTTCTTTTCGGCGCATAATAGGTTTGCAGAATGCCGAGCTAACCAGTCCATTCCCAAGATGACGTCAAAGTCTGCCATCTCTAGTTGGATCAAGACTGCATCTAAGGTTTTCTCGCCAATGAGAACTGGACATGGTCCATAACCTTTCTCTAATTCCACTTCTAACCCCATCGGTGACCGTACAAGTATTTTATAGTCCAATGTTTTGATGGGTAGATTCAACTTCTTTTCGAATGACACAGATATAAAGGAATGAGTAGCTCCTGAATCAAAGAGTACTCTGGCGGGTACGCCATTTATAGGTACGATACCTGTGATTTATTTTTAGTTAGTCTACATGCTCATACAATGTACTTGCAACTAAAAGGTTTCAGTCATACCTGTGACCACATCGGGTGATGCGGCAGCATCCTCAGATGTAACAGCATATACTCGTCCTTGATGTACCTGCTTCTTGGGCTTAGGACACTCCCTTATCATATGTTCCACTTGATTGCAGTTGTAACATCTCGGACCTTCAGAATTTGGCTTTGGTTGCTGTTGTGTTACCGGGGTAGTCTTAGATGCAGCAGTAAAGCCTTGAGCACAGAAGGGTTTAAATGTCTTGTTGTTCCCTCCGTTATAGGCGTTTTCGACTGACCTTTTTATGCCTCTGTTCTGTATAAATTAGCTTTCCTTCTCGCTCGATTCTATGACTCGAGCAATTTGGACAGCTTCATTGTATATCTTCTTTTCCAAGCCCAGAACGTGCCCTCTGATGCTTCCTCTCAGTCCCGTGACAAACCTACGGGTCTTAGTGTCTTCTTCTTGCATGCTGAGTGGTGTAAAGAAATACAGCTCTTCGTAACGCTGTTGATATGCATCCACGGACATCTGTCCCTGATATAAACTCAGGAATTCCTTCTCCATAGAATCTCTGAAGCTTCGGGAAAAATACTTCTCGAAGAACGTTTCTTTATAGATAGCCCAAGTCAATAGGGCGTGCTTGGTCAATAGGTAAGTCCTAGTAGATTTCCACCAATGATGTGCGTCACCCTTTAGCATGAAGGTGGCACATAGTATTTTTTCTTCTTCAGTGATAGTCATCATAAGAAAGTTTCTCTCCATCTCGTCGATCCAATGTGCTGGCCATAACGGATCCGACGGTTTACCGTTAAATTCTTTGGGCTTCATCTTCAGAAATCTCTCAACCAGTCGAGAGTGATCCAGCTGATTTTGGGGGTATGCCCCAAACATGGGTTGTGGATACTGATAGTTAACCTGAGCTGCTTCCGGACCTGGTACTGGAATCTGTGCAGCTGGTGGTTGAGGTGTTTGAGGTGCTGGGTGGTTACCCATCGGTGCTGCACTGGCTTGTCCCGTCTGCATGGGTGTAGCATGTGCGGTTTGGAACATGATTCCCATTGCAACTTGCATTTGAGCATGTGCATGTTGCATCTGGTGTAGCTGCTGTGCTAAATTCATCACCACTGTTGCTAACTCTGGTGGTGGAGGTGGCAAGTTTGTAGAATTTGCCTGATCTGGGTTTTCTGGTACATATATATTCTCCTGGTTAGTTTCCTCCACAGGTGGTGGTGGTGGAACTGTATTTCGGCTCTATCTGGTTACTCTACGTCCAGACATAATTTCTTCTGAGATTGGTGGTGCCTGAAAATCATCAAAGTAGGTGAGACAATCATTTATACTTCATGTAGGCACGTTAACCGATGTAAAATTCCTAAATTTCCAGCTCATTTTATGAAAAATACTGTCTTTTCTATGCAGATACAATGGCTCGTACTAAGGTACCCAGAGTTCGTGATTCGCTTCGCTTCTGCTCTAATGAAGCCAAGGCACAGTATGCCCACTACGCTCGTAAGAAAGTAGAGGGTGGTCGTATGGTGAACTTGGCTGAGCTAGCCCTGTTCAATATGGAGAGAGCATTTGGTGATATGGGGTGGCTCCCTGTCATCACTTATGACGCGTGCACATGCCCGGATTTAGTGCGACAGTTTTATTGTAATCTCCAGGTGGTGGGGGATTACAATGATGTGGATAGGGGTCACGAGCTACGCATCACTAGCTATATAAAGGGAGTGAACATTTCATTTGACTATCGGCAGCTGGCCGATCTACTGGGCATTCCCTATGATGGCCCTATGGTTTACTGTGCGCCTGGAGAGCCCCAGTTTGTTTCCATGGAGATGAGGGCTGAGATTGATAGTCAGCTGCTACGACCTGATCGCTGGCAGATGAGAGCTTGTTATATGCGTCCGGCTCCACGGGTCTTCTGTAAGATTATCCAGCATAATCTGATTCCGCAGAGTGGCCATTACGAGAGGGTTTCTCAGCTGACCCAGTATCTGTTGTACAGCATATGCACTAGGCAGCCCGTCTGCCTTCCTTACATCATCATGCGGATTATGATCAGTGCCACACTGCCCAGTCATAGGGGTAATCTACCCTATGGACGTATGATCACTGTTCTGCTTACTTGCCTGGGGGTTGATTTGGTGGATGAAAAGATTTAGAAGAAAACCTTCTCGTCGCCTCTAGATTGGGAGGCTATCTGCAAGATGGGTATGCGGGATGCCCAAGTCAGTGACGAGGAGAGAAACGAGATGGTGCGCCCTCACACTCGCATCGATATTGCTGACGCTGAGGCAGCTGCTAGAGCTCCTGCGGATCCTACCGATGATGATGACCGCATGTATATGGATGTCGACTCGATACCACCGCCTTCACCTACGCATGCGGCTGGAGTTGGTACTTCTTATGCGGCGGATCCTGCACCTGAGGCTGGTCTTTCTCATGCGGCTGGTCCTTCACGCCCACCTTCTGATATGATGGAGATGTTGCATGAGATCAGAGAGGCTCAGCGCAGATTTGATCTGAGGATGGAGGAGTTGCTGGACGCCCAGCGTCGGACTGATCAGCGGGTGACTGATCTTACAGCTAGTCTTCAGGCGACTCAGACCCAGGTGGCCTGGTTGACCAGAGTCTATGCCGAGGACTATGACAGAGACCTCGAGGCACCGCCTCCTCCTACACCTCCAACTTCTTGAGTGTATCTTTTCCCTTGTACTATAGAGTAACTGTCCGGGTTGTGGACTGTACTCTGCTTTAGTTATGTATATACATTTGTGTCTCTCATATTGTATGTAAAATTGTTTCTCCTTTAATAGATGCATTATTCTCTTTTTAATTTTGGTCTCAACCATCACTTGTGCTTATAGTATGTTTGTATTAAAGTTTTTACTTTTATCCTATCTCAGTTCACAATTGTCTTGAATGTGTGCTAGATCAGCGGACAAGGCCTGAGATGCTCTGATACCAAGTTATCACACCCCAATTCCGCACTATTCAGAATGGTGTGTGTAAGCACCCCATTTTTGCCACCTTCGGTATAAGTGAACCAATATGGCAGGTTTCCGACCTTTAACCCAAAGATTTGTGATTCTCCACTGATCCCCACAGCAGGGTCATGGGCTATTATCTGCATAGATGCATAGGTCATAGAATTATCTTCGAAACGAGACCAGAATTGCTCAATTCTGATATCAAATGAGGAAGATACGACCATTTTAGTCGGATGATACATATAAGAGAGGTTTCTGAAATTATTATAAATAATAATCCCAGGGGCCTTCATGCAAATTATCCTAAGTCGGATTGTTTGAATTTCAAATCATCATATCTTGATCATCTGACATCGGATTCAGATGATTCCAAGACCATTATTCTTCATTCATGATGTTCTACAAAGTGGACGTAAAAAAATCCCGAGTAGAAGTCACCAGTGGGTCCCATGCAAGCTTGCATGCAAAATTATCGTTAGAACTTCAAAACTTCATATCTTTTCCGTTCTACATCGGATTCAAACGATTCCAAGGCCATTGTTCTTCATTTGTGATGTCCTACAAAGTGGACATGGAAAATCTCGAGTAAAAATCTCTGGAGGATCCCATGCAAAATTACATATGGAAATGGTCATTTAATATTCAAAAATTCATATTTTGATCATTCCATATCCGAATCAGGTGATTCCAGTCTCATTATGTTCCATTTTTAGTGCTCTACAAAGTGGACATAAAATATTTCCGATAGAAGCCTCCGAAGGATCTCATGCAGAATGGTCAGTCAAATTATCGATAATTGGTCCGCTTAAACTTCAAAAATTCATAAGTTGACCATTTTACTTCCAAATGAGGTGATTCAAGTTCCTATATTCCTCATTTTTAATGTTCTACAAAATGAACGCAAAAAATTTGGAATAGAGGACATCAAAAAATTCCATGCGGGATAACAGCGAAAATGACCCGTGAAATGACAAGGAGAGAAAACCTAGTTAATTTCAATCAATCCAGTCAACTTAGTTCAAGCCAGTTTTGGTCCAACCTAGCTCAACCCATATCAGTTGTCAACCTAAATCAGTCTCAACCCATTTCGAATCAGTTCATCTATGTGCATAATATTTATATATTATATATATTGTATAATATATATATATATATATATATATATATATATATATATATATATATATATATATATATGTTATTAAATATATGTGTATATATGTATATAATATATATTATTATATGTAAATGATAATCCAAAAGATTTTGAGAAGAAAAAGGAAAGAGGGGAGAGAGGAAACGTGAAAGTGAAGGGGGATTTCGGTTTTGGAGATAATCCAAAAGATTTTTGAGAAGAAAAAGGAAAGAGGAGAGAGAAAAAACGTGAAAGAGAATGGGGATTTTGATTTTGGAGATAATCCAAAAGATTTTGAGAAGAAAAAGGAAAAAGGGGAGAAAGGAAACGTGAAAGGGAGTTTTTTTAGGTTTTCTAGATGATTTCCAAAAGATTTTGTTGAAAAAAAAAGGGGAAGAAGAAAGAGGAAAAAACGTGAGCTTTTCTAAGGGAATCCAAAAGATTTTGTTGGAGAAAAAAAAGGAAAGAGGGAGAGAGGAAAAACGTGAGCCTTTCTAAGAGAATCCAAAATATTTTGTTGGATAAAAAAAAGGAAAGAAGAAAGAGAAACGTGGGGGTTTTTAGGAGGCTCACGATTTTAGGGATTGGAAAAAAAAAAAAAGGGAGAGAGAGGACGTGAAAAGGGAGAAGATTTAGGGTTTCTAGATTTTTTTTTCAAAAGGGAAAGAAGGGGAAGATAAAATGGACGTGAGAGAGAGAAGAATGGAGGATTTTTCCAAAGAGAAAAAAAAGGGGGAAAGAGAAAAAAACGTGAAAGGCTTTTGGGGCTAGGTTTTGGGAGAAAAGTAAGGGAAGAAGAGAGAAAAAAGAGGGGAAGAAGAGAAAATAAAAGGAGGAAAAATGTGGCTTTTCTAAGGGGCTAAGTTTTGGGAGAAAAAAAGAGAGGAAGGGACTTCCAAGAGGAGAGAAAAAAGAGAAAAAAAAATACAAGAAAGGAGAAGAAGAAGAAAAGAGAGAGAGAGAGAGAGAGAGAAGTGGTAAGAAGAGAAGATCTAGAGTAAAAAGAGGAAAGGATTAGAGAAGCAGAAAGGAGCATGATGAGAAGATGCAAAGGAGAAAAGCAGAGTGAAGAAGCCTGAGGTAGGAGATCCATCCTTTCTGTCAGTTATTTTTTTCAAAGTCAAAGTATACTGCAAATGCATGTCTGAGATTGGTGTCTAGCATTAGGAAGATGCCTCTCTTAGGATTAGCTTCCTTGAGACAAAATGTTGGCCTCTGAGTCCTCTTTCTGACCATGTATTCAGATTTTATTTTCATGAGCTATATGATTTTATATTGATTTTATAGTACCACTGACCAGAATCTCGAACAGACCTGACCAGTGTATTTGCATGTACTTGGGGATTGTTTTTGACCTGCCTATGATCTCTTTTAGGATTAGGTTCCTTGAGACAAAATGTTGGCCTCTGAGTCTTCTTTCTGACCATGTATTTGTATTTTATTTTCATGAGCTATATGATTTTATATTGATTTTATAGTACCATTGGCCAGAATCTGGAACAGACCTGACCAGTGTATTTGCCTGTACTTGGGGAATGTTTTCGACCTACCTATGGTCACTTTTAGGATTAGGTTCCTTGAGACAAAATGTTGGCCTCTGAGTCTTCTTTCTGACCATGTATTCGGATTTTATTTTCATGAGCTATATGATTTTATATTGATTTTATAGTACCATTGGCCAGAATCTAGAACAGACCTGACTAGTGTATTTGCCTATACTTGGGGAATGTTTTCGACCTACCTATGGTCTCTTTCAGGATTAGCTTCTTTGAGAAAAAATGTTGGCCTCTGAGTCCTCTTTCTGACCATGTATTTGGATTTTATTTTCATAAGCTATATGATTTTATAGTACCACTGGCCAGAATCTGGAACAGACCTGACTAGTGTATTTGCATGTACTTGGGAAATGTTTTCGACCTTCCTATGGTATCTTTTAGGATTAGCTTCCTTGATACAAAATGTTGACCTCTGAGTCCTCTTTCTGAGAATATCTTTTAAGAATTTTTTGAGTAAGTACAGTGCCCTATGTGCCCATTTTGGTCCAGCCTGACAAAGCTGTCATCTTGCTGCGTGTTCCATCATGTTTTGATTGATTCTCATATGCTTTGGTTGTTTCTCACTTGCCATATTTGTTGCTATATTTGTTCACATGCTATGTTCGGATGCTCGTATGCATACACTACTATAATTGGAATGGTCACACTACCATAATTGGAATGATCACACTGCCATAATTGGAATAATCACATTGCCATGATTGGAATGCTACACTTGCTTACTGCCATATTTGTCTGCTACACTTGCTCACATGCTATATTAAATGCTTATTGTCATAATTAGGGTAGAAAACCCTAAAATGAAAAGAAAATAACAATTAGGGTAGAAAACCCTAAAAAATAAAAAATAAAAACAATTAGGATAGAAAACCTTAAAAAATGGAAAGAAAATAACAATTAGGGTAGAAAATCATAAAATAGAAAGAAAATAACAATTAGGGTAGAAAACCCTAAAAAATGGAAAGAAAATAACAATTAGGGTAGAAAACCCTAAAATGGAAAGAAAATAATAATTAGGGTTGGAAACCTTAAAAAATGGAAAGAATGCAGCAATTAGGGTAGAAAACCTTAAAATGGAAAGAAAATAACAATTAGGGTAGAAAACCCTAAATATGGAAAGAAAATAGCAATTAGGGTCTTGCCATGCTTAGAAGATAGCATACTAGATCATGCCATATAGGCTCTTGCCTTATTTGCAATACATGCCATATTTGAAAGATTTTTAAACAATCTTACTGTATGTGAATTTCTTGCCATAAATGTTTTATGTGCCATATTTAGATATAATATTCTATTTTTTTGATAATAACTTATTTTATGCAACACCCTAGTCAAACTGCCATATCTGCACACTTCTAGAAGACAATCTAGGCGTGGGGACGTGCATTTAGGCACCCACATTCTTGGGAAGGGCATAATGGGAATAATAAAACCTTAATAAAGAAAGAGAATTCTTTGCCAAACCTTTCAAAATTAGAATTCAGAATGAAAAGGATAATTTAGGACGATTTGCCCCTCGACAAATCCTAAACCTAGAATAGGTTCTAAACCCTAAACCTAGAATAGGTTCTCAATCATTAACCTAGAACAGGTTACCCAGAGTCCCGAACTACGCGGATTATGATTCCTAGGGCAAACCTTAGGATACGTAGGCTATTTGGGAGAAACCCAAATTCAGATCCACACCTTAGTCCACTTGGACTATCCATAGATCCACTAGGATATCCATTTCCATTTCAACCCAGAGTTTCGAACTACGTGGATTCTGATTCCTAGGTTAAACCCTAGGATACTTAGGCTATTTGGGAGAATCCCAAATTCGGATCCACACCTTAGTCCACTCGGACTATCCATAGATCCACTAGGATATCCAGTCCCATTTCGACCCAGAGTTTCGAACTACACGGATTCTGATTCCTAGGTCAAACCCTAGGATACGTAGGCTATTTGGGAGAATCCCAAATACGGATCCATACCTTAGTCCACTCGGACTATCCATAGATCCACTAGGATATCCATTCCCATTTCAATCCAGAGTTCGAACTACGTGGATTCTGATTCCTAGGGCAGACCCTAGGATACGTAGGCCATTTGGGAGAATCCCAAATTCGGATCCATACCTTAGTCCACTCGGACTATCCATAGATCCACTAGGATATTTATCCACACCTTAGTCCACTTGAACTATCCATAGATCCACTAGGATATATTTATTCACGCCTTAGTCCACTCGGACTATCCATAGATCCACTAGGATATCTATCCATATTCCAACCCAAAAGGGGTTATCCAAATCTTAGTCCACTCGGACTATCCATAGATCCACTAGGATACTTACCCACATTTTGACCCAAATAGGATTATCCAGTTCGAACTACGTGGATTCTGATTCCTAGGTCAAACCCTAGGATACGTAGGCTATTTGGGAGAATCCCAAATTCGGATCCACACCTTAGTCCACTCGGACTATCCATAGATCCACTAGGATATCCATTCCCATTTCAACCCAGAGCCCGAACTACGCGGATTCTGATTCCTAGGTCAAACCCTAGGATATGTAGGCCATTTGGGAGAAACCCAAATTCGGATCCATAATTTAGTCCACTCGGACTATCCATAGATCCACTAGGATATCCTCCATATTTTAACCCAAATAGGGTTATCCATTTCGAACTACGTGGATTCTGATTCCTAGGATAAACCCTAGGATACGTAGGCCATTTGGGAGAAACCCAAATTCGGATCCACACCTTAGTCCACTCAGACTATCCATAGATCCACTAGGATATTTGTCCACATTTTGACCCACATAAGGTTATTCACATTCCAACCCAGATAGGGTTATCCACATTCCAACCCAAATAGGATTATTCTTAGATCCATTAGGACTATCTATCAGTCCACTTGGACTATCCAGATCCTAACCCATAGGGTTTTCTCAACCTTTCAAGCATAAACTTCAACTTGAACAAATAAACTTAATCATGCACAAGCATAAATCACATCCATAAACTTTAATCACACCTGAACTACGATGGTGAACCTGATTTTCAGAATAATTCCGTAATACGTAGGCAATCTGATGGATACAGATTCGGTTCAATGATATCAAACCACTTGGTTTGGTTTGGCTTAACAAATAGAGTCTAGCATAGGAAAGGTATAGGAGACCGATTTTGATCTGGCGGTTTGGGTGCATAACCCCTTCCCATAACCGTGACCTGACGCTTACCCAATCTCTGATGGACCAGAATTCCAATCTAAGGGTCATGAGTTAATCGAAGTCTTACCTTGGGGTGAGATTTCACATTTCTAAGGTCCTAGACCTAAATCTAGGTGGCGACTTCTAAAGATTTCCATCTTTGTCCTCACAGTGTGATGAAACGCTAACAATCTAACGGTTCAATCAGGATCTCGAGTAGGCTATATCTGTGTTATCTAAACTCCATACATCCACATAAATGATCAGAGTAAATAAAACAAATAGCGGAAGTCTTATAATAAATTAAACTGAGAATCTATTGTGATATCAAAATATAAATAACAAAATTATTCTGTATCAACTAAGACATAAATAAATAAATATCCAATACATGTCTTTAATAAATCCAAATAAATAAACTAAAAATCTAATCGAATACACATGAGTTGCACTCGCAAGAGATTTCATGTGTATCCACTTCATCTTCAGCTACCATCGCTGCAACGTTCCCGTACTCTGGAGCATTTATATAATCTTCAACAATTAAACCTGCATCATCAACTAAAAATATTCGACGTCGAAGGGTGAGCACACATCATGGCTCAGTGAGCAAACAAAACAATGCAACAATACATATGCATGCCATCAATTTGTATCTTTGGCCCAGTTTAAAGTTTGCACTGTGCTATAGAAAGGATAGGTGGCCGCCGCACCTCTATACACAAGTGTGTGGATACGCCCAATGACTCCTGCACTGTCGCCCACAACACCCAAAATGGCAATATACACCCCATGAAAACGGCATGGCTGTACCGATTGATACCATACCAACAAATAAACCCCTAGTGGCTAGGGTTGCAAACTGGGCTCGCAACTAACCAATCCTAATGCCAAACAGTGTATCCAAGGCCTCACCCCAGCATCCATCAGAACATCCATAGAGATAGAGCTAAGGCCCCCCGATAAAGTCAGAGACTACAAGGACCGAGACCACCTCCCCTGATGCTCTACGACATAATAGTTCTGCTAAGGTAATGGCGATACGACGACATCAGTGGACATGACTTAAGTAGACCATGGCACAATATACACCCCATGAAGAACGGTCATGGTTGTACCGGTTGATACCATCCCTACCCTCACCATATACACTGGCCAAACACAAACATTCGTATGCCTATTCCTATCATCATCATCATCATCATGTTATAAATAGTAAAGTAAATATGCATGAACAATTAATAAAAATATTGGATCGCATGTTGAATGCACATACAAGCATACACGCATAGAATCAATATGGCATTGGACACAAGAATTAAAACATTTTATTATTAACCAGTTAGTTTAGGTCTTATTCCCTCACCTTAGCTTGCTAATAGATACTCTTCCAAGCTTGAGAATTACCTTTATAATGTTATTATATTGCTAGAAGACCCAACAAAGTCGATAAAATTTAATTAGAATTTATTTATAATTTAAAAACCATTCTGTTAACTGAGGGTCGGAGGTAGGGTCGGAGTTATGATCGACCCTGGGTGCGACCCTCCCCAATCTGGACTTCCCGAATACTGAGGGTCGATCCTCAGGATCACATAGGGTCGGATGGTCATCGACCCTTTGTGCGACCCTCGATGGATTTTGGTCAATTTCCCTCCTTTTAGTCCATCCTTCGTGTTTGGGGTCCTATGGCTTTCTCCTACAGTCCATTCAACATTCATTCCATGGTCTAGAACCATGAATCATCCACCTAGATAGCTTTCATGTAATCTCCCATAGTTTTCTATGAAAACCTAACCATGGGTTGATGGTTTAGGTTTCTCCGAGATCATACTCTCATTATTATCTAACCTAAGGTCTATAGAAACTCATGGAATTAGTATCCATACCTGAGAAGATTACTCCCTCTCTGTAACTTTTCTCCTTTTTGCTATCTTCTTTTCCTTGCTTCTCTTATTCTCCTTTTCCTTCTCTTTTCTTTCTCTCAATTCAATTAAGGTTGTAAAAGGAGTGAAAGAGGCTTAGGGACGTCCTTTAAATAGAGTAGAAACATCCTAAAATAAGTCCCTCTGAGATTAGGAAAGAATCCAAATCGAAAATTAGGAAATTTCCTAATTTCAGTTTCGGCGGCAATTGAGGGTCGATGGGAGGGTCGATGATCCCGTCGACCCTAGGGTTCCTAAGGTGTCCGACCCTCCCTATAAAACTAAGGGTCTGACTTTCTGTCTTGGGGGGTCCGACCCTCCTTTGCTGGGTATGCGACCCTCCCCTTAAATTGAGTGTTTTAGGGTCGATTTAATACCTGGGATCATGATCTCCTTCATGCCCTTGGTACATTTGACTCAACCATGATGGGTAAACCAGGTTCAAGGTGATAAGACCGGGTTAGTTTGATACGGGTCTTACAAATAACCCCTACCACCGCCTCTAGGATCTCGACGTTCTCTAGGACCCCGATGTCCTCCAGCACCAGCCCCAGCAGGGGTCGAAAGGAATAATGTAGCCCCTTCTGCCTCGTTCCTCTGAGCAAAACTACCTGTGTCACACCCCAATTCTGGCTGAACCAGAAGTTTGAGTGAACCGACTCTAAACCACGGTTCACACCAGGATCTCAATAGACCGTGCCAACCAATCATTCCCAAGCAGTCTAACTTAATCAAGAGTAATACATAGCAACGGATTAAAATATACAAATGAACTGAACTCTATATTATAATTAAAATAAATACTCTAATTATTCCATCATTCACAAAATTTAAGTAATAATTATTACAAAGTTTTAACAGAAAATAAACCAATCACTGAGAGAAGACACAGAACGAGTACTCGCATGACGCATCATGCTCGTCCTCTACTGTCTGGGAGTCCAGGGCAGCCACCGTGCTGTAGGCTGGAGCAGTCATAAAGTCCTCCACCGTATACCCTGCATCGAGATCTGAAAAGAAATATATATATATTTGGGTGAACTTACAACTTAGCTCAGTAAAGACAAGACCAATGCAACATACAAAATGCATGAGATAACATTACAATTTGGGTCAGGTATAACTTGCAAATATGCTATGGTAAGGTTTGGCGGCCACTGCACCTCCATGCACGAGAGTGTGAGCACACCCAACAGTCAGGCACCTACCACACTACTGCTGTTGCCCCACATCACTCACTCCGATATGGAGATAGGACTCGAGTCTGGTGGGCAGGAAGAACCACAATCCCACATCCTCCCCCTGATACCCCACACCGTACCAGTACCTAAACCCCTACTGGCAAGGGCTTGCAAGTGGGTTCCATTTCTAACCAGTCCTAAATGCCAATACAGTATCAATGGCCTTACCACAGCATGGCTCCCTACGACATAGAGATAGGGCTCAAGTCTGGCGGGCAGGAAGAACCACAATCCCACGTCCTTCCCCTGATACCCTATTCGCACCAAGTCTACTAAAGTAAAAGGCTATATGACCCTACCCCAGCACAACTCCCTACGACATAGGGATAGGACTCGAGTCTGATGGGTAGGAAGAACCACAATCCCACGTCCTCCCCCTGATACCCTATTCACACTGAGTTTGCTAAGATAGAAGGAGATACGAGAAAAGTGTTAGCTGTGGATATATCCAGGGCACACCCCCCTTCACATTCCACACACTAACTAAAACATACACATGCCTAACATCCAACAATCATAGCATATGAAATGCATGAGTAGATAATGATAAAAGAGACAACTACATGGCATGTGAGATGCACAAACATCAATCAATCAGATAAACATAAAATTATTCACAAGGTTTACTGTTCCTTAATTAATTAGAGTTTGGGGTCTTGTCCCTTACCTGGCGCGTGATAACAATCCCGCTCTGTGTCACAGGGTTCACTCACGTTGTCTACAGGTCCTACATAATCATATTCAATTGTTAGAATCCATGTATTAAGGTTACAGAGGTCAGAACCAGGTTTGGCCAAGCAAACCAGGCTCTGGAGGCATACCGATCGTAGATACCGGTCTCAGTATAGTGAGACCGGTATGTGCCACCGGTATGTATACCGGTTACGGTATATACCGGTTGCACATATGTGAGACTAGTATGTGCCTCCGGTATACACCGCAGGCCCATACCGCCGGACCTTGTGTCCAATCGATATAGTCCATGGTTTGGATCCGAAAACCCGATCTTGGATCTCCCTTTCCCTTTGGTCATTGGCTCGATTTCTAGGGTTTCTCCTAACCCATTCTAAGATTCAAATACTCTATTGGTCTTTTGATTTCAACTAGAATGCCGTATCAAACCCAGATTAGATCCGAATGAGAAAACCAATGGAAATTCTAGGCTTTTTGGATCGGTGCGCCGCTTCGCAGCTCCGATCCGACATCCTAATATTACTAAGAGGATAGAGCACCTACCTGCAGTGTTTGTCGATTGGTGGCGTGCTCCTCCAACGAAAACCTCCTTCCTAGGCGGCCTCCTCCTCCTTGCTCTTTCTCAGTTCTCCTCCAGACGGCTAGGGTTTTGAGAAGGATCAGAAGGAGTGCTAAGGTCTCTATTAATAGTGGGAGACCGTTCTTAGTAAGGTTTCCCACCATTGGAAACTTGGAAAGTTTCAATTCGGAGTGAGGGACCCGCTGGAGTCCGTCTCCAGCCGAATCTAGACATACCGGTCGGAGTGACTCAGACCGGTATAGTCAGACCGGTATACCCATACCGGTGGCACATAACGGTTGCACTGACTGCAACCGATATAGTGAGACCGGTATGAGATTTTTTCATTTTTACAGGTTCTCATACCTGAAAAATTGAATGGTTCATCACCCGACTTCGCCTTCCGGTCCGGTAATGATTGGGAGACCTGTCATCATATAGAACCATGGGTTAGACCGGGTTTTCAAAGTACGGTTCTTACAACTCTACCACCCTTAAAAGAAATTTCGTCCCCGAAATTTGCATGTAGGTCTCACAATTCCCCCACCCTTAAAAGGAATTTTGTCCTCGAAATTGTATGTACCTTCAGAGTCGAACAGGTGAGGGTATTCCTGTCGCATGGCGTCCTCTTCCTCCCAGGTAATTTCTTCTACGTCCTGACTCTTCCAAACTACCTTGACATAGTGGATAACTCACCTTCGAAGGTGTTGTACCTTTTTATTGAGTAGCTGAATTGGTACCACCTCGAAGGTTAAGTCTTCTGCCAAATCTGGGGGGTCTGCAACAAGAATGTGCGAAGGGTCTCTCACGTACTTCTTTAGTAAGGACACGTGAAAGACGTTGTGGACGCTAGACATCGTTGGTGGCAATGCAAGTTGATAGGCCACTTTACCACATCGGGACAGAATTTCATATGGTCCCACACATCTAGGACATAGTTTTCCTTTTCTACCGAACCGCTTCTGTCCTCTTATTGGTGACACCTTCAAGAAAACTTTATCACCAATCATGAATTCAAGGTCTCGTCGCTTGTTGTCAGCATAGTGCTTTTGACGCACCTGAGCTGTCTTTACTTGGTTCTTGATTTGATCTACTGCCTTGCAGGTTTC
This sequence comes from Protea cynaroides, assembly GCA_028583415.1. Lineage (NCBI taxonomy): Eukaryota > Viridiplantae > Streptophyta > Magnoliopsida > Proteales > Proteaceae > Protea > Protea cynaroides. Next base: position 61,713,708 of record CM053265.1, read on the forward strand.
ATCTACAAATTCTGGTCCGACGATCCTTCTTTCTCCTACTTCGTCCCATAATAATGGTGTCCGACATTTCTTGCCATACAAGGCCTCATATGGGGCCATCTGGATCGTAGACTGGTAGCTGTTGTTGTAGGCAAACTCAATGAGGGAAAGCTTCTCATCCCAAGCCCCCTTAAAGTCGATAGCACATGCGCGTAGCATATCTTCTAGGATCTGGATAGTCCTCTCTAACTGACCATCCATTTGAGGGTGGAAGGCTGTACTGAACTTTAGTTTCGTCCCCATTGCCTTCTGTAGCCCCTCCCAGAACTTCGATGTGAAGCGTGGATCTCTATCAGATTCTTGCTCTCTGGCACACCATGCAGTCTGACTATGTTGTCCACATACAATCTTGCCAACTTGTCCATGGTGTATTGCGATCTGACTGGGATAAATCTAGCGGTCTTGGTAAGGCGATCTACTACTACCCAAACAGCATTCACTGACCTTGGAGTCATAGGTAGACCAGTGACATAATCCATGGTAATACAATCCCATTTCCATGCCGGCTCAAGTAACGGTTGCAATAATCCTGCAGGCCTCTGTCTTTCTGCTTTGACTTGCTGGCAGTTTAAACATTGAAACACATACCAGGCCACGTCTGCTTTCATACCCCTCCACCAATATAATCTCTTTAGGTCATGGTACATCTTGGTGCTCCCAGGATGTACTGAATATGGAGTAGAGTGAGCTTCCAACATGATTCGATTTTGGATTTTCAGATCTTCATTCTCAGGTACACATAAACGCCCATGATATCTGAGTACCTTGTCTGCATCCAAGGTGAAATCAGGGTTGGCTCGACCCTTTTCCAAATCTTCTTGAACTGTCCTGAGGTATGGGTCTTGTAGGACTGCTGCCTTTATTTCTTCCTTCAAGTCAGGTAAAATCTTCAATGCTGCAAACATAAGGGTAAACTAGTGTATCAACCCTTGCTCAATAGGATCATTTGCTGACTTTATTAAGAGCTGTTCTTCATCCTCTGATGAGCCAGAAACAGCAGCACACAATGCTGCATTTGTACTTGGTCCTGCTTCAGGGTTCGATTCCCATTTCCTGCTCAGCGCATCAGCTACAATGTTAGCTTTACCAGGGTGATACTGAATGTCACAGTAATAGTCCTTGAGTAATTCTAACCACCTCCTCTGCCTCATGTTCAGGTCTTTTTGGGTGAAGAGATATGTCAGGCTTTTATGATCAGACTTAATCTGAAATTTCTCACCATACAGATAATGCCTCCAAGTCTTGATAGCATGAATGACCGCTGCCAACTCTAGGTCATGTGTAGGGTAGTTCTTCTCATGCTCTTTCAACTGTCTTGAGGCATAGGCTATCACCTGCTCTCCTTGCATCACCACACAACCCAGTCCCAGACCTGAAGCATCTATATATAGTGTGAATGGATGGTCTGGAGCTGGAATAGTCAATATAGGTGCTGATACCAGTCTTGACTTCAACTTCTAGAAGTATTTCTCACATTCTTCAGTCCATATGGACTTCTCCCCCTTTTTTGTCAACCTGGTGAGTGGAACAGCAATCTTGGAATAATCCTCCATAAATTTTCTATAGTATCCAACTAAGCCCAGGAAGCTACGAATTTCAGCAACTGTCTTCGGCGCCTCCCATCCTACTATGGCAGAAATTTTACTGGGATCGACCTTGATTCCTTCAACAGACACCACGTGACCAAGGAAGGCCACTTCATCTAACCAGAATTCACATTTCTTGAATTTTGCATAGAGCTTCTCTCTCCTCAATTTTTGTAATGCTGCTCTTAGATGCACTGCGTGTGTCTCCTGATCCTTGGAGTATACTAAAATATCATCGATGAATACGATAACCGACGTATCCAACATGTCATTGAATACCTGGTTCATTAGCTCCATGAATGATGCAGGTGCATTAGTCAACCCAAAGGACATCATAAGGAACTCATAGTGTCCATAACGCGTCCTGAAAGCTGTCTTGGGGATGTCTGCCTCCTTAATCTTGAGTTGATGATACCCTGACCTCAGATCAATCTTCGAGAATACACTCGAACCTTGTAATTGATCAAACAAATCATCTATTCTTGGTAGTGGGTACCTGTTCTTGATAGTGGGCTTGTTCAATTCTCGATAGTCCATACAAAGACGTACGCTACCATCCTTTTCTTTGTACAATCCTTTATTCTGGTCATATCATGCAAGCGTGAGGTCTGGAATAAAGTTCAACTCTGATACCAAGTTGTCACACCCCAATTCTGACTGAACCAGAAGTGTGAGTGAACCGGCTTTAAACCACGGTTCACACCAGGATCTCAATAGACCGTGTCAACCAATCATTCCCAAGCAGTCTAACTTAATCAAGAGTAATACATAGCAGCGGATTAAAATATATAAATGAACTGAACTCTATATTATAATTAAAATAAATACTCTAATTATTCCATCATTCATAAAATTTAAGTAATAATTATTACAAATTTTTAACAGAAAATAAACCAATCACTGAGAGAAGACACAGAACGAGCACTCGCATGACGCATCATGCTCGTCCTCCACTGTCTGGGAGTCCAGGGCAGCCACCGTGCTGTAGGCTGGAGCAGTCATAAAGTCCTCCACCGTATACCCTGCATCAAGATCTGAAAAGAAATATATATATATATATATATATATATATATATTTGGGTGAGCTTACAACTTAGCTCAGTAAAGTACAAGACCAATGCAACATACAAAATGCATGAGATAACATTACAATTTGGGTCAGGTATAACTTGCAAATATACTGTGGTAAGGTTTGGCGGTCACCGCACCTCCATGCACGAGAGTGTGAGCACACCCAACAGTCAGGCACCTACCACACTACTGATGTTGCCCCACATCACTCACTCCGGTATGGAGATAGGACTTGAGTCTGGCGGGCAGAAAGAACCACAATCTCACGTCCTCCCCCTAATACACCACACCGTACCAGTACCTAAACCCCTACTGGCAAGGGCTTGCAAGTGGGTTCCATTTCTAACCAGTCCTAAATGTCAATACAGTATCAATGGCCTTACCCCAGCATGGCTCCCTACGACATAGAGATAGGGCTCAAGTCTGGCGGACAGGAAGAACCACAATCTCACGTCCTCCCCCTGATACCCTATTCGCACCAAGTCTGCTAAAGTAAAAGGCTATATGACCCTACCCCAGCACAACTTCCTACAACATAGGGATAGGACTCGAGTCTGATGGGCAGAAAGAACCACAATCCCACGTCCTCCCCCTGATACCCTATTCGCACTGAGTTTGCTAAGATATAAGGCGATACGAGAAAAGTGTTAGCTGTGGATATATCCAGGGCACACCCCCCTTCACATTCCACACACTAACTAAAACATACACATGCCTAACATCCAATAATCCTAGCATATGAAATGCATGAGTAGATAAAAATAAAAGAGACAACTACATGGCATGTGAGATGCACAAACATCAAGCAATCAGATAAACATAAAATTATTCACAAGGTTTACTCTTCCTTAATTAATTAGAGTTTGGGGTCTTGTCCCTTACCTGACGCGTGATAACAATCCCGCTCTGTGTCACAGGGTTCACTCACATTGTCTACAGGTCCTACATAATCATATTCAAATGTTAGAATCCATGTATTAAGGTTACAGAGGTCAGAACCAGGTTTGGCTAAGCAAACCAGGCTCTGGAGGTATACCGGTCGCAGGTACCGGTCTCAGTATAGTGAGACCGGTATGTGCCACCGGTATGAATACCGGTTGCGGTATATACCGGTTGCACATATGTGAGACCGGTATGTGCCTCCGGTATACACCGCAGGCCCATACCGCCGGACCTTGTCTCCAACCGATATAGTCCGTGGTTTGGATCCGAGAACCCGATCTCGGATCTCCCTTTCCCTTTAGTCATTGGCTCGATTTCTAGGGTTTCTGCTAACCCATTCTAAGATTCAAATACTCTATTGGTCTTTTGATTTCGATAAGAATACCGTATCAAACCTAGATTAGATCCGAATGAGAAAACCAATGGAAATTATAGGCTTTTTGGATCGCTGCGCCGCTTCGTGGCTCCGATCCGACATCCTAATATTACTAAGAGGATAGAGCACCTACCTGCAGTGTTTGTCGATTGGTGGCGTGCTCCTCCAACGAAAACCTCCTTCCTGGGCGGCCTCCTCCTCCTTGCTCCTTCTCAGCTCTCCTCCAGACGGCTAGGGTTTTGAGAAGGATCAGAAGGAGTGCTAAGGTCTCTATTAATAGTGGGACACCGTTCTTAGTAAGGTTTCCCGCAATTGGAAACTTAGAAAGTTTCAATTCGGAGTGAGGGACCCGCTGGAGTCCGTCTCTAGCCGAATCTAGACATACATACCGGTCGGAGTGACTCAGATCGGTATAGTCAGACCGGTATACCCATAACGGTGGCACATACTGGTTGCACTGACTGCAACCGGTATAGTGAGACCGGTATGAGATTTATACATTTTTACAGGTTCTCATACCTGAAATATTGAGTGGTTCATCACCCGACTTCGCCTTCCGATCCGGTAATGATTGGGAGACCTGTCATCATATAGAACCATGGGTTAGACCGGGTTTTCAAAGTATGGTTCTTACAACCTGGGGATCAATAACATAGCCATGTGGAGTGAACTGAGCATCCTAGTGTGGATCCAACTAAGGCTCCCCCATGGTTGTGGTGTAAGAGTCCACCAAGAGAGATTTTGGGAAATGTAGGACCCAAGCAAGACTTGGGCCTCGATGATGATCAATACTTAAGCCATTGCCAACTGGAGTGTCTTACCATCATGGTATGGCCCAAACAAATGAGAAGAGAAGTCCTCCCTGTGGTGATCGAACCTATGGAAGAGTCCTAAGGCATTAGTTTGTTGAGAAATCGTGAGGAAGAGATAGAAGAGTTCTTGTTCAAGAAGCTGCGTAGTGAGAGATTTATCTACTTTGGAGATGACGATCTTATTGACGTCATCACTCCACATAAAGACCCGTTGGTAATCTAGATGGCAATTGGAAATTGGTTCGAGGTAACCTGGATTCTGGTGGACACGGGGAGTGCGATCGAAATTTTGTATTATGACACCTTCAAGAGCCTAGGGTGTCAAGATGTATGTCTTCGACCCATCTGCTATAATCTGATTGGTTTCAATGGAGATCCTGTTGTGGTGAAAGGGGCTATTAGGCTGGACACTCGAGTAGGCACTTACCCGGCTCGAGCCTGTGTACAACTGAACTATATGGTTGTGGACACTCGCTCAAGCCATAATGTTATCCTTGGGTGAGCAGGGCTCAATCAAATGAAGGCTTGTCTTTCAATTTATTATCTGATCATGAAATTCCCAACTGCAATGGGAGTTGACTTTTGTAAAGCAGACCAGTTGGTGTCCAAAAAGTGTTACCAGGCAGACTTGAAGGCAAATGAGATGGCTGCCCTAGTCCAGACCATCCAATTGGAAGATTTTTGAGATGACCTTTCCTAGCAAAGGAACACCCTAGTGGAGGATCTTATCCCAATCCCCTTTTTCGAAGAGAACCCTAAGAAGACATTCTTGATAGGGTCAAACCTCTCGACGGAGCAGAAAGAAGAGGTTATTACCTTCCTGTGAAAAAACTCAGACGTTTTCGCCTAGACTGTTGAAGACATGCCAAGTATTTCTTGCATCACCATTGAGCACCACGTTATGATCGACCCTCATCATCGCCCTATCTGCCAGAAGAAGAGGGCCTTTGCCCCTGAAAGACAAGCTATCATCGATGAGGAAATTGAGAAACTCCTTAAAGCAGACTTTATTAGAGAGGTCAACTACCCAGAGTGGTTGGCCAATGTTGTAATGGTGCCAAAAATGGGAAACCGTTGGCGCATTTGTATTGATTTCATTGACTTGAATAAAGCATGCCCCAAAGATAGCTACCCTCTACCTCAGATAGATCAATTGATAGATGCCACTGCTGGGTATGAGTTCTTATCTTTCTTAGATGCACACTCTGGTATAATCAAATTAAGATGGCTAAAGAAGATGAAGAAAGCACTGCCTTTGTAACATGGGTTATACTGTTATACTGTCATGCCTTTTGGCCTCAAGAACGTCGGGGCCACTTACCAGAGACTCATCAACAAAGTCTTTGAGAAGCAGATAGGTAGAAATATGGAGGTCTATGTTGATGATTTCTTGGTCAAAAGTACCAAGGCTCGAACTCATCTGGATGATTTAACTGAGGTATTTGAAGTCGTACGAAGGAGCTCCATGCCCCTCAACCCTACTAAATGTGTGTTCCGTATGCATTCTGGTAAATTCCTAGGGTTTATGGTGTCACAGAGAGGAATCAAGGCAAATCTGGCCAAGATCAATGCCATCCAAAATATGACGTCTCCCACTAAACCTAAACAAGTGCAAGAGTTGAAGGGTCGAATTGCGGCCTTGGGATGATTTATGTCAAGATCAACAGATAAATGCCTGTGTTTTTTCCAAACCCTCAAAGGATCTAAGTCTTTTGAGTGGACACCTGAGTGTGAAAAATCATTCTGTGAAAGAGTTATTTATCGTCCCCTCTTTTCCTCGTGAAGCCTGAGATAGGAGACAATTTACTTCTTTACCTAGTTGTGTCCCCGTAAGCTATTAGTGCCATGCTTATCAAGGAGGTAGAAAAAGAGCAGCATCTTATGTACTACATCAGCAAGGTCTTCCTTGATGCAAAAACTCGATATCAGTCCATCGAAAAGATTGCTTTAGCCTTGGTCTCGGCCGTTAGAAAACTTTGGCCTTACTTTCAATTGCATTCCATCTCCGGTTTTAACAGACAGGCTGTTGAAAAAAATTCCTTGATCGATTTGATGTTTCAGGTTGAACGGTGAATTGGGTGGTCGGACTTGGCGAATTTGATTTGAAGTTCCAACCTCAAACAGCAATCCAGTGGTAGATTTTCTGTTAGAGAGTACTCTCCTAGATGGCATAGTGGAAGAGTCAAACCCTGAGCGAGCAATGTAGGTGGGTCAAACCAAGATTGTTATCGCACCTGAGGAGCCTTCCTTGGTCATGTATGTAGATGGTTCATCAGATAAGGAGGAGGCAGGAGCAGGGATTGTTCTTATTAGCCCAGAAGGATTCAAAGTGCTTACATTTATGCACTTAAATTTCTCAACAACCAACAATATTTGCTGAATACGAAGCGCTCATAGTGGGTCTGAAACTTGCTAGTAAGTTGATGGTCAAGGGCCTCATTATGTATGGTGACTCACAATTAGTTATTCGAAAAGTGTCTAGGGTCTATGAGGCAAGACAAGAACATTTGGTAAAGTGTTTAGCTGAGGTAAAGCAACTCACCTCACACTTAGAAAAATTCGAAGTCTTCAATATACCTCGAGAGGAAAATGTGGAAGCAGATGCCCTCTATAAACTAGGAAATACCTATTTATGTTGAGCACCTGCCACAGTGAAGCATCGATCTTGCACCCGTAGTTCTCTTTATGGACACTGAGCCATGCTGGATGGATCCTATTCTCACTTATCTCCAGAAGAACGTTCTACATGCTAATTGAAAAGAAGCTCGAAGCATATAAGCCAAATCCCATGCTTATGTGATCTATGAGGAGGTACTATATAAAAAAATCTCTCACACATCCTCTTTTTCGATGCATACCACTCTTGAGAGTAGAGTATGTGATGGCAGAAGTACATGAAGGAATCTGTGGAGCACATCAATGTGGTCGAACCATGTGTTACAAGATCTTTAGACAAGGGTACTACTGGCCTCGCATGATGAACGACTGTGAAAATTATGCCAAGACTTGTGAACCATGTGAGAACATGCGAATGTGTCACAACGACCACCAGTACTCATACAGCCAATACCAGCATCCATTCCCTATGCTGTTTGGGGGATGGACATAATAGGGTCATTTTCGTAGGGGAAGGGATAGCTCAAGTTCATCCTGATGGCGATCAATTATTTTACCAAGTGGATCGAAGTTAAGGCATGGCAATGGTCACTTCTCACAAAGCTACTGAGTTCTTTAGACTCAAAGTACTGTATAGGTATGGCATCCCACAAGTTTTGAATACAAACAACGGCCTTCAATTTTCTAGTAGAGCTACCAAAATGTTTTGCCGGGATCATCGGATTGGACATAGATTTGCTTCTGTTGTTTATCCAGAGGCCAACAGATAAACAAAGGCCACCAATCGCACTCTACTATAGGGGTTGGCCCGTTGCCTCAAAGAAAATAAGAAACTTTAGATTGAGGGGCTACTGAATGTGATATGGTTGTATTGAACCACCGTCCGCACTGCCACTGGTGAGACACCCTTTAAATTAGTCTTTGGTTTTGAAGTAGTTATCCCGGTGGAGGTGGTTGAAATAAGTTATAGGGTGCTCAACTTCAATGAGGACACCAATCCCGATATTCTCAGGATGGATCTTGACCTATTAAGGATGTGCATGAGACAGCCAGGCTTCATATTGAGGCATACCAACAGAAGATAGCCCAGTATTATAACTCAAGGGTGAAGGAGAACCTGTTTCAAGTTCGTGATTTGGTTTTGCATAACACAATGGCTTCGGAACCTATTCAGCAAGGCAAACTGATGCCTACTTGGGACGGGCCATATCAAGTGGTGAAGGCAACATGACTAGGGTCATATCATTTGGAAACAATGGAAGGGAAAGCTATTCCTCGCACATGGTATTCCAAAAATATGAGGAGGTATTATGTATGATATGCTTTAAGTTCAATAAAAGATAAGTGTTGTCATTTCAAACTTGTGTCATTATATGTAGAAATAGAAAGGATTTGCAATCTGACTGGCTTGATCAAAGACCAACGCACTCAGCTTGGGAGGTAGTCTTTGATTTAAGGGCTAAAAAAATCTGCCTAAGGGCCTATCGATGAAATCAACTAAGTAAAGAATTTTCCAAAGGGCCTGTCGATGGAATTAACTAAGAAAAAGAATTTGCCTAAGGGCCTATCGAAGGATTTGACCAAGCAGGAAAGAGGATTTTGCAATCTGATAGCCTTAGTTAGAGGCTTAAACTATCAGCTTGGGGGGTGGGCTTTAACTTAAGACCCAAAAACATCTGCCTAAGGGTTTGTTGACGAAATCAACCAAGTGAAAAATCTGTTTGAGGGCCTGTAAATGAAATGGACCAAGTAAAGAATCTGCTTAAGGGCCTGTCGATGAAAATCGACCAAGTAAAAAAAGCTGCCTAAGAGCTTGTTGAATTTTTTGACCAATTAAGGAAGGGGATTCTGTAATCTAATAGCCTTAGTTAGAGGCTAAGACTACTAGCATGGGGGGTCATTATTAACGTCAGGATAAATAGAAAGTATGCCTGTAAGTTTTATGAAAGAGGTTGGTTCAAAGAGAGAGATTGCGTAATCTAATTGACTTGGTCATAGACCAGAGCCAATCAACTTGGGGGATGGTAGAAGAAAAGTCAAGACAAGTATTTAGCTACATGATGAAATGGTTTGATTCATTGTTGCTCAAGTACAGAAGCAGGCCAAGGGCCTAAAAAAAAAAAATATTACACTTTATCAGTAGAAGTTTCTTTATCTTGGAGGTCCTGTGAAGATTTTGGTTGAGTACTTATTGAAGGAGGAACTGCTGACACAGGGAGAATGGGTAAAGGAGATATCATGACGGTAGACAGCTCAGTCCCAGTAACGGGAGCAGCTGGCTTTGGAGGAGGAGTCTTCTTTGAAAGCTTGTCACGAAGTACCTTCGCCAGAAGGGAGCAGCTAGAGAAATCATAATCTGGGAAACTTAAGGAAAAATGGTTGTATATCTGCTCAGTTGCCTCACGAATTGCTCGAGCCCTCTCCATCTTAAGATAGTCATTCATTCGGAGGATTTTATCAGAGCTGTCATCAAGGCCCTTGTTTTTGGAGCTGGAGTATTCTGTGCTTTCATGACTTCCTCCATTAATCGAGCCACCTCAGCTTGCAGTACTACCCCTTGGTTCTTAAGTTGGGTCACCTCCACCTTGAGAGAAGTTTCTCTCCCCATGACGAGATCCAGAATTGACCTTAGGTTGTCTTGTTCGGTCTTTAGAAAAGCATGCTCACCTTCCAGTTTTGCCTGTGCAGCAAGTAAATCTCTCTGATCTGCTTTCAGATGGTCGTTGGCTTGCTATACTCCTTGGTTTTGATATGTCAAGTAATCTCTGATCAATTTCAAGTTGTGAATCTCCTTATTGGCATCTTGAAGTTTCTTAGCATTGCTAGCACACGTCTCATCCAGCCTGGTGTACTTCCTGTTCAAGTCAGAAAGGGATCTCCTGGTTAGATCCAAAGAAACTTCGGCCTGGTCCCTCTTAAACTTATGGTCACTGGCAAGATTGTTGGCCTCATCCCTTTCTCGTCGAGCGATGGCCAGATCAGCCTGAAGGGATGTTTTCTCTTTTGTTATAGCCATCTCAGTATCGACCCGTCCCTTGATGGCAATGTCACGTTCTTGTTAGGCGCAATCACTCTCTTTGATAGCACTTGTTCCCTCTCGAACAACTTTTTCTCACAAAGCCTAAGCCACTTTTAGATCCTCGATTAGCTTAGCCATGACTTCTTTGTAGAACCGGATACCGTTCATTATTTGACCAGAGAGGAAAGTTAAAAAAATAAATAAAAATGAGGTACTTAAAAAAAAAATAGAAGAAGGAATCTAGGAAATAGAAGCAAAAGGAGAAAGGAAAAAGAGGACTTACCATATTTGCAGCCCCACACTGGCTTTCATCTACCTTATCAAAAGTAGTAAGCCAGAATAGTGCTTTGTCCTAAGGGAGGCACACGTTATGCATAAGTTCCTGAGCCACCTTATGACTCCTTATGGCTGAATCTATGGTGAGAATATTCTACTCGGGGATGAAATGTTGCGCCTGGGTCGAAGGTACACCTCCCACTGTAGTAGAGCCACTAATACCTGTAGAGGTTGTGCTGGGAACAGTGGAGTATGTGCTCACAGTAGAGACTCACTATTGTCCATAATTTCGATTGGTGAGATATTGACTTGCTTGCTTTTGTCTGTGGAAGGATCAACTAGAATTGTTATAAAGAATGTTGCTGGTGCAGAAGACGCAGTCAGGATAAGGGGTTCTTGAGGAATCACAAAGGATTCCTGTGGAATCACTAGGGGCTCCTGTGAAATCGCAGTAGCAATGGCTGTGGTAGTGTTTAAGGCATCTACTTTGTCGGCCACTATTATGGCTATCTCCTCTTTTTCCAGGACCTGGCACTCGAACTGAGCTTCCCCCATCAAGTTTTCCCACACGCTGTCGTCTAGACCTTACACTGCAAGATAGATAAGTTGGGTCAGGGGTCAGACAAGAAAGAAACCAAAAACAGAAGTTTTGAAGGGTCGAAAGAACACTTACTCAGGCCGTATTTGTGCAGGAAGGGGTTGTCACTCAGGTCCTTATACATAACATCGACTCTTTTTCAGATTCTTAAGGGTCTTTTTCTCTAGAGAGGTTAACGTAGGAGGAGTGCTTGCCTCTTTGGGATTTATGAATTGCCATTGGTTACCTATGGGGAGAGGGTATATCCTTGCCTTACTGACGCAAAGAAAAACCGTTCCTTACAATGAGGAAAAGAAGAAGGGCACCCAGTTAACATTAGTGGGTAATCTAGGGCTCGATGAGAGAAATAATATACCCATTGGACTCACATTGCTGGGTTAAGGGATTTGTCCAAGCCATGGCGGTAAGGTTGAATAGGAAGCAGAAGAATCTCAAGGTAGGAGGCTCACAATGTCTCGGAAAAAAGATGATGAAAGAATGAATATGGGCCCAAGAATTGGGTGGAAGCTGAGTAGGGGCAAGACCATAATACCCTAGAATCTCATACACCATGCTATGACTAGGAAAGCAAAAACCAGAAGAAAACATGTTGGAGGTTACTATCATCCTATGAGAGTAAGGGTGGCAAGCACGATAGTCTTTGCCGGGAGTGATAATCTCTATGGATTCATGAATCAGATATGTGGCTCTAAGTTTACCTAGCTTGGTTGTGAGGACAAAGATGGAAATCTTTAGAAGTCGCCATCTAGATTTAGGTCTAGGACCTTAGAAATGTGAAATCTCACCCCAAGGTAAGACTTCGATTGACTCATGACCCTTAGATTGGAATTCTGGTCCATCAGAGATTGGGTAAGCGTCAGGTTACGGTTATGGGAAGGGGTTAGGCACCCAAACCGCCCAATCGAAATCGGTCTCCTATACCTTTCCTATGCTAGACTCTATTTGTTAAGCCAAACCAAACCAAGTGGCTTGATATCATTGAACCGAATCTGTATCCATCAGATTGCCTAAGTATTACGGAATTATTCCGAAAATCAGGTTCACCATCGTAGTTCAGGTGTGATTAAAGTTTATGGCTGTGATTTATGCTTGTGCATGATTAAGTTTATTGTTCAAGTTAAAATTTATGCTTGAAAGGCTGAGAAAACCCTATGGGTTAGGATCTGGATAGTCCATGTGGATTGATAGATAGTCCTAGTGGATTTAAGGATAACCCTATTTGGGTTGAAATATGGATAACCCATTCTGGGTTGGAATGTGGATAACCCTATGTGGGTCAAAATGTGAATAAATATCCTATTGGATCTATGGATAGTCCAAGTGGACTAAGATTTGGATCTGAATTTAGGTTTCTCCCAAATGGCCTACGTATCCTAGGGTTTGACCTAGGAATCAGAATCCGTGTAGTTCGAAACTTTGGGTTGAAATGGGAATGGATATCCTAGTGGATCTATGGATAGTCCGAGTGGACTAAAATGTGGATCCGAATTTGGGTTTCTCCCAAATAGCCTACGTATCTTAGAGTTTGCCCTAAGAATCAGAATCCGCGTAGTTCGGACTCTAGGTTGAAATGGTTGAGTATCCTAGTGGATCTATGGATAGTCCGAGTGGACTAAGGTATGGATAACCCTATTTGGGTTAAAATATGGGGGATATCCTAGTGGATCTATGGATAGTCCGAGTGGACTAAATTGTGGATCCGAATTTGGGTTTCTCCCAAATGGCCTACGTATCCTAGGGTTTGACCTAGGAATCAGAATCCGCGTAGTTCGGGCATGGATAACCCTATTTGGGTCAAAATGTGGGTAAGTATCCTAGTGGATCTATGGATAGTCCGAGTGGACTAAGGTTTGGATAACCCCTTTTGGGTTAGAATATGGATAGATATCCTAGTGGATCTATGGATAGTCCGAGTGGACTAAGGTGTGGATCCGAATTTGGGATTCTCCCAAATGGCCTACGTATCCTAGGGTTTGCCCTTGGAATTAGAATCCGCGTAGTTCGAAATGGATAACCCTATTTGGGCCAAAATATAAGTATCCTAGTGGATCTATGGATAGTCCGAGTGGACTAAGGTTTGGATAACCCCTTTTGGGTTGGAATATGGATAGATATCCTAGTGGATCTATGGATAGTCCGAGTGGACTAAGGTGTGGATCCAAATTTGGGTTTCTCCCAAATGGCCTACGTATCCTAGGGTTTGCCCTAGGAATCAGAATCCACGTAGTTCGGGCTGGATAACCCTATTTGGGTTGAAATATGGGTGATATCCTAGTGGATCTATGGATAGTCCGAGTGGACTAAGGTGTGGATAAATATATCCTAGTGGATCTATGGATAGTCTGAGTGGACTAAATTGTGGATCCGAATTTGGGTTTCTCCCAAATGGCCTACGTATCCTAGGGTTTGACCTAGGAATCAGAAGCCGCGTAGTTTGGGCCCTGGGTTGAATGAGAATGGATATCCTAGTGGATCTATGGATAGTCCAAGTGGACTAAGGTTGGATAACCCTATTTGGGTTAAAATATGGGGGATATCCTAGTGGATCTATGGATAGTCCGAGTGGACTAAGGTGTGGATCCGAATTTGGGTTTCTCCCAAATAGCCTACGTATCCTAGGGTTTGCCCTAGGAATCAGAATCCGCGTAGTTCGGGACTGGATAACCCTATTTGGGTTGGAATATGGATAGATATCCTAGTGGATCTATGGATAGTCCGAGTGGACTAAAGTATAGGTAAATATCCTAGTGGATCTATGGATAGTCGGAGTGGACTAAGCTGTGGATCCGAATTTGGGATTCTCCCAAATGGCCTACGTATCCTAGGGTTTGACCTAGGAATCAGAATCCGCGTAGTTCGGGCTGGATAACCTTTTCTAGGTTAATGATTGAGAACCTATTCTAGGTTTGGGATTGAGAACCTATTCCAGGTTTAGGGTTTAGAACCTATTCTAGGTTTAGGGTTTGCCAATGGGCAAAATCGTCCTAAATCACCCTTTTTATCCTGAATTCTAATTTTGAAAAATTTGGCAAGGCATTCTCTTTCTTTATTAAGATTTTATCATTCCCATTATGCCCTTCCCAAGAATGTGGGTGCCTAAATGCACGTCCCCACACCTATATTGTCTTCTAGAAGTGTGCATATATGGCAGTTCGACTAGGGTGTTGCATAAAATAAGTTATTGCCAAAAAATAGAATATTCTATCTAAATATGGCACATAAAACATTTATGGCAAGAAATTCACATACAGTAAGATTGTTTAAAAAATCTTTCAAACATGGCATGTATTGCAAATAAGGCAAGGGCCTATATGGCATGATCTAGTAAGCTATCTTCTAAGCATGGCAAGACCCTAATTGTTATTTTCTTTCCATATTTAGGGTTTTCTACCCTAATTATTATTCTTTCCATTTTAGGGTTTTCTACCCTAATTATTTTCTTTCTATTTTTTAGGGTTTTCTACCCTAATTGTTATTTTCTTTCCATTTTAGGGTTTTCTACCCTAATTGTTATTTTCTTTCCATTTTTTAGGGTTTTCTACCCTAATTGTTATTTTATTTCCATTTTTTAGGGTTTTCTACCCTAATTGTTATTTTCTTTCCATTTCAGGGTTTTCTACCCTAATTGTTACTTTATTTCCATTTTTTAGGGTTTTCTTCCCTAATTGTTATTTTCTTTCCATTTTAGGGTTTTCTACCCTAATTGTTATTTTATTTCTATTTTTTAAGATTTTCTACCCTAATTTTGACAATAAGCATTTAATATAGCATGTGAGTATGATCATTCCAATCATGGCATTGTGATTATTCCAATTGTGGCAGTGTGTGCATATAAGCATCCAAATATAGCATGTGAACAATATAGCATCAAAATATGGCATGTGATAAACAACCAAGGCATGTGAGTCAATCAATCAAAACGTATTTTCAGATCTACGGTCTAGATTCAATGCATCAATTATCAACAATGTGACCGAAATCACATTTGATTGATGATTGAAAATAATTCAAGATCTTAAATCAACAGTTCAGATCATATAACATCAGTTAATCAGACTTTAATGGCTCAAATTAATTCATCATTAAATCATCATCAGATTAAAATCAATGGTTCAGATTAATTAACCGTCCATTCACATGATTGGATCTTAAAGATCAACGATTCAGATTAAATTCACATCAATTAGTCAAATTCATTCATTCAAATATCAATGGATAAATTTTCATCACATGATCAAAACAAATTTCACATTCAATGGATCAGATTTTGAATGGGCATCATATGAACACGATAAAGAATCAAAATTCAGATTTTTATTCAAGCATATCATGATCATAGATTCAATCAATGACCCATATTTAATGGAAAGATCAAGGGTAAGATGAGGAATGTTGATCCAATGGTTGGATGAGGGGAATTGGTCTAGGACTTGATGGACAGGTTCGTGTATTGTAACATGGCTAGGTTCAGGTAAGTGGTGAGAGGTGTTGGTTGGTTCAGTAGGAGATGAAAGTGAGTGGGGTTACGGGTAGGTGGTAGCACAAGGCTGATGATTGAAGTATGAGATGAAATCGGTTAGAGTGCTGGTTGTATAGGGATTGAAACCAAGTGTAGGCTAGATTGGTGATGGAAATTGGTTAATGGTGAGGTAGAGTGGTTTATGAGATGGAGATTTGTAGTTAAGCAAAACAATAGAAGAAAAATAGAAGTAAAGGCAGCTTACCTAGATGCTCGTAGGTTCTACTTGCTCCTCCCTTCTTCTTCTTCTTTCTCTCTTTTTTTTTCTCCAAAACCGAGAGCCCAAACTCTATCAAACTCCCTTTTCACGTTTTTTTTCTTTTCTCTTTTTCCTGTTTTTTTTTCTTCCTCTTTTTTCTCTCTTCGTCCCTTACTTTTCTCCCAAAACTTAGCCCCAAAAGCCTTTCACGTTTTTTTTTCTCTTTCCCCTTTTTTTTCTCTTTGGAAAAAGTCCTCCATTCTTCTCTCTCTCACGTCCCTTATATCTTCCCCTTCTTTCCCTTTTGAAAAAAAATCTAGAAACCCTAAATCTTCTCCCTTTTCACATCCTCTCTCTCTCCCCTTTTTTTTTTCTTTTTTTTTTTCAATCCCTAAAACCGTGAGCCTCCTAAAAACCCCCATGTTTTCTCTTTCTTCTTTCCTTTTTTTTCTCCAACAAAATCTTTTGGATTCTCATAGAAAGGCTCACGTTTTTCCTCTCTCCCTCTTTCATTTTTTTTCTCCAACAAAATCTTTTGGATTCCCTTAGAAAAGCTCACGTTTTTTCCTCTTTCTTCTTCCCTTTTTTTTTTCAACAAAATCTTTTGGAAATCATCTAGAAAACCTAAAAAAACTCCCTTTCACGTTTCCTTTCTCCCCTCTTTCCTTTTTCTTCTCAAAATCTTTTGGATTATCTCCAAAACCGAAATCCCCATTTTCTTTCACATTTTTTCTCTCCCCTCTTTCCTTTTTCTTCTCAAAAATCTTTTGGATTATCTCCAAAACCGAAATCCCCCTTCACTTTCACGTTTCATCTCTCCCCTCTTTCCTTTTTCTTCTCAAAATCTTTTGGATTATCATTTATATATAATAATATATATTATATACATATATACACATATATTTAATAACATATATATATATATATATATATATATATATATATATATATATATATATATATATATATATATATATACATATATATATATTATACAATATATATAATATATAAATATTATGCACATAGATGAACTGATTCGAAATGGGTTGAGACTGACTTAGGTTGACAACTGATATGGGTTGAGCTAGGTTGGACCAAAACTGACTTGAACTGAGTTGACTGGATTGATTGGAATTAACTGGGTTTTCTCTCCTTGTCATTTCACGGGTCATTTTCGCTGTTATCCCGCATGGAATTTTCCAATGGCCTCTATTCCAAATTTTTTGCGTTCATTTTGTAGAACATTAAAAATGAGGAATATAGGAACTTAAATCACCTCATTTGGAAGTAAAATGGTCAACTTATGAATTTTTGAAGTTTAAGCGGACCAATTATCGATAATTTGACTGACCATTCTGCATGAGATCCTTCGGAGGCTTCTACCGGAAATATTTTACGTCTACTTTGTAGAGCACTAAAAATGGAACATAATGAGACTGGAATCACCTGATTCGGATATGGAATGATGAAAATATGAATTTTTGAATATTAAATGACCATTTCCATATGTAATTTTGCATGGGACCCTCCGGAGATTTTTACCCGAAATTTTCCACGTCCACTTTGTGGAACATCACAAATGAAGAACAATGGCCTTGGAATCGTCTGAATCCGATGTAGAACGGAAAAGATATGAAGCTTTGAAGTTCTAACGATAATTTTACATGCAATCTTGCATGGGACCCACTGGTGACTTCTACCCAGGATTTTTTACGTCCACTTTGTAGAACATCATGAATGAAGAATAATGGTCTCGGAATCATCTGAATCCGATGTAGAACGGAAAAGATATGAAGCTTTGAAGTTCTAACGATAATTTTGCATGCAAGCTTGCATGGGACCCACTGGTGACTTCTACCCGGGATTTTTTACGTCCACTTTGTAGAACATCATGAATGAAGAATAATGGTCTTGGAATCATCTGAATCCGATGTCGGATGATCAAGATATGATGATTTGAAATTCAAACAATCCGACTTAGGATAATTTGCATGAAGGCCCCTAGGATTATTATTTATAATAATTTCAGAAACCTCCCTTATATGTATCATCCGACTAAAATGGTCGTATCTTTCTCATTTGATATCAGAATTGAGCAATTCTGGTCTCGTTTCGAAGATAATTCTATGACCTATGCATCTATGCAGATAATAGCCCATGACCCTGTTGTGGGGATCAGTGGAGAATCACAAATCTTTGGGTTAAAGGTCAGAAACCTGCCATATTGGTTCACTTATGCCGAGGGTGGCAAAAATGGGGTGCTTACATTGGTATCATTAATTTCAAAGGTAATATTGGAAGCAACGTAGTAGGGACCAAATTCACCAAGGGCAGTAGAGAAGGGTCGAATAATATCAGTCCTAGAGCTACTCTCAGCGTGAATCAAGGGATCAGTGGTTTCCTGGTGGTGAGTAGGCTCTGAAGGGCAGGGAGCAATGGTTTTGTCTCGGGCCATGGCGATTTAAGCAAAATAACAAATGAAAAGAGAGAAATTAGGACTTGGAACGTACTCGGGGAAATAAGATAGTGATGGTGGACACTTGAATAGTTCAAAGGATGTGGTACCCAAAGGCAACTGGGAGAACTTGAACAAAGCAACAACGCACAAAGGAGAAGTAGAAGTTGCCACAACGAATACTCAAGCAGAAGATACAAGAAGAAGGAAGCTAAGGAAGGAGAAGATATTTATAGATTGACGAAGGATCGTGCCTTGAGAACTGACGTAATGACTCTTGAGCAAAGCAATGGTTATCGAAGATATGGATGTGACAATTAGCAGGATGGGTGCCACGTGGTTGGCCAAGATACTCCAACGGCAAAGGGTGATGGTGATTATTAAATGCTTTAAGGTATGACGGTTCGTGAAGCGGTAGTGCTCTAGAATAGGACATGTAGACTAAAAAGGGTTAAAAACATGAGAGAATCAGCGGAGGACCATCATTAGACTTAAAGATGAGCTACTTTATGGACATGTGGCGAGAAGGTGCATTTTCCTGTGGAAAGTTGGTTCCTCGAGTCGAAACGACTCAGAGGAGACAAAGGGGTTCTATTGAGGGAAAATACGACAGATAGGATTTAAACCATCCAACGGTGATCAAATAGAGGTGAGATAAGGGTCGTACATGTGGCTCTCATCAAGAAGGCCCACTCATGCATAGGATAAAGCAAAGAATCCAACTCGAGGTGCTGGCGGCGATTCGATTCGGCCCATAAGCTTAATATCGGAGAGATTTGATGGCAATAAATAAGACAGATGTGTATTAATTACACTATGATAAATGCCAATAAATGCAGATAGAGGAAATTAAATGCATTTTGTGTTGACTAGACCCGCCACATCATCTTGCCTAGGAGCGCCACAAGGAAAGTAATCCCAAATATACTCGAGAAAAGGAAAATGACGGCCACTCATATCAAACAGCCCAAGTGACATGGACGTAAGGGGTTGAAAAGGAAAGATCTTGGAGATATACTCCACCTTAGGGGGTCATAGGACCTCAATGATGATGCATGGGAAATCAGAATAAGTTGGTTAGAGAAAGGAAGCTTGCTTGACGAGCTTCACATTTGGGCTTTAAATAGCAGAAGATGGCAAGGAGAAAACATCCCACTCTTTACACCAAAAAGGTACCATTACTCTCTAGAAATCTCTCTAGAATTCCTTGTTTGCTCACCAGTGAGTCCTTTCTCACCTGCAACTTATATCTTATTATCTTGTCACCTTTGTGAACTGGGAGGGAAATGTTTCATACCTCAATCCCTTCTCTTTAAGGAATTTGGGTATCTTATTCCTGAGTTCCATTCTGCTTGTCCTAGACCATACTGACTTAGGCATCAGAGTGGCCATGGGTTAAAACCCACCCACCTCAATGCATGTTCTTGGTCTGCAGATACGTGGTAGCATCTTGAGCACCGGACAGAATCCAGTGACAACAGCAACTATTCTGTCTTTTCCGTTCTCATTAATGAGGCCAGAGGAGATGACATACGCACTTCTTCTAAAGAATAATAAGGTGCAATTCTTTAATTTTCTTCAATGCATATACCATTTTAGTAAAACTATCACACGCACTCTATTAGTTAGATCCTTAATCTTCCCATTTTAACTATTTGACCATTTTGATCTTTATATTAACTATTTTTCAATTAATACTTATATTAATTGTTGCAGTACATATTAACACATATAATGGACGTCTCAGTACACAAGGTTTATATTTTTGTAGGATCATGGGGAGATGTACAATGTACGTGGCTTTATCCCTGCAACGAGGAGAGTTTGTTTCCGTGTTTTGAACCCGTGAACACTAGGTTGCAATATGACTACCTTAATATCACACCAAAGCTCACCTCTACATTAACATGTATACTATCATAATAATCTGTTTATATTTTCTTTAGTTATCAAATGTATGGAATACTATATATGTAGTATTTGGATTAATCAAAATTTATAATTTCAGCTCAGACTTCACTTAGAAAATAGTGACAATTTGATGATTGATACACATAAATAAGTCAATCTGCAAAATTTAATATTCACTTATTGGATTGTCTCAATGATACTTCTATAGGTGTCCTTAAAATATGACACCTTATTTTAATTATCCTGTGTTATTCTCAAATGTTTTTTTAGGATAGGGATAAAATGAGATTTTTTTACAATTTTTTTTTTTTTTGAAATTGATCTAATATGGCAAGAGTTAGTCATTGTCTTATATGTTTTCTGAATAAATATGTGAAATAACAAGAATTACTTTCACTAAAAAAAAAATTATATTAAAAAGATAAAAAAGTATTATCCAAATTATTTTACATTCTACACCTTAGGAGGTATCAATAGAAAATCCTTTATACACAATTCATTGGTTCTGAGATTTAAATGAATGGTAAGGCTCTCAAACTCTTTGATTCCGGTAAACAGCTAACAAGTAAGGTTCCAATTTGCTGAATCATTCTCGGAACCTCAAATCATAATGTAATTAAAACAAAATTTGAATGCTTGCTGATTATAATGAGATACATGGCCAACGTACCAAAGTTGGTGATCATGACACAAATCTGAAACGCAACTGATCCAACTCTCCTAAACGCCTCACCCACGACACCGGCATATGTCATTGAAACACCAGCATTTGTGAACCTCAGTAGGAAATCGACCGAGATATTAGAAAGGACAGTGATCATCAAGATAAGCGCGAATGCTGGAACGCCGCCTAAGACCTTAAGAGTTGCGGGAATCGACATTATTCAACGTCCGATAATGCTGTTCGGCACGTTGACATTTGCATCTCCACTGTCCGCCTCTTCGTAAATCTCTCTCTCCCACTCAGCTCCCCTTCTTTGTTTTTTGCAATCAGCCGCTAAACCAGAAACATGAGAGCTTGAAGCTTGAATAATGAATTGTAGTAAGTATTGTTGATTTACCTGTTCACGGGGAAAACGGCAGTTATGGTTTCCAATTTTAGAAATGTTCATGTTGCAGATGAACTAGAGCCAAGACAAATAGCGATCTCCTACTGCCACTATCATTGGAAAATTAATAAAAATAAAAGGAAACAAATCCATACCTTCTTGAAAGCTGGGAAGAAGGACGGACACTCAGATCATCATATCCGGTCAAACCACCGATGAAAGTTACTCCCTGGGAAAATCCTTGAAGAGATCCCAGATCTCTGTGTTAGCCGCAAAATCCAACTCGAAACCGGTGGAATCACACTGGTTCTCACAGTTGATGATGTTATGATCGAAGGTTTCTGTATGACCCAAATGCGGGTTTCACGATTGAAGAAGAAGGGAAAGAAATTTAAAATTATAAGGGTAAAGGATAAGCTCACATATTGATAGGGAAGTTTGCCATTTAAGAATTGACGGTTATAACTTGATGGAGGGGTATGACTAAACCATGTTTTCAAAAATAAAAAGAGTTTGTGATATTATCACAAAAAAAGATTTACCCATGAGATTAAACCATATAACAAGGGGTGTGGTTGAAAATTTTCTTATTTTTTATTAATTAGTTGCAAAATTTGTGGCAAAATTTTTTTTTCTTAACAAAATATATATATTTTTTTTTTTTGGGAAAATAACAAAATATTACTAGCGATCTTTAACATCTAGCAGTTTTGAATTCTGAATAAATATAGGAGTCTATATGTCTACAAAATACACCCCATACAATCTACCACATCCTATAAACTTACAAAAAATTTCTCTTACATCTCATCATCACAATTATACATGTCCAATTTCCAATCATTCTCTCTCTCTTTCTTCCCAAAAAATTGTTCACTACAAAAAAAAGGCTTCAATTGCGACACATTAGCAAACTTTTTAGCGGCGTTTATTATTACCGTCTCTAAATACCCTTAATAGAGGCGGTTTTACAAGGTATAAGGACGGGTATTATTCCCGTTATATTCTACTCAACATTAGCCTGATTCTTGGCATGAATAATTGATTTTTTTAGAGTCAGTAAAAAAAACCGTCGCTAAATATATATATTAAAGGCAGTAAAATAAACCGTCTCTTTATGAAAAAATTATGCACTATTTGATGTCGGTATCTTCTACCGACTCTGTATAAACAAATAAAGACGGTATATTACCGCTGTTATATATACGAGTATGTATTAATAAATTTTTTTTTACACTCTTGGTATAAATGAGAGCCGAGTAACAGTTCACGCTTATGCCTAATTTCTTTGCGGGAAATCTCTATCTCATTTGCGGAAACGTAGCAGCAGCGACAAGAGGTATATAGCAGGTAGGTTTCTTCCTCCCGCAAAATCAAACTTTATTCCTCCACCAATATCTTCAATCGGCTTCTCTATTTATCTTGTTTATAAGCTCTCTTCTCTATTAATGAAGAGTATCTGATTTACTCATCTTTTAACAGCATCTGAAGACCTCCCTTCTATGTTGAAGAGCAAGTCGGAAGGGATAGCTTCATTTTCTTCTCTATAAGCCCACCTCCATCGCCTTCTTTATCGAAGAGTACATCGGAAGGGTTAGCTTCATCGGCTTTCTCTGTTGAATAGCAGCGGCGACTCTAGAATCCTGAAGGTACTCTTCTCTCTCTCTCTCTCTCTCTCTCTCTCCATGCGGCTAGGGCTAGGGTTTTGTACGTCTCTTTTAAAGTGAACTGTGAAGGTTTTATTTTTTTTTTTTGGGTAAGAACTTTGAAGTTGTTGGTCGTTCATCTCTGGTTCTTTTTTTATTCCATTACTGTTCACTCTTCTTGTATAGGTTCTACTTCTATTTTGTGAATATGAGTTTTTTTTTTTTTTTTTTTTTATTTTTTTTTTATTTCTAAATCGATTTCTAGTTTTGAGTTGGTATTTTTATTTTTTCCATCGATTTCAGAAGATTCCTAGTTCTAGTATGCTTCTTAAATATCTGGAATTCTATGTTATTTTTCTGAAATCTGATCTCATATTTGTTCATGCTACTGTAACTTATTTTCTAGCATACATTGATCTTCTAAACAGATTTATTTTAGTTGCTTATTTTTCGGAATTGAATTCTGTTGGCCTTCATATTGTAATTGTTGGCCAATTGGGCTAACTGGGTCAAGTTTGATGAGAGAGAGTGTCTGCGGACCCTACCCTACAGGCGATATGGCAGTGAAACAGGCATTGCGGCTTTGTTACAGGTGTTGTGAAGTATGAAGCATGAAAGAGGAGAGAGAATCAAAAGAGAGAGAAAGAGGAGAGAGAAAGAGGGAGGAGAGAGAAAATGGGACCCACCAAGGTGGCATGCCACCAAGGCAGCCAGCCTGGCCGAGCACCAAGGCAGCCAGCCAGCAGGCCAGCCGCATGGCACCACAGCAAGGTAGGCCCAGCAGGCCAGCCGCATGGCACCACCAAGGCAGGCCCAGCAGGCCGGCCGCATGGCACCACAGCAAGGCACCACAGCAAGCAGGCCCGCATGGCACTGCCCGCAAGGCCCAAGCGCGCGCGCACTGGCCTTGTCTTTCCCGCATGCCGCGCGCGTCGCCCATCTGTTCGACGATTTTCCAGGAGAGAGAAAAACTCTCTGGAAAATCGTCTCTGTAGACTTTTAATAAAAATGCAAAAAGTTACAGAGGTCATTTTTCAAGTTTTCAGGGGCATTTTCGAAAGAGAAGAAGGAAGAAGATGCGAGATCGGCCGCCCAAATGAAGCCACGTCTTCATGATTCCAAATCGGTGGTTCTGATGAAGGCGGGCTAACATATATCACTGACGTTGCGCCATGATTCCATCGCGCAGTTTATGATTGGCCAGACTCAACGTATAAACATGCACCGCGTCACACGGGAGCAGCGCCATGATTACTTATGACGCACGTGCAACAAATCTCTTGATCAGATTCTGATCATGCGGTTGCGCATCAGGCCGATCGCGCTTGATGCGATTAATGCTGATCCTGCGCTTAAGATAAATCCCGCCATTTTGACTTTGATCCGACGGCCGATTTTAAAGATTTGTCGATCGGCCAATCAGATCTCGACAGTGCAAGACGCGACGCGGCTACGGTGCTTCGCAGGCGCACCAAATGAAGCCGAAAGATTCCATTTAGAATTTTTTTAGTGGCCAAACTTGTTTTTGCCATAACTTGATCATCCGGAGGCCAAATCTGACGATCCAAATTGCACCGAGCTAGGTTTTTCATGCTCTTTCTATTGAGAATGGTTTGAGAAGTTTTTGGCCTCGTGAAACAGAGGCAGAGAGGCGTTTTTGAAGAAAGAGCTTTGCTTTTCTTAATATTTTTAGATTTTTCTGGTTTTGGGTGTTGAAAGCTATCACTCACCCTCTCTATGTGTGCCCATGTCGATGTACTGCTGTGATTTTTGAAGAATGGTGGAGCTTCTCTGCATATGGCAAGGGATAGATTGATTATCGGAAGAAGAGGAACATCAACAGTTATCAGAAAAAATTGGTTGTGAGATTTTCTCATTCCCTAACTCTTTAGATAATTTTCATGCACTTTATGCTTGTATAGGTGAAAAGAAAAATTAGTGGAATACCTATCTAGCTTGTGGGATTTAATTGTAGGGCATCATTATAAGCCCCAAAAATTGTTTTAGTTGTGGTGTGTTCAGTGGGTGCTGGACACTGGTTTTATGCCTGAATTCTGGCGTTGTTACGCCCTCTCAGTTTTATGCTGGAAAAATTTAGGGTGAGCATCCTTGTCCTGTAAATGGCTAAAAGTTGAGAATTGAGTAAATACGGAGCCCATTGGGCATTACTCCGTGGATTAGCCATCACTCACTGTGGTGGTGAACCACGTAATTCTTCTGTGTTGTGGTTTGTTTTAATTATGTACCTTGTGAAGTGCGTGGAATGAATTGCAGGATGGGTGTGCAAATCTGGTAGACCTGACCACTAAGTGGTTGCGAGGTAGATTTGCATACGATTGTGTGTGGGGCAGTCTAATTTATCATAAGCATTGGGGAGCAAAGAAATATCAAGGAAAAAGTATTCACACTGATTCACCCCCCCTCTCAGTGTCATTCAAGGTCTATCAAATTCTAGATCGGTTGTTCTGTCTTTCAGTTTCCTTAATCAATTAGGATTTTATTGCCGTGTTGAGCATTAGCCTTGCACCATAATCTTTGACCCAAGGAAAATGCAGCCAAGAGACAAACCCAAACACTCCAGTCTCCACTCATAATCTCATGCAACAAGAGTCCCAATGAAATAACCTCAAGCCCTCATTCAAGAATGAAATAGATCCACCAGAACAGATCGAGATCCCAAGAGTGATTTTGAGTTAAATATGCCTGGGACCAAGGATACAAGCATGGGTAGGAAGCATGTGGTTTTTTTCCCTTCTCTGTTCTGATTACAAGCCGTTGGTGTTCTGGGTATTCTGCCTTTTTATTCAAATTAGGTTAGGGTTAGGGATTCATTGTCATAGTTCGTAGTGGCTACTGTTTAACCAGAGGGTATAAATGAAGGAGAGCATCTGGACATGTCTTTTTATTGCTTATTTTTCTTCTCTTCTTTAGTGATTGAGAGAAAATTTCTCTCCTCAAAAACTTTGATTTTGTTGCCTTCAGTTATTAGCTATTGTTCTGTATCTCTTACTTCTATGTCAGGTCTGATTTTATATTCTTTGGAATTATTGGACAGTTAGTGCAAGTTTAAATATTTGCTGTAGCTTTTTTAAGGATGAATCGATTCTTTTACTAGCTCTTGAAATGGTTTCTATTCGTGTTCCTATTCTTTCACCCTATATGTAGTAAATTTCAAAGTCAGGTACTTATTCTCTGCCAAAGTTGGAGTCCCTAATAGCTTTAATCTTGTATCTTTTACGATGTCATTAGGTTCATGAAGACATTGAAGGACTATGTGCGTAATCCAAGTCAGCCTGAAGGATCAATTGCAGAGGGATATATTGCAGATGAGTGCCTAATGTTTTGTACAAGATACTTTAAAGGAGTGGAGACTAGGTTAAATAGACCAGCCAGGAATATTGGTACCATGGAAATGGATACAGACAAGCATTCAATATTTTCACGTACAGGGAGGCCTTTGGGGAAGGCTCAGTTGATTACATTACAGAGGCATGAGAGAATTTAGGTTCATAATTATGTGCTTCGACATTGCGACTCAATTGATATATATCGTTAGTAAGTGGAAAGAACATTTATCAAATCTTTATATTGCATGTAAAATAGAATTATTTTCTTTTATTCATGAGTTATCTTCTTGGCTTCTCAAATTATAGATGTCATGATGCCTCAATTGCAATGGTTGAAGGTCGTAAAAGTCGAAAATATAGTAGACAAGCAACTCAAATGAAAGAATTCCTAGATTGGTTTGCTACTGAGGTAATACTAAGTTTACTGTATGAATTTTCAGCTTTGGTTATTTTTAATGCCAGAGTTATGCCTTAATAATAACTCTATTTCGAAATAAGTAGATCGACAATCAACGACAAAGTGGAGTCGATGTCCCTGAAGATATTATATGGCTGTCCAAGGGTCCCAGATTAGAAGAGATACAATGGTTACATTATCAATGGTATAAGGTTCCACACTAAGGATCGTGAGAACAATCAACAAACTTAGAATAGCAACATCTTTGTAACGGCAGTAACACAGAGTTATGCTAGTCGTAGAGATGTTCGGCTAGTTGAGGGAAACATATTTTATTATGGTGAGCTAAAGGATGTCATTGAGATTGAATACTCTGAGAATTTTAAATCTGTGTTATTTTGCTGTGACTGGGCTAATATAATTAACGGTGTGGCCAAAGATGACCTTGGATTCACACTGGTTAATTTTCATCATTTAATGTATACCGGTGATAAAGAACTTGATGAGCCTTTTGTCTTCCCTACACAAGCATAGCAAATCTTTTATGTACTAGATCCAACAAAACCAAATTGGCTCATTGCTATCAAATCCTCATTACGTGGTAGCTATGATTTGGAAGGGGGAGCATAGAAGCCGATGTGCAAAGTTACCTAAATATGTCACATCAGAAGAGTCAAAACAGAGTAGATTAAGTTCTTTATGATGTTTAATTAAGGGAAGTCCAAGATGGTAATTGGACAAGGTCAGACATTGAAGGAATAATAGTTGACATTCCATTGGAATTAATCAATGCACAACAGCTTGACACAAATCTGCCTCTACAATGATTTCTTATGCTTACATTGACTGTAAAAGGTATTTTTTGAATGCACTACAATTATATTATTTATAATGTGCTTTAAATGATCAGTCCACTGTGTTATTTATTATTGCAGGTTATTACGTGGCTCTTCAATGAGTTCTAGTACCGCAAACCCTGGTAACATTATAAAGAACTTGATTCATTGTGTTTTTTCATTGTGTTGGAATCACATTGTCAATGGTGAAGACTTGATCCATGTAGGTAGTCCTCCAAGAGGGAAACACAGCCGCACTAGGAGTATGTTTACGGATGCAATACTGATTGGGGTTAAGGTAAAGGTGGAGTTGAATCATCTTGGTCAGGGGGTAGGTAAGGAAGCTTCCCAGATGGCTAGCTGGATGGGCACCCGGGTAAGGACTCCATCTTTGCTACCAGTAAACTATCCAGATTGGAGGGGAGTGCCAAAAAGGCATAAGGATGATGTTTTTAAAGAAGTTCTGGTATGTTGCTACCTTTTAATCATTTTTTGTAATTTGTTTATTACACTTTTACTTATGTAAGTTAATTGGTTTCAATTTTAACTGTGACCTTGAAATAGCAAAAATATGAAATTGAATCAAACAGGTATAAATGGGCCTATCAAGTAATGGGTAAGCAATGGAAGACCTTCAAAGGAGAATTGAAGCAGGATACATACAACAGATATGACTCCTACGCTGAGTGGATTGAGAATCGTGATGATCGGGTTCCAACACAACAATGGAATGAACTGATTCATATATGGGAGCAAGATTCGACAAAGGCATAGTCCCATATATATACAGTGAGTTTTAAAATGCATAATTTGTTTTGAACTCCTTAATAATAGAGATATATTTTTTCCCAATATTGTAGGTGATGTGTGCTAGGAATAAAGAGAATAGAAAAGCTTTAAAAATAAGCCATATTGCCGGTAGGAGAAGTTTTGCACAATTGTCCCATAAAAGGGTATGAATTTCATTCATTGTATATAAAATTTATGAAAAAAATATCCAAGTAGGTGATCTTATTTGTTTCATAAATTCTGTTTTATTAGAAGAAGGAAAACCCTCTAGGTGAAGGGCCGTCTAGGGTGGAGTTGTTTGTAGACACTCACACAAAAAAGAATGGAGTGGCAGTGGATGAAGTGTCAAGAGATAAAATGGTAGACTTCTATATCTTCCTTTTATACTTCTATATCTTCTTTCAAGAAGTGTATCTCCATAATGAATTATGATGATCAATGATAGAGAACAATGGAGGAAGAGTTGAGTAAGCTCCCTGAGGATGCCCAAAGGGACAAAACACAGCAAGAACAAGTCTTCACCAAAATTATGGGCAAGGATACACATGGAAGAGTCCGCTTCCATGGACTTGGTGTTAGCCCAAGGGACCTCAGGATATCCAAATTAAATTATGATGTCATGCAACAAAATACTGACTTGAAGGCTAAGCTTACTTACATGGAAGAAAAAATGAAGGAGAGAGACGAGACAATGGCAAGCTTGCAATCCCAAGTCAAGGATAGAGATGTGAAAATGGAAAGGTTACAATCCAAAGGGGAGAAACTGACTCAATTCGTAATACTTAAACAAAGCTCAGAGAGCTAAGTAAATTTAGGTTAACAAATGAACTATTTTGAATGTCAATTGATATTATAATTTCAGTGTATTATGCCATACTATTATTCTTGATTGAAATTTTAACTTCTACAACAGGTAGATGTGTTGTTGATTCTAATACTAATTGGGATCACATTGAAAAGAAGTTGCAATCCAATGGTGGGAATTTTTTTTTTAAAAATCAAATTTTTAGCGGCGGTAAATTAAACCGTCGAAAATGTAAACACTATCAAAATTAGCAGCGGTTATAGAACCACCGCTAATTAAGAAAATATTTAGAGGCAGTAAATAACCGGCGCTAAGTTCACTTATTAGAAGCAGCATACAAAAGCGCCGTAAACAAATTCAAATTGGTATACTGTTAGAGGCGGTAAGTAATCGACGCCGTTGATTCTTTTGCGGCGGTTATTTAGCCGCCGTTATGCAGCTTCTTAAATTAAGAAACACGGGCGGTACCAATAACCGTCGCTAATTATTTGAGAAGACACTTTTAGTGTCACTTGAGCGACGGTTTATTTAACCGTCGCTAAATAATATACCACGGTTTACTATTATTAGCGACGGTAATTACCGCCGCAAAAAATCTTATTTTTTGGAGTGATTTTTATTGGAATATAGAGTTTTTATTGCTGTTCAACTAACTATATTGTTAAATTCTCGACTTTGATGATTCGTATATGAATTACCATGGAGTCTGGATTGTACTTTGCGTTATGGATAGAAAGTGATTCAAAATCGATGCTAAAGGGAATGCACAAAGTAGCATATTCCTTGGAATTATAGGCAACAATGGTTGGCGGTGAATCAATTATTATAGAAGATTCAATGGCGAGTTACGCATTGTTTTATAGAGGCTAATATGGTTGCAAATGCTCTCTCAAGGTCGGTGGCTAGAACTCAGTCCTCTGGGTCCTAGGAGGGTTGTCCGGTTTTTATTATGAAGGATGTGGCCTGGGATGAGCTTAAGCATCCCAAGGTAGCGCATCCCAGGCTTCAATTTTCTTAATAGGGCTCTTTCTCTACCGATGGCAATGCTGAAGGTGGGAATTGATTTGCCCTTGGTTTGTGTGCGTTACTATGTTTTCTTATTCTTAATTCTTTAATAAAATTTCATCTGATATTTAGGCGGAAAAAAAGGGATTCTAGTGCATGCTGTTGTTTCTCATTGAATAGAGTTTGTTTTTGCATGATGACCTGGAAACTCCTTTACCCAACTAGGCATGATGAAATTCCAACCTCCAACTATTCTGTCTTTCCCATTCTCACTGATGAGGCCAGAGGAGATGACACACTTCTTCCAAAGAATAATAAGGCGCAATTCTTTAATTTCTTCTATGCATATACCATTTTGGTAAAACTATCACACGCAATCTACTAGTTAGATCCTTAATCTTCCCATTTTAACTATTTGACCGTTTTAATCTTTATATTAACTATTTTTCAATTCATACTTATATTAATTGTTGCAGCACACAATAACATGTATAAAGGACGTTTCAGTACACGAGGTTTCTGTTCTTGTAGGATCATTGGGAGAGACAGAATGTACGCAGCTTTATCCCTACAATGATGAGAGTTTGTTTTCGTGTTTTGAATCCATGAACATCAGGTTGAAATATGACTACCTTGCTGTTACACCAAGACTCATCTCTACATTAACACGTATACTATCATAATAATCTGTTTATATTTTCTTTAGTTATCAAATGTATGGAATACTATATATGTAGTATATGGATTGATCAAAACTTAAAATTTCAGCTTGGATTTCAATTTGAAAATAGTGACGATTTGATGATTGATACATATAAATAAGTCAATTTGCAAAATTTAATATTCACTTATTATAGAATATGATACCTTCTTTTAATTATCCAGTGTTATTCTCAAAATTTTTTTTAAGATATGGATAAAATGAGATTTTTGCAATTTTTTTTTGAAATTACCTCATATGGCAAGAGTTAGTCATTGTCTTATATGTTTTTCAAATAAATATGTGAAATAACAAAAATTACTCTTATTAAAAAAATATTATATTAAAAAAGTAAAAAATGTAAAACTCTTCAAATTATTTAATTACACCTTAGGAGGGGTCAATAGAAAATCCCTTATACACAATTCTTTGGTTCTGAAGGTGCCAGCCAGTGGTTGGCAATTTTTGTAGTCTGTTTTTACTAAAAATAAAATGAAAAGGCATGTGGCCTGTCATTTCCAAGCTCGACCAGGGATTTATGAGTTCCACGTTTAAAATACATGAACATGAAATAGAAACATACCACAACTCACTTCGACTCAATCACTAGGTGAATCATTTGATATTAATATGAGTTTTCTTTTACGGAATTTTTTTTCCCATCCAATTCGTATCCTCCTATGCTCTCTCACATGGCCTGTGAAATGACCCCTTACCTTTCCTCTTGGATATTTGTGTTGCCCTATCATTGGACATTGCATTGAGAGCCGTTCTCTCACATGGCCTGTGAAATGACCCCCTATCTCTCTTCTTGGATATTTGTGTCTACCTTCTCATTCGACATTTCATTGACATAGTATCCAGATTGCCAGATATGAAATGTCAACCCTTTTTTCAATAGGTAAGCCTTAAGAAGAATTGAACTCTTAAACTCTCTAATTTTGAGGTGTTGATTGAGCCGACTGAGCTACAGTATTAATATGATTTCTACGACTTGCAGATTTGAAGATTTTGTATGGATCAGTAATAATGAGAACTAGACTGTTTCAAATATTTTGCTCGTTATTGTTTTTCATTTTCGGAGAAAATAGGCTAATCGGTCTCTTCCCCTAACAGAGTTGCGAGGTTTTGGCATTTGTTTGCAACTTTTTACCACATGGGATAATGCTTCAGCTATTCGACCCATTTGATAGATAAAGAAATACTTATAGGTCGTTTGTGATGGTTACCTATCTCAACTATATGATCTACCTAGCTATATAGTGCTTCTCTCCTTACTTGTGGCTGACCCCCTTTTTAACACAATTTTTGTTAGGGAAAATTTCACATATCTCCCGTGAGGTTCACCCTTAATTCAACCACCCCTATCTTGGGCAATAATGTCAACCAACTCCCTTAATTTGAAAAATAAGTATCAACCATACCTTGTTTGTCTGTTAGGTGATGAGATATATTGTCACTTATGTTTTTAATGACAATATTACCCTTTGGACTTGTAAAAAATGACATGTTTACCTTTTTGGAACTTAAGAAAAAACGACAGTGAAATCCCTAGTTCTATTCTTCCCTTCTTCTTTTACTGTCCAAAGCAACTGAATTGGGAAACAAGAACTCGCCACATCTGCAATCATTGTCGGAGATTAATTGGAACCAGTGTGGCTAAGGTTCTCTAAATCTAAAGAAGAAAAAACAAATTGACTGATAGAAATTAGGGTTTCAATAAAACCTCGTCCCAGATTGAACCCAATATAGAAACCTTAGATTCAGAAAATAAACCACAGAGGAAACTATAGATATTTCGCTTCTCCTTAGAATCTGTAAGAAGAACTTCAGGGAGGGTATTCTGAGATCTAAATCATTTGAAGTATTAAAGATCAAAGTAAAATGGACCGTAGAATCAAATGTTACTGGCAAGGCGTTTAGTTCACAGTTTCTAATATCAAAGAGACAGATTAGCGAGATCGTCCATTACAGTATCCTCGGCGAGGATCTCAGGTTTCTTCTCTTTGGAGGAATTTGCTTGTCGATTATCCCATTGAACAGACCGTTCTCCTCCTTCGATTATTTTCCTTTCCTTTTAAGCTTTTCAAAAACTTTTGTTTTAGTAGCTAGGGTTTTTTCTCCTTTTATTTTCTTGGTTTTTTGGTTTCAATTTTCGGGGAAAAATTGAAGGTTGCGATGAGGATAGGAAGCTCCCTCTTCTGAAATCAAGCTGATGACAAATGCTGGCAGAATTGAACCTAATACTTAAACCTCCACTACTGAGTAATCTGCATTTTCCCATGCATGGATTTGGAGACATCGGCAACCATTCGAGTGGCAGATCTTGAGCAGGTTTAGGGAAGATGAAGCCATGGTCGCTGCAATCTCACTAGATCAATTTGTCTATGACTTTCTAATCATTCACCGTTTTCAGTTTTCAAAGGTCTCTCATTCTTCATGAGTGTGGGAGATGGGTAGAAGCTTCCTTATCCATCTAAAGCTTATTTTTTAGTACACATAAAACAGATTTTTCAATTTTCCCGTTAGAAAACTTAAGAGCATGGGGTGTGGTTGACATTATCGCCTGAGGGAGGTGGGTAAAATTTTCCCTTCTTGTCATTCAAATAAGATTTAGTTTTTCAAAGAAATTTCTAATGATTTCATAATGTTAAATTGTACTGAACATAAAAAATCAAGTCTTCAGAGATGTCGTATGTTGGATTTGTAGCACGTGGCCTTATAATCGGGCTTTATGCTAACGTGTGCAGTTGGTCATTATCTCGAGACTTCCATTATGTCAGCAGGTACCGCCGGTGCTGGGTCCGCTGTCAGGAGAGGACATGTAAGTGTCATCGGTATCGAGATTGAGATATCTTTGCTCTAATTGACGATGATCGATGATTTCTTCAGCCTCAAGTAAGTATTCAAAAGGTAGGTCTAGAAAGTTCAGCTTGATGAACTGTTCTAACCGTTGATGAACCTCAAGTTTTTGTTGAGGGGTGATCTGGTAATTAACATGCATAATTGTACAAAATACTCTCTATCCATTAGTGATTTGAAAGTCAAAGAGTTGAGCAAACTTGGCCGCATCATGGAGCTCGATGATCGCGTTGATGAAGAATTTCTCTCCTTTGATTTGTCGAGCCATTGTCAATGCTTCATCAGCTTCACGTTGTAGTGGGCCTATTAGATCAATATCGGACGGTCTGGTTAAGGCCCAGATTTGATAAGATGCATAAAACCGTTCTCTTCGCCGCCATCCCAGAGTTCCAAAAATATTTAGTTCTAAATAATTATCAAATTTTCATGTGCCAGCAACATGATAAAGCATGGCTTTTATCATAATAGAAAAATGACTAATTAAATCGGCATTGGTATTTTTAAAATAAACTCGAGAGACTAATCCCCAAGAAAATGTTGTTTCATCCCAAGGGTAGAGCTCCAAGTAAAAACATGAACGCAGATGTTTGTATTTGTTTTCAAACAGTCTTTTATAATATTGGGTTAAAATATCATTAAAAGCTGTATATTGTTCTTCATCACAGATTGTTTTAATCTGGTTGAAGAGATCATTAAGGAGAATCTGACGACTTTTTTCATAGAGACAAATACGTTCGATTTTGTTAAAAATAAAATCGTAGAAATAAGGGGGTTACAGATATTCCACAATTTCTAAAAACATATTGTTCTTATCTAAATCATAATCATCATTCCAGTTCATTTGTTTAATGACACCAAGAATGAGTTTTTGAAATACTTTTTGTTTTAAACAAAATTGACCCAACAGGTTTGAAAGAGAACTGAGATGTTTTCGAAATAGTTTTTTTTTTTTCAGTTCCGTAACATGTGCTTTCCAGACACCATTAATTTCATCATAAATTTTTTTTGGAATTCCTGGATTAAAGAAATTGGCAATCATATTTTGAGGCAAAGGTTCAGGTTTTAGGGCTTTTAAAACCTAAGAATATGATATTTCTTGAGTTGGGGTGGCCTAAGAATTTTGAGAATATCCACCCATGGGTTGTCCCTGAGAATTTTGAAGGTGTTGAAAATGGGCTAGGATTTTAGCTCCATATTCTGGTTGATGGGGAACACTTGATCCGAATGTTGGTCCAAAGGGATGATTAAGAGTAGGAAAAAAATATCCAGTGTTGTGTGGATAAGTTCCAGTAGGTCCGTGATTGGGAGAGTCTGGATCAGTGATTCTGATGTCACCTCTTCAGGGATTGGGAAAGAATGGAAGCTTCCCTTTTTTGGGCTTGGCTGGGTGAATGAATGGCTTTTGACCACGACTCTTATCAAATTTATCAGGTGGTTTAATAAACATTTTGAAGCGTATCAAGTGCTTTTGTTAGCTGAGATTGTTTCAGATTCCCTGCTAAGAAAGTCAGCTAAAAACATTGTTAGAACCTTAAATATATTCTATTTCAAAAGAAAATTGACTGACAAAATTAAACCAATTTATTCGGTGAGGGTTTTCCTCCCACTTTTTAGATTTTAAGATATCCTTAACGGCCTGATTATCCATTCGTATAAGGAATTTATCAGATGCTAAATAAATTTTGAACCGTTTTAGTCCATTTATAATAGCTAAATTTTTTTTTTCATAGATAATGTAATTAATTTCGGCTGGTTTGAATTTGCCAGAATTATAACCATAGAGTTCTTCTGGTTTTGAATTTTTCAGTGGTTTATATTTGAGAATAGCTCCCCAGTGTTCGTTGGAGGCGTCAGTCTCAAGAATCATGTAATCTTCTGTTTTAGGAAAATACAGAGGGGGTAAATGTTGAAATTCTTTTTACGAGATTGGATTACAGTAGTGTCATTTTCAGTCCATTCAAAGGATTGACCTTTTCTGACCAGCCGTTGTAAAGACTTCTCTTTTTTAGAGAGATCTTTAATGAAATGTCGACCATAATTAAGAATTCTGAGAAAACTTTGTAATTGCTATTGGAATTAAGTCATTTTCATACAAAAAAAATCCAGGCCTCTGCTAGACTGCCACCATGAATTATCCTTTTACTGTTATATGATACATTAATTGGACGTGATTAATTCATATATGATGAATCCCAGAATTAATGCTTCAAGGAATCAAGGAACTGACTTTTCTTAATTCGAACTAGGACGGATTGTAAATGTCATATATTGAATTATCAACAGAATAGTAATATATATATATATATATATATATATATATATATATATATATATATATATATATATTATTTTTTTTTATATATATATTTTTTTATGTGTGGAGAACGAATTAGATTGTTGTGGGCAGAGCGAACGGGATGCTATGGAAAGGAAAAAAAAATTCACGTTCTTCCTTTTAGGCAGGAAAGCTTGTCAACTTATTGAGATTTTCGAACGAGGAAAAGGATCCGACGACTTCGAAAGAATTGAACGTAAAGCCATATGAGGTGAAGATCTCATGTACAGTTCATAGATTATTATGAATCATACTTGGTATTCAAGTATCCACTTCAAAGGAAACTCGTCTAAAACTACCTATAGATGGAAGGGGTCAAGAGAGGGGGAGTCTTAATGAAGTATAGGATTGGTTCGAAGAACGACTCGAAATTTAGGCGATTGCAAATGCCCTAAAGCACTCATGGTATCATTATTAATATACAAATCAAAACTATAAAAGCCTAGAATTATACCAAAAAAATCTGCCATTCCTAATGGAATAGGTAACAAAGCGATTTTTCCGCATTCTACTACTAAATAACCACCCCCCAAGTCAAGCTGGTGCTTGTTGTTGCACTAAGTGCTAAAGCATGGGTGTTTTGTATCTATTGAGTTAAGGTTGTAATTGTATAGCAGTATCTGAAAACATATCTTGGGGACGCCCCTAAATAGTTCTTTCATTAATGTTCATTCGCTCCCCCCCGGTGGAAGTAGATGGTTCAGCAACGCCCGGTGCTACAAAATGATAAACACGTCTTGAGTAGGGTTCTCTCTCTACGTTGAATTTTGTTGAAGATAAGATTGCAAAAAAATTTGAAAACCTGGGGTAGATATTCGTCCCCCTTCCCCCCTTTTCTATCTCACTCTTCCTCTCGTGTATAGCTTTAAGGGAGAGCGTCGTAAAATTTTAAGTTATATGGAAGTAAAGAATTACGGAAATGGCCTTTCCGTATTGCGAAGGTAAAACTTTATACATTCTGTCATTCTCGAGGCTTTCCGGTAGCAAAAATCTCGTGTCCCAAGACGTCCTGTGGATGTAAGGAATCAAAAGACAAATCCCTTTTTCCGTGCAATTCATATTTTTTTTGTTAAGATGCAAACTAATTCTAGTTAGCCACTTATCAACATCTACCCTGGACCCTTTTAAAAAAAAAAATAAAAAAGAAAAACAAAGAGAAAATCCTGAGGAAAATTGCCTCTCAGCAGCAGACATCATGTCTCACATTGATGCAGATTCCTTTTCATAAGATGCGATTGAACCATCACAGAAAACCCTAACATATAGAAAAGCATTTTGGTACTTGAAACGAGAGCTGTGACAACAATCACGAGTGTTGTGAATAAAAATATAGCCGCCATAAATGTCCCATATCTCCTCCAGAGGATTTACTGGCCTAAATAAAGAAATATAGCAATTGCCTTGGTCGCCAAGAGATTTTCAGCAAGTTTATAGGTAAAAGCTTCTCTGTCATGGTGGTGAATATCACAAGGCCCCCACAGCTAGTTAGAAAACATTTATGGTCCACCTATGCACTTGGGTGGCCATCCAACTATCGACTCAGTGAACAGTTGGGACTCATCCCCCAAAATAGTTTCCTATTATACATATATACATCTTACCCTGATTCTATAAGAGAACCTATTCTTCAGTCCTCTTGACAATCCATTGTTGCCATGGCCAGGAAGAAGATCAAGCTTGCTTTGATCGCTAATGAGGCAGCACGGAGGAATACCTTCAACAAGCGCAAGAGGGGGATTATAAAGAAGATGAGTGAACTTAGCACGCTTTGCGGCATCATCGCCTGTGGTATCATTTATGGTCCCTATGTGGCTCAACCAGACGTTTGGCCTTCTCAATTAGGTGCGAAAGAAGTGCTTGATATGTTCAAGAGCTTGCCTCAGATGGAAAAATTCAAGAAGATGGTGAATCATGAGGAGTATCTGCGACAGAGGATCTCAAAACTAAGGGATCAATTAAGAAGGATTCAAAAGGAGAACCAGAAGAAGGAAATGACAAAGCTTATGCAGGACTGCTTGACAGGTAATAAGGATCTGCATGAACTTTCTATGGTTGAACTAACTGATTTGACAAATGTGGTTGATGATAAGATTAAGGCTATGCAAAATAGGATTGACGCCCTTAAGCAGATTCCACCACAGATAATTGGGACCTCAAGGAACATAGTTGGAGCAATTAATCTAGAAGATAATAAAGCTGTCCGGATGCCTATGAATGCTATGCAAGGGCAGCCATGGTTCATGCAGGGAGTGACCCCTACTGAACAAATGCCTTTTTATGGAGAAGAAGTTGTGCTTCCATATGTGGATAATGGGGCATGGGCTACTTCCTTCTTCCCTTGAGATATAGTGGTCCGATCTATCATTGGGATCTACTTAGCTAGTGTCATTCTTGAAGATCTAGTCTTCTTGGCTGCTTCTTGATAGTTGTGTTCCTTTCTTGGCTTTGTTCTGAATAATGGGGCTTTGTGATTGTATTCTGAGTCATATCATGTAGCGTTTCTCTTGAATCTCTGATAGTCCCTTGCAGAATAATAAATAAAATTATTACCAAATATTATTTTAATAGATAATGAAGAAAATGAATTATGATCTATATGAAAGGGGCTAGAAATCATGATTGCATAGAAGCCCTTTAGATTTTAGTTGCGAGCCACCATTGAACAAAAGTGAGGATATGAATTTTCTTTTCCAAGAGATTATGTTATGATTTCATATTAGTTTTCTGAAGATTAATTTCACATTGGTTTTGTAAAGAATTTGGTATAGTTGATATCATCTTGGGTTCTCTTACCTTTCAAGCCTGTTTATAAGGGAAAAATATCCTTTGTAGTGATTGTCAAGTGGCAGTGAGGATCTTGGTCGTTCAAAGGGTATTGGTATGTATCCTGCTGCACTTTGAGTGGCCAGGATCCTCACTGTCGCTGGTAGTCATTACAGAGGATCCCAGTCTGTTTATAAGGGGAGAGTTCTCTCAAGTTAGTATCAATGGTGTCAGAGCATGCCATTCCTCGAACCCCACCCTTGCCACAAAAGAGACGACCTGATGCTAGAGTGAAACGTCAAGAAATACCATAGTAGAGCCACTTGAAAAGGACTCCTAATTAAGGGTGGACGCCATTGACGTCGCTTCGGAAGCATGGTGAATTATTATGATCCCACTTTGACAGCTAAGACCAGTAAAAAATCATTAACGTTATGTTTCATTGCAGCTGAGTTGAGATGATTTCATTTTGGTTTTCCTTTTCCCTATAACCAGTTAAACCTACAAGGATTTTGTTCATTTCATTTTGGTTTTCCTTATCATCAAGTAAACTTACAAGGCCATCGTTCAAGATGATTTGCGCTGAATGATAGGTAATTAAAGATGGAGTTAATGTAATTTTGGTTCCCAAAATGTTAACCACCATATCAACGTTTTATTCATGTTTGTGTAGGTAACGCAAGAATAGTACTTTGTGTTACTCTCTCTCTCTCTCTCTCTCTCTCTCTCTCTCTCTCTCTCTCTCTCTCTCTCTCTCTCTTCATGAATGCATGTGCTTAAAAGGCGGAAATTAATCCTCTCATATCCTCATGCTGACATGAGGAATTTTCAATGGCTGTCAACCACTGTGTGCAGTTACCGATGTATTGGTATACGCGCATAGTGGATGACAGCTACTGAATATTTCTCATATCAACATGACGACACGAAAAGATTCTGATCTCTAAAAGGCTGGCCGAATAAGCCATGCATGCAAGGGTTCGGCCTATCAACAAAACCCACTTTTTGGTCCACGACTTGACTCATATTGACCCATAGTTGACCGTTTCACCTATGTTGGCACTTAGTTGTTTTTTATCAATTAATTTTAGGGTAAATTACACAGACACCCCCTTTACTGTTATGAAATGAACAGAACTACCCTACTTTTTCAAAAGTTACACAGAATACCCCTATAATGATGCTATCATACAATCTCATCCCTACCGTTAGTTTCAACTTAACGGCAGAGGCTCACTTTTTTTTAAGACAAAAATACCCTTACTAAGGGTAAAATGACTAAAACATTTTCTTGTCAGTTCTCTCCTCCACGAAAATTCCTTTTCTTCTCTTCACTTCCGTTTTTTTTCTAGGTTTTCTTCTCCACGGCTTCGCGGCTCATAGTTTCTTCCGTTTTCTTCTCTTCTCTTCACTTCCGTTTTCTTCCGTTTTCTTGTTGGTACACATCGGCGCAGGGATCATGTTGGTACAAAAGAGTGTTGTCACTGGGCACCACCAGTTCCTGAAGAGTAGTATTTGCGGCGGATTCCGATTTGTAAGCCAAGGGATCAATGGACAAAAGCATATCCAGAGACGACCAACTGGAGAGCACCATATGATTAACCTGTGTGACATCGTGGACGGCAGGGGAGGAGCGGGTGGTTGCAAAGCTTTCTTCTCACCGCAGATGTCAAATCCCCAGATTGAAGCGAGCTCTAACAGTGATGGGCAGCCAGAGAAATCCTCTAGCGGACTACGCTCGTGGGAAGCCGAGATAGAGCAGGTGCCGTGGGCATCCCAATCGCACTCCTGGCAGAGCACGAGATTATCGGTGGAGCAACGCACGGATGCTGGCTCGGAACTGCAACTCTCACAGATCAGAGAACGGATGTGTTTACGCAATAGAGAAGAAAGAGGAATACAGCTTTTGAAGAAGTAAGGCTAAATAATTGACCTTTGTAAGGGTATTTTCGTCTTAAAAAAAAAGTGAGCCTCTGCCGTTAAGTTGAAACTAACGGTAGGGGTGAGATTGTATGATAGCATCATTATAGGGGTATTCTGTGTAACTTTTGAAAAAGCAGGGTATTAATGTTGTGTAATTTCACTACTGTAGAGGGGGTGTCTGTGTAATTTACCCTTAATTTTAAGATTCATTTATTAAATTATTAATTGAAACTTGTTTTGGTATATTTTTTCTGAAAATTTTGAGTCTGTTTTGTGTTTTAGCAACTCCAATTGTCGAACTCTCTAAAATCAGCTTGGAGGGCATTGATTAATTATGTTTCTTAAAATTAATTTTTGAATCAAAATCCTATATTTACAAAATTGGATAGTGGATTTAGATTAGTTTAGTTTATATTTGATGGTCAATATTGATTTCCCGATTTCAATTCAAATGAAGACAACTGTTTTGGAATTTCTTGGCCGACCTGTGATGTTCTAAAACCCTAATCTAGCTAGGGTTATCGATTTTAGTAATTTAAGGTCATTTAAAACCCTAGAGGGTGTGGTAGTTGATTAGAGCCACCCAATTGGAATCTTGGATTCATAAACAGATTATTTTGTTTGGGAAACTTGGCCTGGATGAGGAGTTTTGATTGAAACGAGATTTCATTATTTTAGTAAGTCTCCTGTTTGTTTATAACTAAATCTATTGTATTTTTTTAGGGTTAATTACTCTAGAGGTGCCCAATGGTTAACAAAATTACATTTAGAGTACCACATGCTTGAAATATTACTTTTTTGGGTGTGAGAGCGGGCTCATACCTGCTTTGATTCTTTTACAGTCACTTCGGTATGAACTTGTCTATAGTTCTCTTGATTAAAAATATTTCAATTCTATTTACAAACCATGCAGGATAATAACAACCCTTGACAATAACATAATGAGTTAATTCAAAAATATTGTATTTTATCATTTTATTAATTAAAGTTACAAAATAAAATATATTTTGTTTTGGTTTTGGTTTTCTCTATACGTATGTAGCTAGTTTGGTGAGGTTAGTGATGTTAGAACCCAAGAGCCCTTGGATGTGCTGGGTTTTATTTGGCTTTTGTTGGATCGATAACGGTTTAACCCGTTTGACCCAGATCAGTTAGTGAAATGTCTTTACAAATGGACATGTTTATTTCAAATAGACACATCCTTAGCAAATGATATGATTCGAAAAGACACATCTATTCAAAGAGACACATCCTTATCAAAGGATATGATTTGGAGAGGCACACCCTTTTCTTGGGATTCTTTGTAAAGATATGTTGATTTGGAGAGGCATACCCTTTCCTTTTGGTGACTTGTAAAGACATGTTGGTTTGGATGGACACATTAATCTTCCCTCATATGCCTTGAAAAGACATGTTCTCATTTATAAATAGAGGGGGAAGTCTTAAAATTGACACAATGGTTAGAACTATTTACTTTTGTGTGTGTGTGTGTGTGTGTGTGTGTGTGTGTGTGTAAGCACATACCATGTGTATCGGTATGTGTCCCCCCCCCCCCCCTTTTTTTTTTTTTCTTAAACATTGTTTTTGCTGAAAT
Organism: Protea cynaroides; assembly: GCA_028583415.1. Taxonomy (NCBI): domain Eukaryota; kingdom Viridiplantae; phylum Streptophyta; class Magnoliopsida; order Proteales; family Proteaceae; genus Protea; species Protea cynaroides. The sequence continues at coordinate 61,756,181 of CM053265.1, forward strand.
TGCATTACCATCTTGCAATTGACCTAAGCACAACCCCAACGTACTTGAAGGGGTGCATTAGACGAGCGCACGTTTATTGCCTGAAGTCTTGGCTGTTTTATCTTAGAGTCAGTTTCGCATCACAAACCCGGTTGCATCGTAGGGGGCACTGACTTTAGATTGCTATAAGAAAAAAAATCAACTACCACCCAAAATAGTTTCGAAATGTTACCTACCACCCACACCTTTCAAAAAACATCAACTACCACCAAAACGTTTAACACTGTTAATCAAATAGATTCACTCCGTTAAACTAATCCCGCTAGTTGCTGATGTCATCTAAAATAAATTTTGTAATGGACAATAATATCCTGAAGGATATGTTGAAAGACAGTTTTACACTCCTTCCATTGTCATCACCTTCTTTGACTTATGTGAGAGAATAAAAGAAATTTTTCAGAGGAATCCACATCATTGGCGACTGAGACCGTCTCCACCGGCAGCTCATAGGTATTCAACGGTGCTCTTCACAGGTTTTCAATGGTTTCCTCTCCTTTTTCGACGGAAAATCAAAACCCAAAGCGTCTATGATCTCCACAGGCTCCACCCTGCTTTTCTGAGAGAGTCTGAAAATCGGTCTGCCTTGAGCAGCAGAGTATCAAATACAGCTTGACTATCTAACAAAATCACGTCGCCTTCAAAAAAACCAAAGGCCGATACTTGTATGATTTCCTCTAAATCAGTTTCATCCCACCCACCTTCCCTCAAAACAGTTCCGATCCGCTCCAAATACCCTTCCACACATTTCGGTAGTTTCCCCTGAATATCATGTTTTCTAGAGAAAAAGCTTCTGATCTTTGTAGCCAGAGAGGAATTTTTTTTTTAAGGATGGAGAAAATCTCGTACATGACCTTGTTGACACTAAAGGTGGAATCGAGCATTGGAGTAGCTACCATTTCGGCAGTTTACCCTACCCCCAAATCGTGAAACAATAAGAGTAAGAAAAACCCCGACGATTTGTCATCAGCATCACCATCTCTGCCATTCAAAGCGAGAAGTTTGCAGAGGGTTTGATTTGTATCCTATTTCTGACTAGACAAAGAGAGAGAAAGAAACATTTAAAATCTTATATTTTCAGGCCGACAACTCATGCCATTAACAAAGCTTGAAGCTGCAATTGAATGCCAGAAGCTGCAATTGAACGCCATCATTGATGATGGTGGCGCTTGACTTGGCGGCGCTTTCAAAGAGGTAGACGTCGAGTTTGATGCGATCGTGCAAGCGCGGCTTCAACTGATCAAAAGTCCCGTCCATAGGGATGCGAGACAACACTTGCATACACCAATCGCTTTTGGGCTAGCAAGTACTGTATTTTCTTGATTCTCGTGCTCGCTGCTTAACATACTAATGTACTCATGAGATTTGAGTGTTTTGCTCACTTCGAGACCGACCATTTCATCAATCTTCCATATCATCATCCCCTTCTATTTCTTGTTTACAGAGTAAGAATTAAGTAGTTGTTTTGGTTGTTGCAGCAGCAGTTGCTAGAAGAAAAGACGACATTTCTCTTTAGGATGAAAAAAAAAAATTAATCAGGGAAACGGATGTGGAAGCTTTCGAGAATGCCGTCTTTGGTGAGTCCAAATAGCAAAGGACGAACCTCTCTTCCGACAAGAGGTAGTGAGGTAGCATCAGTGCAACACAGGAGGGGGAGAGAAAACGATGGGTGATTTGAGGATGATGCAGCGGTTGCAGACATATAGACAAGAGAGAAGGGAAGAGAAAGAGACACGCGTGTAATTCTTCACAAGAAGAACAAGTACGTTTCCCTCTGGATGAGTCTAATTCCATTTCAATCTTTGCCCTTGATTGTGTTTCGTATAATTTTTTTTTCCTGCAATTTGTAATGCATGCGTGCATGTCTTATAGATTTGAAATGGTGTTCATTGTTCAGTATAGTGTTTTATTTTCAGAATAACCATGGAAGACAATCAAATCCAGATTAACTTCATCAGCTAAAAAGCTTTAATTCTCTGCAAAAATGGTAGCAAGTCCGATGCTTGACTCCACCTTTAGTGTCGACAAGGTCACATACAAGATTTTCTCCATCCTTGAAAAAAAATTCCTCTCTCGCTACGAAGATCAGAAGCTTTTTCTCTCTGGAAAACATGATATTCAGGTGAATGACGAAGGAGAAGAAAGAGGGGAGAATGATGAGTGAGGGAGAGAGGAAAGGAAAGAGAGGGGATTAGGGGAATAAGTTTACTTACCAATTAGCCAGTGGCCGGAGAATCGATTCAGTTGCTGGTGTAAAAGAATAGCAGTTCAACAATGGTAGTCGCATGTTTTTTTTGAAGAGGAGAAGAGTCCAACCTTAGGGATTGGGCTATTTATAAAACCAAAATGTGAAGGATTATATTAGTAATTTTATTAGCTTTTAAAAATTTCAATTAAAAACAAAAAAGGGTAAAAATGTCTAACACTGATTTCAGTCTCCTCCGTCAATTATTTGGGTATAGTTGATGTTTTTTTGAAAGGTGTGGGTGGTGGATGATGTTTCGAAACTATTTTGGGTGGTAGTTAATTTTTTTTTGTTGTTGTAAATATAAGAGTAGAATCACTTTTATATATCATCAGTGTTGGAGTCAAAACCATTTGGGCACCATTGTGAAGTGGTGAATTTACAAAGATACATGGTCCTGCTGAATGTATTGGTATCTTTCCAAGTAAAAAATGCCTGCCCAAGTTTGGTGAGAGACGTATCTCTCCTTGGGCCCATCTTTGTTTATCAATCAACACTGAAAAAATAGATTGACTCAATCACTTGTTCCTAGTTGATGTAGCCACGTGCTATCAAAGAATATGAAAGATTCGGTCAAGCCGTGGATTGTCTTCTAGGTTTGTTTTCCTTAACGTTTGAGGTATAGTAAACGGATGCCTGCATCCCATTTCGACAAAAATTATGAGACGTACTAGTGCGATGGTTGGTTGCTACTTGTTTATAAAACACATAGGATGAGAGGATGCCACCATAGGATAGTGACATGGACAGCCGTGTTGTAGACTGGTGTCTATTTTATCTCTTTATGCACTATAAGCCGGGAGTTATGGAAGTTGTATGAGACACTGGTTGAACCTATTGGATGAAGCACTGTGTTCGGTTAAAAGTTCTAGTAATTGAACCTTTTACATCCTACCTGATTTAAATTAAAGAAAGTAACAAATTTCAATCAGAAAAGAATTTAAGATTTTTAATCTTAGTAGATTTGATCCGAAGTTATTGGATGGACCATTCAGTTGGTTTATTTCTCACTGTCACGTTGTGAGTTATTGTCTTTAATAAGAATTAGTGTGTATTTATCATTTTATGCTTGGATGGACCATTCAGTTGGTCTATTTCTCACTGTCAGGTGGTCAGTTATTGTCTTTAATAAAATTAGTGTGTATTTATCATTTTATGCTTAGCTTTACAAATAGCACTTTCAATTGTTTATTACAAACCTTATTAACATATGCCTATATTTTTTTAAATCATTTGCCTATGGATTTTGAAAATTGCTTGAATTATACATTGGCCGTATATGAGATGTTGGAGAATAAATCCAAATAAAGGCATTTAAGGCATAATTGGTTTCCCTAATTGATGGTTTATCTAACATAACTGGCACTGTATAATGCACTATGGTCGGATAAATAGTACATCGGTTTTTATGTAAGTAATTATATTCATATAAAGTTAGATGGTAATATGCACTGATGATATTCTTATACTGACCAAATGTAATCTATGTGACTTGCTATATTTGACGTGCTCGCAAATGTGCTTGGGTAATTAAAATGGAAATATATGGTTTGCACATTCTCCCACTAAGGGTATTCTTACTGGCATGTGAATAGTAATCCTTAGAGTTGTGGGGGTTTTATTTTTGAGAGATCTTGCATAGTAAGTCTACTTGTAAAGAGATAACTAAGTTTGGTAAAATGATTGAACAATATCGAGGATTTTTTGTGGTTATGGAATCTAGAAGATAAGTCTAGATTTGGAAACTTGTGATAAGTTTTACAAAGTGACATGTGTAGACATGTATTGGTTTGGTGATTCAAATGAAACCATTGATAGTGGTTCCACCAATTAAAGTCTTGTGAGTCTATATGAGATTTGAAGTAAAGTTGGGATGGATGCTAAGTGGCTAAATATCTCAATGACAGATAATGAAGAAAATTGAAGTCGATTATGCTATTTTAAGTAGTAGGTATAAAAGCAAGAAGGTCACTAGTGTCACATAAGATATATATGAATAGGCTGGTTGCATAAATGTCTAAGCACATTTAAGACATGTATATCATAGGTGTTTGTATAATATAACTGGAGAATCTAAGGAAATAGCACACTTTTATTCAGTAGGGACATTTTTGACTAGGAAATTATTTAGCCACCGATAATTATTGTGGTATTCATCTAAAAGAATGAGCTTAAGGTCCGTGGTATACAAGTTATGGTGATAGACACCCAACCTATGTGAAAGGAGATCCCTAGAATTATGTTCAAAGATAAAAACGAAGTCACTAACTAATTTAAGTAGTACTATCAATTATTGCTTATTTTGGTTAGATAAGAAAATAAAACTCACCACGATGATTTGAGGATGAGTTTTGGAACTCTTAATTTGCAAGGCCTATGAATTATGGGGGCTTGTTAACCGTGGTGCATACTATGTACTCAACAAGTATATGTAGGAGGTATGTCAGCATCTGATGAGAATTTTTATGGGCAAATATTTTAAACATTATTGACCCAAGATGGGGATAGGGCCAGAAAGTCCATTTATAGAAAATATATACTAAAGGGTCGAATGGTAGGACATGGTTACTTGGACAGTCAAATACACAAATGAGGAAAGATTATGAGTCTCACTCTACCTGTACTTAGTAGCATGGATTGCCAGACCTAATACAAATTCAAGTCCAAAAAAATCTGTGACAACGGGTCTTATTGTTTTAATCTGCTCATGTTATCATTTGTTTTGGTATTTTAAAACTTGTGTTGAAATTATTGTATTTTATCATTTTTATTAACTAAAATTCAAAATAAAATATGTTTTTCTTGGTATGTGGCTAGTGAGGCGAGGTTAGAACTATAGCCCTTGGAATGAGCTTGGTTTTATTTTGCTTCTATTGAGTCGGTGACGGTTCAACCCCTTTGATATAGATCCATTAGTGAAGTTTCTTTATAGATGGACATGTCTATTTCAAATAGACACATCCTTAGCAAAATGTGTGATTTGGAATAGACACATCCTTAGCAAAATGTGTGATTTGGAAGGCACATCTATTCAAAGAGACACATCCTTATCAATGGATGTGGTTTGGAGAGGCACACCATTTCCTTTGGATGCCTTGTAAAGACATGTTGGTTTGGAGAGGCAAACCCTTTCCTTTAGATGCCTTATAAAAATATATTGGTTTGGAGACACAACCTTCCCTTGGAGTACCTGGAAAAGACATGTTCTCCTTAAATATATGAGGAGGCAGCCTTAAAATAGAGACAATGATTACAATTATTTACTTTGTTCTCTTTCTCTCTCTCTCTGGTACATACCCTGTGTATTCCCCCTTTTGTTTTTTTTTGAATCACCATTTTTTGCTAAAATTGCTTTACTGTTTTGTATTTGACCTAAGCACAACTCCAACGTAGTTGATGAGGCACATTAGATGAGTGCACGTTTGCTGCCAGAAACTTAGGCTGCTTTATCTGAGAGTCAATTTTTCATCACAAACCTGGTTGCACTGTAGGGGGACAAATACTAACTTTAGATTGCTGTAAATATAAGAGTAGAATCCCTTTTATTTGTCATTACTGTTGGAGTGAAACCGTTTAGGCACCATTGTGAAGTGGTGAATTTACAGAGACACATAGTCCCGCAGTGTGTGTTGGTATCTTTCCATGTAAAAGATGCTTGTCCAAGTTTGGTGAGAGGCGTATCTCTCCTTGGGCCCATCTTTGTTTATCGATTAAAAAAAAAAAAAAATAGATTGACTCAATTACTTGTTCCTAGTTGATGCAGCCACGTGCTATCAAAGAATATGAAAGATTCAGTTAAACTGTGGCTTATCATCTAGGTTTGTTATCCTAAATATTTGTGATGACACCCGAGGACAGCTAGTGCTGATCTTTTTAGGAGAACATTGAGGGGTTCATACCAAGATACGATAAGTATCAAATGGTTTGGGAGATTGATAAGATCCACAATTTTAGTCCTAAATTGGTTTAAGAGGAAGAAACTAAGCTAGTTGATAACCCTTAGCCTCCCAACATATCAAGAAACATCTTAAAGCTTTGAGGCTACTATGCTAAAGTGAACAATATCTTGACGGTTGTGTGGAGGTTGGGATGTTAAATTGCATCCCATTTTGGCAAAAAATCATGAGATTTGCGGGTGCGATGGTTGGTTGCTTCTTGTTCATAAAACAAATAGGATTGTTCATAAAACAAATAGGATGAGAAGATACCACCACAGGATAGTGGCATGGACAACCGCATTGTAGACTCGGGCCTATTTTATCTCTTTACGCACTATAGGCTGTAAGTTATGAAAATTGTATGAGGCACCAATATGAACCTATTGGATGAACCATTGTACTGTGTTAAAAGTTTAATTAATTGAACCTTTTACATCCTACCTGATTTAAAGAAAGGAGAAAGTAATAAATTTCAATCAGAGTTAGGATTGAAGATTTCTAATCTTAGTGAATCCGATCCGAGGTTATTGGATGGACCATTCAGGTGGTCTATTTCTCACTATCATGTGGTGAGTTATTGTCTTTAACAAGAATTAGTGTGTATATCATTTTGTACCTAGCTTTACGAAAAGTACTTTGAACTGGTTAATTTGGACAAAATGTCATGGTTATACTTGTATGAGCTTGAGTTTCAACTTTTGTTTTGACTTTAATATAATGATTGTTCAAGTAAGTGGTTTATTAGAGGCCTTACATAATGGTGCTCCACGATCAGCTTTATGGAGCCCAAGAACTTGCTTTGCTTTCTTGGTTGTGCTAGCGCACTCTTTTTAATATGCTTTAGAAATGCTAATCCCATTGGTGGCATACTAGGCCATTGATCTCGATAGAAGGGAGCCCCAGCCCTCTACCAATACATATGGCTCAGGACTCAACTTTGTCCTTTGATTTTCCTTTTGAAGTTTGGGTCTGGCGCATATGGGTAGTTCCCTAGAGCTTGTTCTGCCCGATCCGATTGGGAATAGGAAACCTATGACATTGCTTGAATTATGCATTGGTCTTATATGAGATGTTAGAGCATAAATCCAAATAATGAAATTTAAGGCTTAATTAGTTGGTCTGATTGATTGTCTATCTAAGACAACTGACATTGTATAATGCTGTTTCGTCAGATAAAAAATACATCAGTTTTTATGCAAGTAATTATATGCATATAAAATTACATGACAATACGCATTGATAATTTTCTTATATTGGCCAAATGTAGTCAAACTGACTTTCTATATTTAATATGCTCGTAAATGTGCATGGGTAATTAAAATGAAAGTATGCGGTTGGCAGATTCTCCTGCTTAGGGTATTCTCACTGGCATGCGAATATAGTAATCCTTAGAATTATGGGGATTTTATTTTTTTAGAGATCTTGCATAGTAAGTCTATTTGAAAAGAATAACTAAAGTCAAGTATAATGATTGAACTCTATTAAGGATTTTTGTGGTCCTAGAATCTAGAAGATAAGCCTAGATTCGGGAACTTGTGATAAGATGTACAAAGTGACATGAATTGGTGGTGTGATCCAGATGAAACCATTGACAATGGTTCTACCATGTAAAGTCTTGTGAGATTATATGAGATTTAAAGGAAATTCGGAATAAGGGCTAAGTGGCTAAATATTTTAATGACAGATATATGATGAAAATGGAAGCTGGTTGTGCTCCTTTAAGTAGTAGGTATAAAAACTAAAAGGTCATTAGTGTCACGTAACACATATATGATTTGGTCGGTTGAATAAATCTCTAAAGACATGTGAGACATGTATGTATTAGGTAGTTGTGACATGTACGTCTTAGGTGGTTGTGTAATATAACTGAAGAGGCTAAGGAGATAGCGTGCTTTTATTCAATTAGGGCATTTCTAACTAGAAACTTATATAGTTTTTGACCACTATTGTGGTATTCATTTAAAAGAATGAGTTTAAGGTTCGTGATTCACAAGTCAAGGTGATGGACACCCAATCTATATAAGAGAAGATCTCTGGAATTAGGTTCAAAGGAAAAAAAAATATCACTGATAGACTTGAGTAGTACTTTCAATTATGCTTATTCCGATTACTTGGAAAAATAGTACTCACCACGATGATCTGATGATGAATTTCAAAACTTTTAATTAGCAAAGCCCACGAGTTATGGGGGCATGTTAATCGTGGTGTATACTATGTACTGACCTAAATGTATGTTGGAAGTGTGAAGGGTATATTCATTTTATGGGAAAATTTTCTAAACATTCATGACCTAAGACGGGGATAGGACCTGAATGTATGTTTACAGAAAGGGTATACTGATAGGTTAAATGGTAGGACATGGTTGATAGGACCATCGACTACACCAAGGAAGAAAGGTTCAACGAGTCTGACTTCACCCGTATGATGTAGCTTGGATTGCTAGAACTAGTATAGATTCAAGTCAAATAAACAACTGCGATGATGGGTCTTATTGTTCTAACGTCCTCAGATTATCATTTGTTTTATCGGTTTTTTGAAACTTGTGGGGGGAATTGTTGTATTTTACCATTTTTATTAACTAAAGTTTCAAAATAAAATAAGTTCTATTTTTGTTTCTTGATATCTGGCTAGTAAGGTGAGGTTAGTGAGTTTAAAACTCTAGGCCCTTGGATGGGCTGGGTTTTATTTTTCTTCTATTGGGTCGGTAACGGTTTAATCCAATTGACCCGGATCTATTAGTGAAGTACCTTTACATATGAACATGTATTCAAATAGACACATCCTTAGCAAAGGGTCTCATTCAGAAAAGCACATCTATTCAAAGAGACATCGTTATCAAAGGATGTGATTTGGACAGAGACGCCATTTCCTTGGGATGCCTTGTAATGACATGTTGGTTTGAAGAGGCACACATTTCCTATGGATGCCTTGTAAAGACTTGTTGGATCAGATAGACATAAATTTCCTTTGGAGTGCTTTGAAAAGACATGTTTTCTTCTATAAATAAAGAAGGGGGGAGCCTTAAGATGGACACAATGATTTGAATTATTTACTTAGTTCTTTTTCTCTTTCTCTCTCTCCCTCTTTATAAGACATACCATATGTATTCCCCTTTATTTTTGAAATACCATTTTTGCCAAAATTGAATTATGATCTTGCATTTGATCTAAGCACAACCCTTTGAAGGAGCATGCCAGACAAGTACCTGTTTTCTGTCGGAAGCCAAGACTACTTTATTTTGGATTTAGTTTTGCATCACAAACCCATTGTACCATTAGGGGAAACACTGACTTTAGATTGTTGTACAGATGAGAGTGTAGGATTTCAATACTAAATCCAAAGAAATTTAATTCTATTTGAGTCCCATATGGAATGTAAAATACATCTGAGTTATAACACAATCATTAAAATAAATAGGACATACCTTTTCGTAGGAGATTATTTTTCGACATTTTCTTTATGCCTGATTCCTGCAGAGATCTTCTATAGTCTCCTCTCCCTTAGGTATGGGTCCTCTTGATTATGCACACAGAGAGAGACTATAGGGACCCTGCTCCATATATATAATGTTTTAGAATTAAAATCTATCCCAATCCCATAATGGGATAGATTTGATTTATATTTGGTAATGGATAATCAATTATCATTGATTGAATTCCCACCAGTCACAATAGGTAATGAAGATAATGTTGCCCATAATAGAAAATAGCAAAAAATATTTTACAATCTCCCACTTGGGCTACATTATTCCACAAGACTATTAAAAACTAGTGTGGCCATGGAAACCATTAATTAAAAACCAGATTATCCCAAACCTCATACTTTCCAACAAACAGACTAATGTTGAACAACAGTAGAAGATACACCTCAATTATACGACATACAACTTTTTGTTATTACGAACATAAGTCTCCTTGTTTATTTTGACTTTGGCTCACCGCCTCTGAAACTCGGCTTAATACTGCCTTTTGAGACTTGACTTAATACTGCCTTCTTGGGTCTTGGCTTAATACTGCCTTTTGTGACTTGGCTTAATACTGCCTTTTGGGTCCTGACTTAATACTGCCTTTTGTGTTCTGGCTTAATACTGCTTTTTTTTTTTTTGAGACTTGGCTTAATATTGCCTTTTGTGACTTGGCTTAATACTACCTTTTAAGACTTGGCTTAATACTGCCTTCTGTGACTTGGCTTAATACTGCCTTTTAAGACTTGGCTTAATACTGCCTTCTGTGACTTGGCTTAATACTGCCTTTTAAGACTTGGCTTAATACTGCCTTCTGTAACTTGACTTAATACTACCTTTTAAGACTTGACTTAATACTGCCTTCTGTGACTTGGCTTAATACTGCCTTTTGAGACTTGACTTAATACTGCCTTCTGTGACTTGGCTTAATACTGTCTTTTGAGACTTGGCTTAATACTGCCTTCTGTGACTTGGCTTAATACTGCCTTTTGAGACTTGACAAATTGAATAAAGCTTTCACTTAGACTAGCAAGAGTGCAAATACTAAATCATGAAAAGAAACAATTGTATTACTCACTATGTCCATAAAACCACAGACAAAATAAAACAATCAAGTATCAATGTAAATATATGATTTTACAAAATTAGATCAAAAGATTCGACTATGCCCATGCAAGAAACATGATCCTTGAAGATTCCCACTGATAGAGCTTTTGTCAATGGATCAGCAACCATATATACCGTCGAGATCTTTTCTACAATGATGTGGTTATCATCAACTTTTTCCTTTATTAACAGATACTTGATATCAATGTGCTTTGAAGCACTAGTTCTCTGATTATTTTTAGAGAAAGATATAGTTGACTGATTATCACAATACACTAATAATGGTCTAGAGATGATTTCCACAGTCTTCAGACTAGAAATGAAATTCCTCAGCCAGATTGCCTGCTTCGTGGCTTCGAACAATGCCACGACCTCTGCCTCCATCGTAGAAGATGCCAAAATTGTTTGCTACACACTCTTTCAAGAAATAGCTCCTCCAGCCATCATAAAGATGTATCCTGAAGTAGATTTCCTGTCATCAGGGCATCCGCTGTAATCTGCATCAGAATAACCCACAATCTTAAGGGTATCATTGTTGCCATAGGTAAGCATATAATCTTTTGTCCTCTGTAAATATCGCAAGACTTTCTTCACAGCTGTCCAGTGAGCCAAACCTGCATTTGACTGAAAATGTCCCAAAACACTTACTACAAAAGCGATATCAGGGCGAGTGTAGACCTATGCATACATAAGGCTGCCTACTGCAGATGCATAAGGCTTATCAGTCATAGACCTTCTTTTAATCTCATTCCGAGGGCACTGAGTCTTGTTTAACTTGTCTCCCTTGCTGATGGGTGCCTCACCAGCTGAACAGTTTGACATATTGAATCTCTTGAGTACACAACCAATATAAACCCTTTGAGATAGTCCCAATAGTCTACATCTTCTGTCACGACTGATTTCAATACCTAGTACAAAAGAACCCTCACCCATATCTTTCATTTCAAAATTCTCTGACAGAAATTGCTTAGTCTTTGCAAGTAAACCCAAATCACTACTGGCAAGCAAAATGTCATCTACATATAACACTAGAAAAATGAACTTGCTCCCACTGATTTTGTGATAAATGCATTAATCAATAGCACTCTCAATAAAACCAAAAGATGATATAATCTGGTGGAATTTTAGATACCATTGTCTAGAAGCTTGTTTGAGACCATAAATGGATTTGTTGAGCTTACAAACCATTCCTTCCTTGCCTTGTACCTTAAAACCTTCTGGTTGGCGCATGTAAACTTCCTCAATCAAGTCTCCATTTAAAAAGACTGTTTTGACATCCATCTGATGTAATTCTAGATCATAATGCGCCACAAGTGCCATAATAACTCTGAAGGAATCCTTCGAGGAGATTGGAGAAAATGTCTCCTTGAAGTCAACTCCCTCTCTCTGTGTGAATCCCTTAGCTACTAGCCTGGCCTTGTAGCGCTCAATTCTTCCCCTGGAGTCACACTTAGTCTTAAAAATTCATTTGGAGTCTATGGGTTTACAAGAATTAGGTAAATCTACAAGTGTCCAAACACCGTTGTTAGCCATAGATGACAATTCATCTTTCATAGCTTCCAACCATTTTGGTGCATTAGAACTATTCATGGAATCCTCAAAGCTAGAGGGATCTATTGCTTGACCAATGTCAAATTCTCCTTCAGTCAAGTATAGAATGAAATCAGAAGAAATAGCACTCTTGCGTTGTCTAGAAGATCTCCTGACCATTTCTTCAGGTTCTGCAATCAACACTGGTAGGTGGATCAGGTACCTCAATCCCCGTAATGTGCTCTGTCATTGGTGGGACCAAGGGATGCATAACAGTAGACATAATAGTGTTGGGAATCACTGAATTAGGAAATACAAGGACTTCATCAAATGCCAAGCTTCTTGGTTCTACTAATTCACAGGAGTCTTCAATGAATTTGGCATGAACAGTCTCAACTATCCGATTGGTAGAATTAGGACAGTAAAATCTAAATCCCTTGGATCTAGTAGGATAGCCAACAAAATGGCAACTGACTGTCCTTGGATCCATAACTTTTTCATGAGGATTATATAATCTAACTTCTACTCTGCATCCCCAAACATGTAGATGATTCAAGCTCGGTTTTCTACCAGTCCATAGCTCAAAAGGTGTTTTGGGAACAGATTTACTTGGCACCCTATTGAGTATGTAAGTGGCTGTTTTCAGAGCTTTCCCCCATAAAAAATCTGGAAGATTGGTGTTACTAATCATACTTCTCATCATGTCTTTTAGAGTCCTATTCCTTCTTTCGGCAACTCCATTTTGTTGAGGGGTTCCTGGCATGGAATATTGAGCAATAATGCCATGCTCTTATAAGAACTTGGCAAAAGGACCAAGGTGTTGAGTAGAATCACCTGGCTTACCATAATATTCACCTCCTCAATCTGATCTAATAACTTTTATCCTTTTTGACAGAAAATTCTCCACTTTCGTTCTATATATCTTAAAGACATCCAGTGAACTAGATTTATCAGCCAATAGGTATACATAACCATATCTTGAATAATCATCAATAAATGTAATAAAATATCGATGACCTCCAATGGAAGGAGAGGGAAAAGGACCACTGATGTCAGTATGAATTAGTTCCAACAAGTCATTGCTGCGAACTTACTTCTTCTTCCTGTTTCTAGTCATTTTTCTCTTGATATAGTCTACACAGACAGACATATCATCAAATTGTAAAGGTTTCAGAATTCCATCAATGATAAGTCTTTTCATACGCTCCACTAAAATATGTCCTAAGCGCCTGTGCCAAAGAGTAGATGAAGACTCATCCAGCATAGGACGTTTAGAAGACACATTCAAAACCATAGAAGGTGCTAAATTCAATTGATATAAACCATTCACTACCCTTCTATTTCCAACTACAGAAGAATTCAGACATAAATCAAAACCATTCTTATTAAAACTTAAACTGTATCCATTATTTACTAGTCTTGATACAGAAATTAGATTCTTCTTCATTGAGGGAACATATACAATGTCTTCCAAATCTATAAAAATTTCTGAAGTCAGAAATAGTCTAACTACTCTAATGGCCTCCACTGCAACTTTCACACCGTTCCCTAGGAACACACTAATCTCATCCCTGCTTGGTGCTCTGCGGCTTAGAAATCCCTGCAAGGAATGGGTAACATGAATTGATGACCCAGAGTCAATCCACCAAGAATCTACAGGTGCATCAATTAGAAAAGACTCAAAACATACTAGAGATAAATGAGTACCAGATTCTTTTTGCTTATTCAACCAGGCCTGCCTGCCTCGACAGTCTTTCTTCATGTGTCCCTTCTTTTTACACCAGAAGCACTCCACGCCATTCATGTCTTTCTTGTCATCATTTCCTTTTAAGGTATATGATTTATCATAGGGTTTTCCATTTCCCTTCTTGGAAAACTTTTTTTTCTTCTGAGGTCCTACACCTCCAATTCCCCTTCCCTTTTTAGGAAAAGGTTTGTGCTAAACCAAATTTGCACTCTCAGGTTTCTTCTTTCTCAATCTATCCTCTTCTTGAGAGCAAAAAGAAATCAAATCATCCAAACTCCAACTGTCTTTCTGAGTATTGTAAGATACATGAACCTGACTATATTCATTTGGGAGAGAAGTCAGGGCAAGATAAACCAGAAAATCATCATCCAAAGAGGTTCCTAGCCCCTTTAGTTTTTCCCTTTTTGCAACCAATCCGAGTATGTGTTCTCGAATATTTCCATTTGAATCAAATCTTGATCTAGTTAGACCTGCCATCAGACTAATTTTGAGACTTTTATTTGTCACATTAAATTTCGTCTGTATCTCCGTCATGTATTCTTTTGCAGTATCTTTCATCTGGAGACTACCACGAAGAGATTCAGAAACATAATTTTTCATCAAGATTAGAGATTTTCTATTAGAAGCTTCCCACATCTCCATTTTCAGAATCTAAGCAGGAGAGCTCTCAAGAGTGATTGGACTAGGTTTCTCCTCTCTGAGAGCTAAGTCCATATCCAACATGCTGAGTTGGATTTCCACTGCCTCATACCATTTTCGGTAATTAGAACCAGTCAATACATGTAAAGAGGCTAATACATTTGCAGTTGTCGACATCCTGAGATGAAAATTACTATATGAGTTTACATTTAAAACATGTATGCACTTAATATATCCTTCAGCAGAATAAATAAATAAGAGGTGAAGCAGAATGGATGTGAAGCAAATTTCCCTTTCCTAAGAGTCAACCGCACTACATACTTATCCTTTGAGATAAGCATGCACTGATCCTCTTAGATATCCAGGCTGAACTGCCAAAGAATGATGACTTCGACAAAATTTCATCACCTTTGGGTGATTGAAAAATCCTCAGCCGAACATCCTTAAAATAATTTCTTTTCTTAAGAGTCAACCGCACTACACATTTATCCTTTGGGATAAGCATACACTGGTCCTCTTAGATATCCAGGCAAAACCGCCAAGGAATGATGACTTCAGAAGATTTCATCACCTTTGGGTGAATGAAAAATCCCTTATCCGATCATCCTTAATCAGTAAGTGCATGTTACTAGCATAATTGGACAATGCCACCTTTGGGTGTGTATTATCAATGCTTGACTACACTTGTATAAAATTAAATTTTGAATTTACAGACATAACCATGCAGTGGGTGTGCCACTTTGGTGGGTTTACTCTATTACACAATTATATCTGTAAATTCTTCTATGTAGTCATATTGAATATGATTCAAACATTGAAAATAAAGAATTATCTCTCAACAAACCAATATAAACATGCACATTACTCATCTAGTAATCATTTTATCATTTAAAATTACAAAAAACCTTATAAAATTCTTGAAAAACTAGCTTTTATCCAATTATTATAGCTTTAGGATTCCACAAATGACATTACAGATATACTAGAATGAAGATAATCAAAAAGGAAAATCAATGGAAAAAATTTCAGGTCAATCGGACCTGAAACGCGCCCTCACGTGCCGATTAAAGTCGGCGCGTGGGATCACTTGCCTGTGATCCAAACAGGGCCTTAAGCCTGAACCGATTTTCGGTTCGGTTCAACAACCCAGTCCGGTTTGGTTTTATTTCATTCTGGCCCGAAACAAAACCGGGTCTACCGACCCGGATCAAAACCTCGGGTCGGGTTGATCCATTTTTACACTTATCCGGGTCAACCAAAAATTCGGGTCGGGTCAACCCATTTGCAATCCGGACCGGGTCCGAAGTCGGGTCGGGCCTGCTTTCCCGTTTTGGCCATATGATCCATTACGAATCGGGCCGGGGTTCAAAAGGTTCGGGTCGGACCTGCCCCGTTTTCCGATTCGATCGGGTCGGCCTGGTCCGTTTTCCGATTTGGTCAGATGACCCATTACAACCGGGCCGGGTCCAAAAAAGTTCAGGTTGGCCTGGTCCATTTCCGGTTTGGGTCGGACCTGCCCCCGCTTTTCGGTTCGGGTCGGACTGCCCGCTTTCCGGTTCGGGTCGGTTCGGTTTGGTCCATTTCTACCCCTGTTTGTGTCGATTCAACCTGAACCGGGCTAACGGGTCGGTTCAGACCAAATCGGGTTTACCCGACCCAGGTAACCTGGGTAAAGGTTCAGAGACGGGTCAGTCTCGGTTCAACACAGTCCCCCCCCCCCTTTTTTTTTTTAAATCTGGTGAGTAGATCTCACTTGCCTCTTTGGTTGGCACGTGACGGTGCGTCCGGCCTCCGGTGACGGCGATTTTTATATCACTGTGAACATCTCAGTGAGATCTACAAATTGATATAATTTTCATGTAATTTTCGCGGTCGAAAAATTATCCGATTTTTAAAATCTCTCCTATTTCTCCAAAAATTCAAATGGAAATTAATTAAGAAAATTTCTTTATGTTTCAATACTCAATGATTTTAAATCCATGTGGGATGGCTTTGATACCACTGTAGGATTTCAATACTAAATCCAAAAAATTTTAATTCTATTTGAGTCCCATTTGGAATGTAAAATACATCTGAGTTATAACACAATCATTAAAATAAATAGGACATACCTTTTCGTAGGAGATTGTTTTTCGACCTTTTCTTTACGCCTGATTCCTACAGAGAGCTTCTATAGTCTCCTCTCCCTTAGGTATGGGTCCTCCTGATTATGCACACACAGAGAGACTATATGGACCCTGTTCCATATATATAATGTTTTAGAATTCAAATCTATCCCAATCCCATAATGGGATAGATTTGATTTATATTTGGTAAGGAATAATCAATTATCCTTGATTGGATTCCCAGCAGTCACAATAGGTAATAAAGATAATGTTGCTCATAATAGAAAATAGTAAAAAAGATTTTACAGAGTTGAATCATTTTTATTTGTCATCTTGATTGGAGTCAAACTGTTTGGGCACCATAGTGAAGTGGTGAATTTATAGGGACACATAATCCTTTGTGTGTTTGTATCTTTCTAAAAGATGCTTATCCAAGTTTGGTGAGAGACATGTGTCTCCTTGGGCCCATATTAAATTTTTTATCACTCAACACCGAGAAAAATAGATTGACAGTCACTTGTTCTCAGATGACGCCGCCACATGCTATGAAAGAATATGAATGATTCGGTTAAACCGTGGCTTGTCTTCTAGGTTTGTTCTCCTTAATGTTTGTGACATAGTAATTGGTTGTCTGCATCCTAGCTAATTTTGGCAAATGAGATTTTCTGGAGCTATGGTTGGTTGCCACTTGTTCATAAAATACATAGGATAAGAGGATGCCACCACAGGATATTGACATGGACAGCCTTGTTGTAGACCGGTGCCTATTTTATCTCTTCAGGCCGTGAGTTATGAAAGTTGTATGAGACACCAGTTGAACTTGTTGGATGAACCATTGTGTTGTGTTAAAAGTTTTAGTAATTGAACCTTTTACACATACTACCTGATTTAAAGTAAGGAGAAAGTAATAAATTTCAATAAGAGTTTGGAATTAAGATTTTTTTTTAATCTTTGTAGATCTGATCCGAAGTTATTGGATGGACCATTCAGTTGGTCTATTTCTCATTGTCTCGTGGTGAGTTATTATCTTTAATAAGAATTAGTGTGTATATATCATTTTATGCTTAGCTTTACAATTAGCACTTTCAATTGGTTAATTTGGAAAAAATGTCATGGCTTTACTTATATGAGCTTGGGATTTAACTTCTGTTTAGACTTTAATATAATGATGGTTCAAGCAAGTGGTTTACTAGAGGCCTTATTATACAAATTTCTATATTTTTTTAAATTACTTGCCTATGGGTTTATAATTTCTTGAATTACGCATTGGTCGTATATGAGAATTGGAGGATTGATTGCCTATCTAAGACAACTAGCATTGTATTATGCACTTTGGTCGGATAAATAGTACATCGATTTTTATGCAATAATTAAATACATATAAAGTTACGTAGTAATATGCATTTATAATTTTCTTATATTGGTCAAACGTAGTTTAAGTGACTTGCTATATTTGACATGCTCATAATGTGCATGGGTAATTAAAATTACAGTATGTGTTGCACCCACTACGGGTATTCTCACTGTGCATGTGAATATAATAATCCTTGGAATTATGGGGGTTTTAGTTTTGAGAGGTCTTGCATGGTATGTTTATTTGTAAAGAGATAACTAATGTCAAGTAGAATGATTGAACTCCACTGAGGATTTTTGTGGTTATGGAATGTAGAAAATAAGCCTAGATTCAGGAACTTGTGGTAAGTTGTACAAAGTGACATGTGTATAATGTATTGGTGGCATGAATTAGATCAAACCATTGATACTGATTCCAACATGTAAAGTCCTGTAAGACTGTATGAGATTTGAAGGAAAGTTGGGATAGGGTCAAAGTTGCTAAATATCTCAATAACTGGTTAAAAGAAAAAGGGGGTTTGGGATTTAGAGATCCTTCACTGTATAATCGGGCATTATTATTGAAGGTAGCATAGCGATTACTATCAGATCCTTTCTCTTTTTGGGCTAAGTTTATGAAAGATATCTTTTTTCTTGATCGTGATTTCATGTCTGCTTCACTGGGTCATCAACTAAGTTGGGCTTGACGTAATGTTCTTAAAGCGAGGGATGTTCTTTCCAAAGGTTTACTTTGGCAGGTGGGTTATGGTGATCATATAAATATTTGGACTGATAATTGGGTTCCAACATTAGCAGGCTTTTGAATTAAGTCTTCTCCTCCATAGCTTTGTTCAATTTAAGAGGTGTTGTAAAATTAAATGTCGTACCTTATTTGAGAAATTACTTGTTCCGATGATGAAGACTGCACTGCAACAAGAGAAAGTGTTTGAAGCTAGGTCGTATCACAAGCGATATTGTCCTAAAGACTGAATTTGCCCCCAATGGTGTAATCGAGTTTTGATGCAAATTTGGCACCAAGATAAAGCAGCTTCTTGGCTTCATGTATTAAACCTGCACTGGTATAATACGCTCCTTCGAGTACTTCAGAGTGGTGCTAAGGCAAATGCAGATGTCGATGATGAAAAAAATTGATTTATATGATCAATCAAAATAAAATTGACTGGGGGACAACAAATAATATTGGTTATTAGAGAGGGAGAGAGAGAGAGAGAGAGCATTAATTTCTACTACCCTATTTATAGAGTAGGACATGCCCTTTCTAGGCACCCTTAGATGTAGGTGTGTCCTTTCATTCCAACGACTCAGATTGTCAGATCCTAATATGATGGTTTAAATTACACCCCTTACCAAAGGATCTGTTATATTGAACAGATGCACCTCTACGATCTAACGGTTTGAATTATTTGAATCTAATCTGACCGTTGAGATCGCACCTTTTCCCTAAGGATCTATTCCATTGAATGAATGTGTCCTCACGATCTTAATGGCTTGGATTCATTGATCCTAATCCAAGCGTTTAGATCAAACCCTTTTTGGTAAGAGTGTGTCCCTTTGAATAGTCATATCTATTCACTAATTAATCCGGTTTGGTTTGCATCATGGAATGAACTGCATCCGACCCAACAAACTAAAAAATAACCCAACTCTAAAAAATATATCTTAAGTTGACCCACTCTCACACCTGCACCAGGCCATGACATGACATGACCGGCTGACCCGCTCAGCATGGCATGGCTCGGCTCGGCGCTCTTGTGAAAAGCAACCCGAGACCGACCCGGACACAGGGGAGGAGGGAGACTTCCCTCTAAATTATCCTATCCCATATAGTTCCTACAACTATATATAAGGTACCCTACAACCTCTTTTACTTCCCATGTGGGACTAAGGAAAGGGACCAACCATACTTGTGTCATTTTGAGGTCTTGGGATCTAACCTTACTAGCTCCACCTCAATACCCTCTCAAACCATATACTATAAGAAGGAAAAAACCAAAATAGCTTTATTTTGAAACTTTACTTTTTACTATAAAAATAATAATATAAAAAAATTATAATTAAAATACAACAATTCCCCACAAGTTTCAAAATAAAAATCGATAAAAAAAAATGCTAGCCTCAGCACCTTAGAATAATAAGACACGTCGTTGCAGATGTCTTTTGGACTTGAATCTACACTAGGTCTAGCAAGCCACGCTACAAAGTACGGGCTAAGTCAAACTCATTAAACCTTTCCTCATTGGTGTAGCCGATTGTCCTACCAACCATGTCCTACTGTCCGACCTCTCAGTATACCCTTTCTATTCTTGGATATTTTAGCCCTGTCCCTTCTTGGGACAAGAATGTTTAGAGAATTTGTCCATAGAAATTCTCATCGGAAGTGGCCACACTTCCTACATTCCCTTAGGCCAGCCCATAGTATGCACCATGGTTAACATACCCCCACAATTCCGTGAGATTTTGGCCAATTGAGAGTTTTAAAAACTCATCCTCCTGTTATCGTGGTGAATACTATCTTCTCATCTAAACCGGAATAGACAATATATGATAGAACTAGACAAGTCATCCAGTGACTTTGTTTTTACCCTTTGAACCTAATTACAGGGATCTCCTTTCACATAGGTTGGGTGTCCATCACCTTGACTCATGATTTATGGACTTTAAGTCTATTCCTCTAAACGTCTCTTGAATAACCTCGGTGGACCGTGGTTTTGTAGCATATCTTCTACATTTACCTCTGACTTAACAAAGTCAATTGCTATAGTACCATATTCTACATATTATTGTACCAGATTATGACTAAGGCATATATACCTTTTTCTACCATTATATATTTTATTCTTAGCCTTGGTTATTGCCGTCTAACTATCACAATGAATATGGATAGGTGGCACAGGCGTTGCCCATAATGGTATATCCGCTACTAGATTCTTAAGCCATTCAGCTTCTAATTTGGCTTTTTCTAAAGCCACAAACTCTGCTTCCATGGTAAAACTTGTTCCACAGGACTGTTTAACAGATTTCTAGGAAATCGCACCTCTACCCAAAGTAAATACATAATCACTAGTAGTAAGAGTTTTTTTTTTTTTAATCTGAAATCTAGTTTGCATCACAAAACCCTTCAAGAACTATCGGATTTCCACTATAGAGTAAGTCATAGTTCATGGTATTCTTTAAATATCTTAACAAATGTATCAAAGCATTCCAATGTTTTTGAACTGGATTTCTTGTAAACTGGCTTAACTTCCCTACAACTAGGGCAATATCAGGTTGATTACAATTCATTAAATAAGAAACTGAATCAATAATTTATGAATAAAGCTTTTGGGATATTGGTTCACCCTTATACCTTTGCAAATGAGTATCAACTGATAATGGAACCTTTACAAGTTTATCATTAAAATGATCATACTTTTTTAAATATGCTTTCTACATAATGTGCTTCAGACGAAATTATATTATTTTATCTCCTTATAACCTTGATTTCCACTATAACATCAACTTCACCCATGTCTTTAGTGTCAAATTTAGACATAAGAAATGCTTTTGTAGATATAACAATTTGAAGACTTGTTCTCATAATTAACATATCATCCACAAATAAAATTATGAACATATCTCTATTATCATGAAACATGCTATATACCCATCTTTCATAATCATTAACAAGAAAATCATTTGAAACCAAAATACTATCAAAATTTTCATGTCATTGTTTAGGTGCTTGTGAATGCACTAGTTTACAAACTTTATATTCTTATACTGGAATTACACATCCTTCAGGTTGTTTAAGAATGTTGTCTTAACATTCATTTGATGTATGATAAACTTATACACAGATACAATTGCAATAATTAATCTAATTGTTGTAATTCTAGCCATAGGTGAAAATGTATCAAAAAAGTTTACATCCTTTTTCTGACGAAATCCTTTGACTACTAATCATGCGTTAAATTTGTCAAGGGATCCATCAGGTTTTAATTTTTTCTTAAAAATCCATTTAGTGTCAAGAACCTTAGTACCCAGTGGGAGAGGAACTAATTTCCAAGTATGATTTGCAATAATGGAGTCTAATTCACTCTTAATTGTGTCACACCCCAATTCTGGTCTAACCAAAATAGTGTGATGAACCGCCAATAAACCAATGGTTCACCTAGGATCTCGCATAGGCCGTACCCACCATATCAAACCACATACACATTCCACATTAATAATCAGAGGTAATAAACAAATAAGCAGAAGTCTTACAGATAATGAACTGAGAGTTTAATAATGATAAATAAGTATTTAATCCAATTATCTCCAAACCACAAGACATAAAAATAAATAATCAATTACATATCCGATGTTCAAATTATAACTAAACTTAAGCAAAAACACATTGGTTGTACTCGCATGATGAATCATGTGCATCTTCTTTAGGTTCTACGTCCATCGAAGCAACGTGTCCATACATCAACGTATTTATATATTCTTCAACGGTAGGACCGGGATCATCAACTAAAAATATTCGACGTCGAAAGGGTGAGCACTCATCACGGCTCAGTGAGCAAACAAAACAATGCAACAAACATATGCATGCATTCAATTCATATCTTTGGTCTGGTCTATAAGTTTGCAATGTGCTATAGAAAGGTTTAGTAGCCGCCGCACCTCTATACAAGAGTGTGTGAATCCATCCAATGGATCAAACACCATTGTCGTCCCACATGCACCCATCATGGAATAGAGATAGAGCTAAAGTGTCCAGATCAAACAGCGCATAACACTTCCCCTGATGCCCTACGCATACCAACATGTAAGCCCTTATTGGCGAGGGCTTGCAAACTGGGCTCACAACTAACCAATTCTAATGCCAAACATTGTATCAAAGGCCTCACCCCAGCATCCTTCAATACGTCCATAGAGATAGAGCTAAGGTCCCCCGACAGAGTCAGAGACCACATGGTCCGAGACCACCTCCCCTGATGCCCTACGACGTAATAGTTCTGCTAAGGTAATGGTGATACGACGATGTTAGTGGGCAAGACTTGAGTAGAGATAGAGCTATAGTCTGGTGACGAGGTCGAAGACCACCATGTCACGTCCTCCCCTTGATGCTCGACTTGCATCCAACATACCAACCACACACATACATTCACATGCCTATTCCTAGCATCATCATCATCATCATGTAATAAATAAACAGAATTAAATATGCATGAACAGTAATAGCAGGAATATTGGATGACATGTGAGATGCACTTTACAAGTATACAAGCATAGAATCAATCATGTCATTGGACTTAATAAAATAAACAATTTGTTATTATCCAATTAGTTTAGGTCTTGTTCCCTGTTAGCAATTCTCGATGTCCTTCCAAGCCTTAAAATTCTCTTTGAATTGATTTAACAACCTAAAAGTTATATGAATTTAAGTTAGGGTTCATATGTGACTTGTTACAGTAGTCGAAAATCAAAACAAAACACTGATAGGTGCCTGATTGGTCCTATGGTCTCATGCTGTATCGACCTTACTGTCTACGGTCGATACCTTACGATCGCATATGATCTGACCTAGCTGCGACCATATGATTTCTGAAATCTTCTCAAATGCTTATGGTCGATCCTCTTGTCATAGTGGTCATGCTATGGTCGACCGTAGCTGCGACCTTGAGATTTCTGGTCACAGCCTACATGAAATTCGAGTTCTTCCTGGGTCAATTCTTCTGCTCTTCAATGGGGTTTATCCTAAGGTCATCCTATGGCCATCATTAGTAATTTCTTATCAACTCTAATCATCAAATTCACTCTTCATGGTTCTCCTTGGGATTTTATCAAGGAAATCACATAGATCATAATAGGTTGATATGACCTATCCTCCATAGAAGTCTTATTCATTAGAGTTTACATCTCCAGAGATTCGTTTCATACCGTTGCCTATGATAGAGAGCCAATCTCTTTTCAGCAAATTCTTCTCCTTAGCTTTTTCTTCTTCTCCTTCTCTTCCTTCTCTTCCTTCTCTTCCTTCTCTTTCTCTAGGGTTTACTAATTCTAAAAGAGTGAGAAAGGACTGAGGGATGTCCTTTATATAGGGAAAAACTCTCCATATAAAGTCCTCTTTCAATTAGGAAAGCAATCCCTTAGTTTAGAAAAGTTTCCAAAACTCAGAGTCTGATCTGGGTTCTCACGGTCGATCATATAGTAGCATAAACCGTCGACTATAAGGTCAAAATCATCGACCGTGGGGTTCTGGATTTGATATTTTTGGTTCCCTTCCTTATGGTCGACCATACCTACCCAGACATGTGACCTTAGGTATGTTTTTAGTGTTTTTAACTCGATTCTCATACCTAGTTTGTGATCTATCTTCACACGCTCGGTCCACTTGGTCCAGGAATGATGAAAACATCTGGCACGGTACGGTTAGACCAAATTAGTGGAGTGTGGGTCTTATAACTCCCCCCCTCTTATATAGCATTCTCTTCTTTCCGTGTAACTTCTTCTACATTTTGGCTTCTCCAAGTAACCTTAACGTAGTAAATGTCGCAGTTGCGAAGACGTTGCACCTTTCGGCTAGTAATCTCAAAAGATACTACTTTGAACGTTAAATCTTCACTCAAATCCGGTGGATCCGTTGTTAACACGTGTGGTGGATCTCTGACATACTTCTTCAATAATAAGATATGAAATACATCATGCACACTTGACATGGACAGTGGTAGTGCTAACTGATATGCTACTTTTTCACGTCTATTTAGAACTTCATAAGATCCAATATATCTGGGACACAACTTTTCCTTCTGTCCAAACCTTTTCAAACCATGCATATGAGATATTTTCAAAAATACCTTATCACCTACGGTGAATTCGAGATCTCTGCGTCGATTATCTGCATATTGCTTCTGACGGTTCTGAGTTATTCGGACTCGTTCCTTGATAATGTCGACTACTCGACAAGTCTCTTCAACAAACTCTAGTCCAACAATACTCCGTTCTCCAATTTCATTCCAAAATAAAGGAGTTCGACATTTCCTACCATACAGTGCTTCATAGGGTGACATCTGTATAGTCGCTTGATAGCTGTTATTATAAGCGAATTCAATTAATGGTAATTTCTCATCTCATGATCCTTTGAAATCAATAACACAAGCTCGAAGCATGTCTTCTAAAATCTGAATAGTACGCTCCGACTGTCCATCTATCTGAGGATGGAATGCAGTACTAAACTTCAATGTTGTACCCATAGCCTTCTGTAATCCTTCTCAAAACTTTGAGGTAAAGCGTGGGTCTCTGTCGGACACAATGCTTTTAGTAACACCATGTAATCGGATAATATTATCTACATAAAGCTTAGCTAACCTCTCTAGGGTATATTGAGGTCGTATAGCTATGAAACGAGCTGTCTTGGTCAAACGATCTACAATCACCCAGACCGCGTCAACTACTCAAGGAGTCAATGGTAACCCGGTGACGAAGTCCATAGTGGTGTAGTCCCATTTCCATGCTGGTTCTGGCAGTGGCTGCAACAATCCTGCAGGTCTTTGCCTTTCAGCCTTTACTTGCTAACAATTCAAGCATTGAGACACAAATTTAGCTACATCCGCTCTCATTCCTCTCCACCAATATAGTTTCTTCAGATCATGATACATCTTCGTACTTCTAGGATGTACCGAATAAACGGTGGTGTGAGCTTCCTTCATTAATCTGTGTCTAATATCCATGTCTTCATTTTCAGGAACACATACCCTTCCTTTGTATTTTAATACCTTTTCAATGTCCAAGGTGAACTCAGGAGTACTCCTACCTTTTTCGAGGTCTTCTTGTACCATTCTCAGATAAGGGTCTGATTTAATAGCGGCTTTCACTTCATCTAATAGATCAGGTACAATCTTCAATGTGGCAAACATGTTTGAGAATAGATGAATAAACCCTTGGTCAGTTGATTCATTCAGAATATCAATCACAAACTGCTCTTTACCGTAATTAAATACTCTTTCTGTGACACACGCCACAACATTTGTACTAACTTCTTCTTGGGATTCTGTCATGGCTTTCCTACTCAGTGTGTCAGCAACTACATTAGCTCATCCTGGATGATACTGGATATCCCAATCATAATCCTTCAGTAATTCCAACTATCTTCTTTGCCTCATGTTCAACTCCTTCTGATTAAAAAGATGAATGTGACTCTTATGATCTGATTTAATCTGAAATTTCTCTCCATACAAATAATATCTCCATATCATAACAACATGTACTACTGCTGCTAATTCCAAATCATGAGTGGGATAGTTCTTCTCATGTGTCTTCAGTTGTCTTGAGGCATACACAACTACTTGTTCTCTTTGCATAAGTACACATCCTAAATCTAACCCAGATGCATCAGTGTACAAGATAAATGGTTGTCTTAGGATCGAAATAGTCAAAATGGGTGCTGATATCAATCTAGCCTTTAATGTCTGAAAACACTCTTTATATTGATCAGTCCAAACAAACTTTTCTCCTTTCTTTGTCAAACTAGTGAGAGGTACGGTGATTCTAGAATAATCTTTTACGAATCGTCGATAATAACCAGCTAAACCTAGGAAACTTCTGATTTCTTCAACATTTTTAGGTGCTTCCCATTTCACAATGGCTTTAATCTTGCTAGGATCCATTTTAATTCCTTCAGCGGATACAACATGGCCTAAGAAAGTGACTTCATTTAGTCAAAACTCACACTTTGTAAATTTGGCGTTAAGCTTCTCTTTTCTTAGTCGCTACAGAGCGACTCTTAGATTTGTGACATGAGTTTCTTTGTCCTTGGAGTAGACTAGTATGTGGTCAATAAATACAATGACTGACGTATCCAACATATCATGGAATACCCGATTCATGAATTCCATAAAAGTTACGGGTGCATTAGTTAATCCAAAAGACATGACTAAAAATTCATAATGTCCATATCTGGTTCTGAATGCTGTCTTCAGAATATCACCTTCTTTAATCTTCAACTGATGGTATCCTGACCAAAGATCAATTTTGGAGAATACCTTGGCACCTTGCAACTAATCGAACAAGTCATCGATCCGAGGCAACGAGTATCGATTCTTGATTGTAAGCTTATTCAATTCTCGATAATCTATACACAGTCGAACACTACTGTCCTTCTTTTTCATGAATAATACTAGCGCTTCCCATGGTGATATGCTGGGACTGATATAACCCTTGTCCAGTAATTCCTATAATTGTACCTTCAGTTCTTTCAGTTCAGTAGGAGACATTCGATAAGGTGTTTTAGATACTGGTGCGGCTTCGGGTATAAGATCTATAACGAACTCTATCGCTCGGTCGGGTGGTAGTCCTGGTAGTTCCTCAGGAAATACATCTGGAAATTCATGCACAACTTCAATATCTTCTATTCGTGGTGTTTCCTTGGTGAGGTCGATCACAGATACTAGATACCCAATTCCTCCTTTCTCGAGGCATTTTCTAGCCTTTAATGTAGAGAGAATGAGTTTTTGTTAACGAAAAAGTTTGGTTCCCTCAAAACTAAACTCTACTCCTTCATTGTCTTTAAATGTCAATTTCTTTTCTGCACATAATAGGTTTGCAGAGTGCCGAGCTAACCAATCTATTCCCAAGATAACATCAAAGTCTGCCATCTCGAGTTGAATTAAGGTTGCATCCAAAATCTTCTCACCGATAAGAACTGGACATGGTCCATAACCTCTGTCTAGTTTCATTTCTAATCCCCTAGGTGATCGTACAAGAAGTTTGTAGTCTGAAGGTCTGAGGGATAGATTTAGCTTCTTTCCAAATGACACAGACATAAAAGAATGTGTAGCTCCAGAATCAAAGAGTACTCTGACGGATAATCCATTAATAGGTACGATAGCTGTGATTTGATTTAATTTAGTCTATATGCTCACTCAAGGTAGTACAAAACGAAAGGTTCAGGTCATAGTTGTGACCACATCAGGCGATGCGACAGCATCCTCAGATGTAACTGCATAAATCTTTCCTTGCTGTAGCTGCTTCCTTAGCTTAGGACACTCCCTTGAATAATGTCCTACTTGATTACAGTTAAAGCATTTAACTCCATTACTACTTTGCTTCTGTTGAGGTTGGGCTGTCGAAGTAGTCTTGACTGCAGCATTGAAGCCTTGAGTATGGAAGGGTTTGAATGTCTTTGAGTTCCCTTCGTTGTATGTGTTTCCATTGGGCCTTTTAATACCTCTGTTCTGAGCAAAATAACTTGTCCTCTAGCTCGATTCCAGTACTCGAGCATACAGCTTCATTATAAATCTTCTTTTTCACTCCCAATATATTTTCACAGATGCTTCTCCTAAGTTCCATGATAAACCTTCGGGTTTTGGTATTTTCCTCCTACATGCTAGAGGGAGCAAAGAAAAATAGTTCTTCATAACGCTGTTGATATGCGTCTACAGTCATCTGTCCCTGATACAGACTCAAAAACTCCTTTTCCATTTGATCTCTGAAACTTCTGGGAAAATACTTCTCGAAGAATGCTTCTTTATAGATAGCCCAAGTCAGTTGGGCGTGCTTTATCAAGAGATAACTCCGAGTAGATTTCCAGCAATGGTGCGCATCACCTTTCAGCATAAAAGTGGACATAATACCTTATCTTCTTCATTTATAGTCATCATCATAAAGTTTCTTTCCATCTCATCGATTCAGTGAGCTGGCCATAATGGATTTGATGGCTTGCCCGTAAATTCCTTCGACTTCAAGTTCAGAAAATGCTTGATCAGTCTGGAGTGATCATGTTGATACTGTGCATATACTCCATACATAGACGGTTGGTACTGATAATTTCCTTGGTTATACCCGCCTTGCGGTGCTTCAGGGTTTGGCACTTGGCCTTGTACTACTGGTGTTTGCAGTGCTTGGGGTACAGTGTTGCTACCACTAGGTACAGTACTAGCTTGTCCTGCAGGTAGAGGTGTCGTGTTTACAGTTGGAAAAGTAATTCCCATAGTAGCTTGCATGTTGGCTTGCACTTACTGTATTTGCTGTAATTGTTGTGCTAAATTAATTACCGCAGTAGCCAAATCTATTGGTGGTACAGATAGGTTGGTTGGGCTGGCTTAGGTGTGCACATTCTGAGGTGCAGCATTTTGAGTTCCAATATTTCCTTCTTGTCCTTGCTGACCCTCATTGTCATTAGTCTCCATAGGTGGTGGAGTTGGATTTGCATTTTGTATCCTTCTACTTACTCTACATCCAACCATTTAAACTCTTGGTTGAATGGTACTTGGAAAGGTTGTACATGTGAGACAAGATATGATGGTAGTATTGGGTTAGTCTCACAATGGAAGGCGAGAGAAAAATAAAATCAGTAGGCAAAAGTTTAAACATAATCAAAATGCAGACAACAGTAGATCATACGGTCGATGGCCTACAGTCGCATGTTGTGCGACCATAGGTGCGACCATCACATCCCTGGCAACTTACCGAGATCCTATGGTCGATCATACGGTCGATCCTATGGTCGATGGTTTTGGTCAAATTTTGCGACCGTAAGATCCAAAATTAGTTTTTAAAAACCTATTTTTGAGAGTTTCCCTCTTATTTCTTCTTCTTCCTCCTACGGTCTCTACTCAACTTGCCTCCAGTGAGTTGCTACAGTATCGACCATACAAACTTGGTGATTTTTCCTTCGATCTACGACCCACATTTCTTTCCATAAGGTATGTTCTCTACTCTCTTTCATTTTTAAGCTTTCATACCTAGGGTTTTTGTCATTTGTAGGATTTTCTTGTAATTAATATTTTTTTAATCGTAAAAATTTGATTTTTATTGGGGGCTTTTACTATTGGCCACCCAATGGATGAAAGCCCTCAAGAAAATTTGAGTTTCATCGGTTAGTTTAGTAGAAACTTGAAAATTCTCATTTTTAATCTAAATTTTGGGGTTCTTACCTAATTGTCAAATTTTTTAAAATTCGACCTTCCTAGTTAAAATTTCTGATTGGATATGCATTCCAAGGTGGTTTGGGACCTATGTAAGTCCTCCTGCCCAATATTTGGGTGAAAAGTGAGGTTTTTTCTCCTTTTACGTCGTTATGCTGTTAAATTTTCTCCAAATTTTCTAACTTGTTTTCTTGTTTTCTTTACTTACAGCTATCATGGTTTGCATCAAGGTTCCTCGAGTTCATGATCCACTTCACTTCAGGTCTGTGGAAGCAGAAGTGCGATACCCTTGGTTTGACCGAAAGAAGGTTGAAGGGGGTAGATGTGTGAACCTAGCCCACTTGGTCCTGTTTGATGTGGAGAGGGCATTTGGTGATATGGGCTGGCTTCCAGTGATCCTATACGAGGCTTGCACTCGCCCGGACTTGGTTAAGGAGTTCTACTATCACCTTCAGGTGGAGGGTGACCTAGATGTAGAGAGGGGCAGAGAGCTTCGGAACACCAGCTAGGTGAAAGGGGTTCTGATTTCTTTCAACTGTCAGGAGTTGACTGATCTCCTAGGTATCTCCAATGATGTGCAGTTGGTTTACTGTGCACCCAGAGAGCCACAATTTCTTTTCACACAGATACGTGTAGTGATCGATAGTCAGATTCTTTGGGATGATCGCTAGGAGGTAAAAGTAGTCAACCTGCGTCTAGAGCCACATGTCTACTGTAAAATTATCTAGCATAATCTGATTCCCCAGGGCAGACATTAGGAGATGATCTCTCAACTGACTCAGTACCTGCTGTACTGTATCTGTACTAGGCAGTCTATCTTCCTCCCATACATTATTCTCTGGACTGTGCACCGAGCTACATTGCCTGATTCGAGAGGCAACTTGTCCTATGGGCGGCTGATCTCCACCTTGCTCTCTCGTCTACAGGTGGACCTAGTGGATGATCGTTAAGGAAACCTTCTCAGTTGACCTTGATTGGGAGGCCATCAGTAGGATGGGCATACGAGAGATACAGGTCAGTGATGATGAGAGGAATGCTATGAGACGTCCTCTCACTCGGGTAACAGCAGCAGATGCAGAGGCGGCAGTAGTAGCAGCAGCAGAGGTAGTAGTAGAGGCACACGAGGGTGGTGATGAGGAGGATGATGATCGGATGTACATGGATGTGGATGCCATCCCGTCCTTCTAGGGCTTTTCATTCAGCTAGCCCTTCACGCCCACTACCAGATGACACGATGGGGCTGTTACGTGAGATTAGAGAGGCTCAGCACGTGACTGATTAGAGTGTAGGAGAGCTTCTAGATGCCCAGTGCTTTACAGACCAACGAGTAGTGGATCTAGCAGCTACTCTCCGAGCGACTCAGACTCAGGTGGCCTGGCTTGCGAGAGTATATGTTGAGGACTATGATAAAGATCGTGAGGCACCTCCTCCTCCAGCACCTCCAGCTCCATGATTGCTATTTTTATCTTTTTCCCTTTATACTAGACATAAAAATAAATAATCAATTACATATCCGATGTTCAAATTATAAGTAAACTTAAGCAAAAACACATTGGTTGCACTCGCATGATGAATCATGTGCATCTTCTTCAGCTTCTACGTACATCGCAGTAACGTGTCCATACGTCGACGCATTAATATATTCATCAACGGTAGGACCTGCATCATCAACTAAAAATATTCGACGTTGAAAGGGTGAGCACACATCACGGCTCAGTTAGCAAACAAAATAATGCAACAAACATATGCATGCATTCAATTCATATCTTTGGTCTGGTTTATAAGTTTACAATGTGCTATAGAAAGGTTTAGTGGCCGTCGCACCTCTATACAAGAGTGTGTGAATCCACCCAATGGATCAAACACCATTGTCGTCCCACATGCACCCATCATGGAATAGAGATAGAGCTAAAGTGTTTGGATCAAACAACGCATAACACTTTCCCTGATGCCCTACGCATACCAACACGTAAGCCCCTATTGGCGAGGGCTTG
This sequence comes from Protea cynaroides, assembly GCA_028583415.1. Taxonomy (NCBI): domain Eukaryota; kingdom Viridiplantae; phylum Streptophyta; class Magnoliopsida; order Proteales; family Proteaceae; genus Protea; species Protea cynaroides. The sequence goes on from CM053265.1 coordinate 61,788,232, forward strand.
CAAACTGGGCTCATAACTAACCAATCCTAATGCCAAACAGTGTATCCAAGGCCTCACCCCAACATTCCTCAATAAGTCCATAGAGATAGAGCTAAGGCCCCCCGACAGAGTTAGAGACCACACAGTCTGAGACCACCTCCCCTGATGCCCTATGACGTAATAGTTCTGCTAAGGTAATGGCGATACGACGATGTTAGTGGGCAAGACTTGAGTAGAGATAGAGCTAGAGTCTGGTGATGAGGTTGAAGACCACCATGCCATGTCCTCCCCCTGATGCTCGACTCGCATCCAACACATCAACCACACACATACATTCACATGCCTATTCCTAGCATCATTATCATCATCACGTTATAAATAAACATAATTAAATATACATGAACAGTAATAGCAGGAATATTGGATGACATGTGAGATGTACATTACAAGCATACAAGCATAGAATCAATCATGGCATTGGACTCAATAAAAATAAATAATTTGTTATTATCCAATTAGTTTAGGTCTTGTTCTCTCACCTGTTAGCAATTCTCGATGTCCTTCCAAGCCTTAAAATTCTCTTTGAATTGATTTAACAACCTAAAAGTTATATGAATTTAAGTTAGGATTCATATGTGACATGTTACAGTAGTCAAAAGTTGAAATAGAGCACTGATATGTGCCTGATTGGTCCTATGGTCTCATGCTGTATCGACCTTACTGTCTACAGTCGATACCCTACGGTCGCATATGGTTTGACCGTAGCTGCGACCATATGATTTCTGAAATCTTCCCGAATGCCTTTGGTCGATCCTCTGGTCATATTGGTCATGTTATGATCGATCATAACTACGACCTTGAGATTTCTGATCATAGTCTACATGAAATTCGAGTTCTTCCTGGGTCAATTCTTTTGTTCTTCAATGAGGTTTATCCTAAGGTCATCCTATGACCATCATTAGTAATTTCTTATCAACCCTAATCATCAAATTCACTCCTCATGTTTCTCCTTGGGATTTTCTCAAGGAAATCACATAGATCATAATGGGTTGATATGGCATATCCTCCATAGAAGTCTTATTCCTTAGAGTTTACATCTCCAGAGATTCGTTTCATACCTTTGCCTGTGATAGAGAGTCAATCCCTTCTTAGCAAACTCTTATCCTTAGCTTTTTCTTCTTTTCCTTCTTTTCCTTCTCTTCCTTCTCTTTCTCTAGGGTTTAATAATATTTTAAAAGAGTGAAAAATGACTGAGGGACGTCCTTTATATAGAGAAAAATTCTCCATATAAAGTCCTCTTTCAATTAGGAAAGCAATCCCTTAGTTTAGGAAAGTTTCCAAAACTCGGAGTCTGATCTGGGTTCTCAAGGTCGATCATACGGTCGCATAAACGGTCGATCGTAAGGTCGAAATCATCGATCGTGGGGTTCTGGATTTGATATTTTTGGTTCCCTTCCTTATGGTCAACCATACCTACCCAGGTATGCGACCTTAGATATATTTTTAGTGTTTTTAACTCGATTCTCATACCTAGTTTGTGATCTATCTTCATACGCTCGGTCCACTTGGTCCAGGAATGATTGGAAGACCTGGCACAACACGATTAGACCAAGTTAGTGGAGTACGGGTCTTACAAATTGCTTCTTTCCAAAAAATAGAATTAGGAAAAGTGACGGTTTGTTAGTGTGTTAATGGGTCATTCATAATCATATAAGTAAACATACCATCACCCATATTAGGTTCTCTTCTATGTCTTAAACTTCTTCTTAATTCAATTTCACCAACAGATTCATCATTATTTATCATAGAATTCATAGTATCTTCATTTTCATGCATTACATGTTCATTAGATATTGATACATTATTACGCAAATCTTTTCTCATAGGAAACATATTTTCAAAAAATTTAGCATCCCTAGTGTGAGGACAAAGATTGAAATTTTGAAGTCGCCACCTAGATTAAGGTCTAGGACCTTAGAAATGTGAAATCTCACCCCAAGCTAAGACTTCGATTGACTCATGACCCTTAGATTAGATTTCTGGTCCATTAGAGATTGGGTAAGCGTCAGGTTACGGTTATGGGAAGGGGTTAGGCACCCAAACCACACGATTGAGATCGGTTTCCTATACCTTTCTTATGCTAGACTCTATCTATTAAACCAAACAAAACCAAGTGGTTTGATATCATTGAACCGAATCTATATCCATCAGATTTCCTCCATATTATAGAATTATTTTGAAAATCAGGTTCACCATCGTAGTTCAGGTGTGATTAAAGTTTATGACTGTGATTTATGCTTGTGCATGATTAAGTTCTTTGTTCAAGTTGAAGTTTGTGCTTGAGAGGCTGAGAAAACCCTATGGGTTAGGATCTGGATAGTCCATGTGGATTGATAGATAGTCCTAGTGGATCTAAGAATGGATAACCCTTTCTGGGTCTGAATGTGGATAAACCTATTTGGATCAAAATGTGGATGGATAACCCTATTTAGGTCAAAATATGGGTAAATATCCTAGTGGATCTATGGATAAGCCAAGTGGACTAAGGTTTGGATCCGAATTTGGGATTCTCCCAAATAGCCTACGTATCCTAGGGTTTGCCCTAGGAATCAGAATTCGTGTAGTTTGAATGGGTTGCAATGGTTGGATATCCTAGTGGATCTATGGATAATCCGAGTGGAGTAAGATGTGGATCCAAATTTGGGATTCTCCCAAATAGCCTACGTATCCTAGGGTTTGCCCTAGGAATCAGAATCCGCGTAGTTCGAACTGGTGGGTGTATATCCTAGTGGATCTATGGATAGTCTGAGTGAACTAAAATGTGGATCCGAATTTGGATTTCTCCCAAATGGCCTACGTATCCTAGGGTTTGCCCTAGGAATCAGAATCCGCATAGTTCGAGAATGATGGATGGATATCCAAGTGGATCTATGGGTAGTCCGAGTGGACTAAGGTGTGGATCCGAATTTGAGATTCTCCCAAATGGCCTATGTTTCCTAGGGTTTGACCTAGGAATCAGAATCCACGTAGTTCGGGAATGATGGGTGGATATCTAAGTGGATTTATGGGTAGTTCTAGTGGACTAAGGTGTGGATCCGAATTTAGGATTCTCTCAAATGGCCTACGTATCTTAGGGTTTGACCTAGGAATCAGAATCCACATAGTTCGGGACTCTGGGTTGAATGGGAATGGATATCCTAGTGGATCTATGGATAGTCCGAGTGGACTAAGGTGTGGATCCGAATTTGGGATTCTCCCAAATAGCCTACGTATCCTAGGGTTTGCCTTATGAATCAGAATCCGCATAGTTCGGGCTTGGTGGGATAACCTGTTCTAGGTTAGAATGTGAGAACCTGTTCTAGGTTTAGGGTTGAGAACCTATTCTAGGTTTAGGGTTGAGAACTTATTCTAGGTTTAGGGTTTATCGAGGGACAAAATCGTCCTAAATTACCCTTTTCAACCTAAGTTCTAATTTTAGAAAGTTTGGCAAAGCATTTTTCTTTCTTTATTAAGGTTTTTATTATTTCCATTACGCCCTTCCTAAGAATGTGGGTGCCTAAATGCACGTCCCCACGCCTAGATTGTCTTTTTTTGCAGATATGACAGTTTGACTAGGGTGTTGCATAAATTAAATTATCAAAATAAATATCATTCAAATATGACAACAAAACAATATATATCATCTCATGTATGGCAAGAAAGTAGGTGAATCATTATAGCAGCAAACATGTGAGAGCATTGATCAAGATATAGCAGACAAATAAAATGGCATCTCATGTATTATTTTCAGTCAAATTATGTCTCAATGTGTCTCAGATGAGATTCTCTAGATCTATGGTTGGGATCTAATGTGAATCTCTCAATATCTTAAGATCAGATCCTTGATCAATGGTTAGATCTCTTTAAAATATTATCATTAAGATCAACACCTCATATTTCATCAAAATAACCCAAATCACTGGCTTAGATCTCATATCAAGATATAATCATAATCAGACTAAGATCCAATGGTTCAAATTCTTTTAAATCAATTATGATCAAGATCCAATCAGATGGCTTAAATTCTTCTAAAACACAATATGAAGAAAATCTAACGATTTATATCATTCCTGATGATAATCAACCGTTCAAATTTATTTCACTCACTCTCAAAGATAATCTAACGATTTAGATCATTCATCATGATAACCGTTCATATCCATTTACATCATTTTTTGTGACAATCTAACGGTTCAGATTACTCAAATTAAATAATCTAACCATTCAGATTACTCAAATCGAAGTAAAATATGAGCAACGGATCAAATCAAAACTCCAAGATCAATGATCCAATTTTATTAAATTCCAAGATCAATGGTTTAATTTTAATCATATCATTCCAAGCATATGATCAGATCAATTTTTAATTCCATCAAAATTCCATATGATCGGATCAATTTTGATCAACAGTCCAACTTGTGGGATCAATCAATTTCAATTTCATCACAATCGATTGGATCAATTTCATTCAATTTCCTCAAAATTCTTTAATCGGATCAATCTCATTCAATTTTCACATAATGGATCAATTTCATCACATTCAAGCATGGTATGATCAAACATATTAAATTCATCATGGTTGGATCAATTACATAACATTCAAGCCATGGTCGGATCAATTTTATCACACGAAATTTCAGGCATATGATGGGTCAATTTCACAAATAATTCTAATCATGTGGACAGATTGATCTCATTACAATTTTAAATCAATGGCTCATACTTCATATCATCAGATGATTTAATAAAATCAATTATTCAATGGCTCATGTTTAAGCAATAACCATGATAAAAAATAGATTCAACATCAATGATTATGATGTATTCATTCAACTCATCATCAGATAAATTCAAGATTAAGAGTTCAAATTGGGTGGGATGGTTTGAAATGCTTGCGGCCATGGTGATGGAAAAATTTAGTATGGAAGATGATAGCAATGGTCGGCCAGGTTGCGGATCAAGGGATTTGGAGTTGGCTTCTTTGTGTTGGAAAGCTTAGGCTTTGCACGGTTGGTGGGTGCTGTGCAAGGGTTGATGGTAATGATTAGGAGTTGTGGATTTAGGTTTAGGTTGATGAAGGTATCATGAGGTGTATCACAGATGGTTGGCATATGGTCTTGCGGCAAAGAAGATGGAGGCTAGGTGTGTGTGGACGGTGTTAAAGAATTAAAATAATGAGGGGCTTACCTGGCTCTATCTTCTTCCTCTGCTTTCTGCTTCTTTTGGTCCTCTCCCTATTGATCGAGCCATCTCTCTCTCTCTTCTTCTTCATCTCATCTTCTATCCTCTCCTCCCTCCTTCAGATCTCGCCCTCAGTCTTTTATTTTTTTTCTTTTTCGCTCCCCCTCTCGGATTCTCACTCTCTCTCTTTTTTTTTCTTTTTTCTTCTTCTTCTCTCTCGTTCCTTTTCTTCTCTTCTTCTCTTTCTTTTCTTTTCTTCTCTTCTTCTCTTTCTTTCCTTTTCTTCTCTTTTCTTTCCTTTTTTTCTCTTCTTCTCTCTCTCTTTCATGTTTTCTAGAAAGATCCTTTTTTTTTTCTTCTTCTCTTCTTCTCATTCTTTCCTTTTCTTCTCTTTTCTTTTTTTCATTCATTTTCTTTTCTTCTTCTCTCTCTTTCCTTTTCTTCTTTTCTTCTCTTTCTTTCCTTTTCTTTTCTTTTCTTTCTTTTTTCCTTTTCTTCTTTCCTTTTCTTCTCTTTTCTTTCTTTCCTTTTCTTCTCTTATTCTCTCTCTTTCCTTTTCTTTTTTTCTTCTCTTTCTTTCCTTTTCTTCTCTTTTCTTTCTTTTTCCTTTTCTTCTCTTCTTCTCTCTTTCCTTTTCTTCCCTTCTTCTCTTTCTTTCCTTTTCTTCTCTTTTCTTTCTTTTTTCCTTTTCTTCTCTTTTCTTTCTTTTTTCCTTTTCTTCTCTTTTCTTTCTTTTCTTTTCTTCTCGTCTTCTCTTTCTTTCCTTTTATTCTCTCTCTTTCACGTTTTCTTTCTAGAAAACGTGAAAAATCCCTTTTTTTTTTCTCTTTCCTTTTTTTTTTCTTTCTCCCATTCTTTTTCCCACGGCCTCTCTTTCCTCTCTCTTTCCACGACCTCTCTTTCCTCTTTTTCCATTTCCTATAATATATATATATATATATATATATATATATATATATATATATATATATATATATATATATATATATATATATATATATATATATATATATAAATTAATACATATAATATATCCATAAGATCTATATGTATATTATATACAATAATATATTATACATTATACACATATAAAAAAAATGCATGCATATGGACTGACATAACTTGGTCTGGATTGGTCTAAGTTGGGCCGGGCTAAGTTAGACTAAGCTGGATTAAGCTGGTTTGGACCAAGATTGATATTTCATAGTCCATTTCTTTCACCCTTCCATCTGAAATTTTTCGATAGCATCTATTCCAAATTCTCTGCATTCACTTTGTAGAACATTATAAATGAAGAATATTAGAACTTGAATTACCTCATTTGGAAATAAAATGGTCAACTTATGAATTTCTGAAGTTTAAGCAGGCCAATTATCGATAATTTGACTGACCATTCTGCATGGGATCCTTCGGAGACTTTTACCGAAAATCCTTTACGTCCACTTTGTAGAGTACTAAAAATGGAATATAATGAAACTGAAATTACTTAATTTTGATATGGGGTGACCAAAATATGAATTTCTGAAAATTAAATGACCATTTCCATGTGTAATTTTGCATGGGACCCTTCGGAGACTTCCACCCGAGAATTTTTATGTCCACTTTGTAGAACATTACAAATGAAGAATAATGGCATTGGAATCATCTGAATCTGACGTAGAACGACAATGATATAAAGCTCTGAAGTTCTAACGATAATTTTACATGAAAGTTTGCATGGGGCCCACTGGTGACTTCTACCCAGGATTTTTCACGTCCACTTTGAAGAGGACTGAAAATAAGGAATATTGACCTTTGGATCATTTGATTCCGATATCAGATGACCAAGATATGATATCTTGAAGTTTGAATGATAATGCATGCATAATACGATAATTACGTAAATGCCCTTGCACTTTCAAACTGCGATATCTTCCATGTTTGATGTTAGAATTTGATGATTTCGGTCTCGTTTCGAAGATAATTTCACGACCTGTACATCCAAGTAGGTAATATCCTATGACCCTACTATGGGGTTCATTAGAGAATCACCAATCTTTGGGTTAAAGGCCAAAAACTGCCATATTGGTTCACTTATGCTGAGGGTGGCAAAAATGGGGTGCTTACACCTAGATTCAATTATACTATTAACATCAAACATACCATCTATAGATTTAAACACTAAAAATCTATAAGCAACACTATGAGAAACATATCCAATAAAAACACAATCACAAGTTCTTGGTCTAAGTTTTCTTTTCTTAGGTTCAGAAATACCTACTTTAGCCAAGCAACCCCATACTTTTAGATATTTAAGATTAGGTGTTTTACCATGCCATTCAATAAAAGGTATAAAATCAGTTTTTCTATGAGGTATTCTATTTAAAACAAAGCAAGCAGATAAGATGGCTTCCCCCTACATATTCATGGATAAACCAGAACTAATTAACATGGAGTTCATTGTCTCTTTAAGAGACCTTTTTTCGACAACTCCATTAGATTCAGATTGATAAGGGCTATGGTCTAATGTATTATTCCATGTTCTTTACAAAATTTAGAAACATCATATTCTGTTCCTCTATTAGTCCTAAGTCTTTTAATTTTCATCCCCAATTGGTTTTCAACCTTAGTTTTATATGAAATGAAAGCATCACTTGCTTCATCCTTAGTAGGAAGTAAATAAATTTTAGTATATCTAGAGTAATCATCAATAAACGTAATATAATATCTTTTACCACCTCTCGACTCATGTGATTTAAAATTACCTAAGTCACTATGAAATAATTCTAACAAATTACTACATTTAGTTGATCCGGATATATGAGGTTTCTTTATAAATTTAGCCTCCACACAAGTTGTGCATTTATCCGATTTAAATTGTATGTTTCTTTCTATTAAACCCTCATGACATAAACGTTTAATATAATTAGCATTACAATGTCCAAATCTACCATGACATATGTCATACGAGTCAACAATATAAATAGAAGCACTTGCATTAGCATTCATTAAAACAGAATCAACATTTAGTACAAAAACTCCAGAATTATAACTCTTTCCAATGAATACATTATTTTTAGGGATGACAGTCTTATCCGCCTCAAAATCCAATCGAAATCCCGTCTTGTTTAGAAGAGCTCCAGAAACAAGATGACACCTTATGTCAGGCACATGTAACATATCCTTAAGAAAGAGATATTTCCCTGAAGTCAACTTCAGTTTCACTTGTCACACCCCAAATCTGGTCTAACAAGTGGTGTCATGAACTGTAAAAAAATCAACGGTTCAACCAGGATCTCAAATAGACCGTGCCCATCCGATTAAACCAGATACATTCCACAAGCATAATCAGAGTAAATAACAATAGCGAAAGTCTTTATAATTAATGAATTGAGTATCTAACAGTGCTAAATAAATATTTAATCCAGTTGTCTCCAAGTAACTTAAGACATAAAATAAAATAATAAATTATATATCCATTAACTAAAATATAACTAAACTAATCAAAGACGCATTGATTGCACTCGCATGAAGGATCATGTGCATTTTCAACAGCTTCTACGTCCATAGCCGTCATTGTCCATACGTCGGCATATTCATGTAATCTTCAACGGTAGGACTTGCATCAACAACTAAAAATATTCGACGTCGAAAGGGTGAGCACACATCATGGTTCAATGAGCAAACAAAACAATGCAACAAACCTATACATGCATTCAATTTATATCTTTGGCCTGGTTCTTAAGTTTACAATATGTTATAGAAAGGATTGGCGACCACCACAACTCTAGACATGAGTGTGTGAATCCGCCCAACGGATAAAACACCATTGCTGTCCCACATGCACCTACCATAGAATAGAGATAGAGCTAAAGTGTCTGGATCAAACACCGCCAATACTTCCCCTGATGCCCTACCCATATCAACACGTAATCCCTTATTGGCAAGGACTTGCAAACTGGGCTCGCAACAAACCAATCTTAAATTTCATCCAGTATATCCAAGGCCTCACCCCAGCATCCCTCAATAGGTCCATATGGATAGAGCTAAGGCCCCCCGGCAGAGTCAAAGACTACACGGTCCGAGACCACCTCCCCTGATGCCATACGATGTAATAGTTCTGTTAAGAAAATGGCAATACGACGATGTCAGTGAACAAGACTTGAGTAGAGATAGAGCTATAGTCTGGTGACTAGGATGAACCACAATGTCACGTCCTCCCACTGATGCTCCACTTGCATCAAGTACATAACCACTCACCCATAATCACATACATATTATTAGCATCATCATCATCAACATGTAATAGTAGATAGAATTAAATATTCATGAATAGTAATAGCAGAAATATTGGATGGCATGTGATATACACATTACAAATAAGAAATCATAGAATCAGGCATAACATTGGACTTGATAAAAGTAAACAGTTTATTATTAGCTAGTTAGTTTAGGTTCTGTTCCCTTACCTGCTTGAAATGTTCAATCTTTTCCAAGCTTCTTAACTCACTCTTAAACCTCTTGGAAACCTGAGAAATTTGTAAGTTCTAAGTTAGGGTTTCAAGCTCATCAATTTAAAGTAGTCAATGGTCCATACTAGAATCAAACAGACCTCCAGAAGCTGAGTAGACGTAGGTGTGACTGTACCTGTGGTCTCAGTTTTTGCAACCACAGGGTATGGAGTTGATGCGTGTGGTCGCATGTCATGCAACCACACACATGTGATTACACCCTTCCTGGAACCTTCCTGAAGGCGTGTGGTCGAACATATGTGCCTCGTGTGGTCGATCATACCTGCGACCACACGAGTTTTTGGTCAACTTTTACTCTCAGCCACATCCCCTCATAACTTGATTCCATGGCTAACATTATGATCCTTTCTATGATTGTTTTATGGCTTAAAATTCATACTTTTACATAATCCTTCACCTTAATCCATTTTTCAAGGATCTCCTTAGAGTTTTGTTCATGGTTTTAGGATTGAGAGCTTACTTTGAATCAATATCTCCTCCATAATCTATTCTAGGCATTTAACTAATGTAGGGAATGATTCCATACCTTAAACTTGCTGGAGAATCAGAGCTTTCTCTGCAATTCATTCTCCTAGTCTTCGTCTTCAATTCTCCTTCTGTTCCTACTCCTTTCTTTCTTTCACTTTCAGTTTAGGTTCTAAAAGAGTGAAAGGGGCTAAGGGACATCCTTTATATAGAGGAAAGCTTCCATATAAAGTCCCACTTTGATTAGAAAAGAACCCCCCCTCAGATTAGGAAGGTTTTCTAATCACGGAGTTGGTTATACCATTGTATGGTCGCACGTGGGGTCACAGAATCCGTCGACCACACATCCCAAAACTGCTACCACACATCCCAGACTCGAGTGGTCTCAATATTCTAAGGTATGATCGACCATACCTATTTAGGTATGTGACCATACACTCCTAATTAGATGATTTTGGTTCAAATTACATACCTAGTCTTGTGGTTTCTTCACGCACTTGGTCTGCTTGGTCCGACCATGATAGGAAGACCTAATACAAGGTGGTAAGACAGGGTTAGTAAGGCACGGGTCTTACAACTCCCCCCTCTTATATAAATTTTGTCCTCGAAATTTGCACATACCTTCCGAGTTGAAAAGGTGAGGATATTTCTTTTGCATAGCATTTTCTTCTTCCCATGTGATTTCTTCCACATCTTGGCCTCTCCAAGTAACTTTAACATAGTAAATGTCATGGTTGTGTAGACGTTGAACCTTTCGATTGGTAATTTCAAATGATACTACTTCGAACGTCAAATCTTCAGTTAGACCTGGTGGATCCGCGGATAGGACGTGTGTTGGATCTCGGATGTACTTCTTCAGTAACGAGATATGAAATACATCATGCACACTTGACATGGATGGGGGTAGTGCTAACTGATACGCCACCTTCCCACGTTTAGCTTGAATTTCATATGGCCCGACTTACCTCAGACCTAGCTTTCCATTCTGTTCGAACCGTTTTAAGCCTTGCATAGGTGATTTCTTTTTCCAGGAATACTCTATCACCCACGACGAACTCAAGGTCTTGGCATCGATTATTTGCATATTATTTCTGACGATTCTGAGTTGTTCTAACTCTTTCCCTGATTATGTTGACTCCTTTGTAAGTTTCTTCCAAAATCAGGGCCTACAATTCTTCGCTCTCTGACTTCGTTCCAAATTAAAGGAGTTTGACACTTCCTACCATACAGTGCTTCATAGGGTGACATCTGTATTGTAGCCTGATAGCTGTTGTTATTTGCAAACTCGATCAATAGTAACTTCTCATCCCATGATCCTTTGAAATCAATAACACAAGCTCAGAGCATGTCTTCTAGAATTTGAATTATAAGACCCGTATCGAACTAACTGGTCTTACCACCTTGTACTAGGTCTACCTATCATGGTCGAGCCAAGTGGACCAAGTGCGTGAAGAAACCACAAGATCAGGTCTGAAATTTAACTAAAAAACAGTCAAATATGAGTGTGTGGTCAGATGCCTAAACAGGTGTGACCGACCCCACCTCAAAAGAGTCCAACCCCAAGAAATTAGGTCGTGGGGTTGAACATTTTAAAAAGGTAGGGTTGTGTAGACCCCACCTTCGACCCCATGGAACCCAGACAGAACCAAAATTAGGAACCTTCCTAATCTGAAGGGGGTTTTTCCTAAACTCACTAGGGCATATTATAGAGGGTTCTTCTCTATAAATAGGCGTCCCTTAGCCTCTTTCACTCCTTTGGAACCCTAATTGAAAGTGAGAGAAAGAGAAGAGAAGGAAGAGAAGGAAAATCTAAGAAGAAGACTAAGGAGGAGGAAAATTCAGAGAAAACTCTGAATCTTCGGCAAGCATAAGGTATGAACCTAATTCCTATGATTATTTGAGACCCTAGAATAGTTCATGAAGAAGATAGGATCTAGGAGAAACCCAAATCATCCATCCATGGGCAAATTCCAAGAGAATCCATGGAGAAAATTATTTTTGACAATGGATGGTGAATTAAATTATAGTTTTGAGCCATAAAATGATCATAGGAGGGACCATGATGATAAGCCAAAGGATCCAAACATGAAGGAATAAAGTTGAGAGTGAAAGGTTGACCATGACAAGTGTGGTCGCACGTGTGGTCGCATGATGTCTGACCCCACAAGACCTACATGTCCGACCACATGCCCTCAGGAAGTTTCCAGGGAAGGTGTGGTTGCACATGGGGTCGGAGTATGTCTGACCCTAACTTGCGACCCTACACCCTGTGGTCACAGAAACTGAGACCACAGGTGCTGCCCCACCTACGACCCCTCAGTTTCTGTTAGTCTAAACACATGAGAATTTATTCTAGTTAAAATCTATCAACTTGTTAGGTTTCCAAGTGGTCTAAGAATGAATTACAAAGCTTGAACGAGGATCTATTATCGACCAAAGGTGAGGGAACAAGACCTAATTTAATTGGCTAATAATAAACTATTTTTATTTATTGAGTCCAATGCCATGAATGATTCTATGTTTGTATGCATGTATTGTGCATTTCACATGTCATCCAATATTCCTGCTATTAATGTTCATGCATATTTAATTTTTGTTTATTTATAATATGACGATGATGATGATGCTAGGAATAGGCATGTGAATGTTTGTGCGTGGTTAGTATACCTGATGCGAGAAGGGCATCAGGGGAAGTGTGATGCGGTGCAGTCCTAAGTACTTTAGCTCTATCTCTACTCAAGTCATGTCCACTGACAACATCGTATCGCCATTACTTTTGCAGAACTATTACGTCGTAAGGCATCAGGGTAGGTAGTCTCAGACCGTGTAGTCTCTGACTCTGTCGGGGGGCCTTAGCTCTATCTCTATGGACGTATTGAGGGATGCTGGGGTGAGGCCTTGGATACACTGTTTGACATTAGGATTGGTTAGTTCCGAGCTCAGTTTGCAAGCCCTCGCTCAATAGGGGCTTACGTGTTGGTATGGGTAGGGCATCAGGGGAAGTATGATGCGGTGCGGTCCTAAGCACTTTATCTCTATCCCTATTCCATGGTGGGGTGGATGTGGACGACAATGATGTTTAATCCATTTAGTGGGCTTACACACCCCTGTATAGAGGTGCGGCGGCCACCAAACCTTTCTATTGCACATTGCAAACTTATGAACCAGACCAAGGATATGAATTGAATGTATGCATATGTTTGTTGCATTGTTTTATTTGCTCACTGAGCCGTGATGTGTGCTCACCCTTTCGACATCGAATATTTTTAGTTGATGATGCATGTATTACTGTAGAAGACTATATGAATGCTCCGATGTACGGATATGCTGCGGTGATGGATGCAGAAGCTATGATGGAGTCGCATGATTCATCGTGCAAGTGCAACTCATGCATCTTCGATTAGATTTATAGTTGGATTATTAAGAACATGTAATTGATTAATTTATTTTATTTTATGTCTTTGTCATTTGGAGATAATTGGATAATTTATTTATTTTATCACTGTTAGACTCTCAGTTCATTAAATATTAAAAATTTCCACTATTGTGTATTTATTCTGATTATGGTTGTGGATGTGTATTGTTTAAGCAAATGGACACAGCCTATTCGATATCTTGGTTGAACCGTTGGATCATAGACGGTTCATCAAACCATTCTGGTCGGTATCAAATTGGGGTGTGACAACTTGGTATCAGAGCTCTCGGGCCCTGTCTATTAAATCGTTATACTTCCACAAGAATTTGTGAACTGAGTTAGGATAAAATTTAAAAGCTTTAATAAGAATACACTATAAACACCTGTGTTGTATGAGACAAAAATTAAGAAAGAGAATAATGCATATATAAAAGGGGAAACAAGTTTCATATATACATCGAATAAAAAGTAACATATATACATATCCAAATCAGAGTACGGTCCACAACCTGGGCAATTACTCTGTAGTGCAAGGAAAAACAAAAAGAAAATATACATCATGGAGTTGGAGGTGCTGGAGGAGGAGGTGCCTCACAATCCCGGTCATAGTCTTCAGCATATACTCTAGTCAGCCAGGCTACCTGACTCTGGGTCACTTGGAGACTAGCTGTCAGATCGGCCAGCCGCTGATCAGACACGCACTGGGCATCTAGAAGCTCTCTTATTCTCCCATCAGTCACGCGCTGAGCCTGTCTAATCTCACGCAGTAGCCCCATCACATCATCAGATGGTGGGTGTGAAGGACCAGCAGTGTGTGAATGAACCCGAGATGGGCCAACTCTAGTAGAATGCGGTGGTGATGGAGGAGGTATGGCGTCTACATCCATATACATACGATCATCATCCTCAGCATCACCCCCATGGACTCGTGCTACTGCTGCTGCTGCTGCTGCCACCTCGGCGTCTGCCATCTCTATCCGGGTACGAAGACGCACCAGAGCATTCCTCTCCTCGTCACTGACCTACGCATCTCGCATCCCCATCTTGCAGATGGCGTCCCAGTCAAGGTCAGAAGAGAAAGTATCCTCATGAATCCTCTCATCCAATAAGTCGACATGCAGGCGTGTGAGCAGGGTAGTGATCAAATGCTCATAGGACAGGTTGCCTACTAGACCAGGCGTTGTAGCACGGATCATTGTCATGATGATAATGTATGGCAGACAGATGGGCTGCCTAGTGCAGATGCAGTACAAGATGTAATGGGTTAATTGGGAAATCCTATCATAATGCCCACTCTGAGGAATCAGGTTGTGCTGAATGATCTTGCAGTACATCCGAGGTTCTGGCCGTAGGTTGATTGCCTTCATCTCCCAGTGATAACCTCTAAGAATCTGGCGATCAATCTCAGCACGCATCATCAAGGAAAAGAACTGGGGTTCCTCGGGTGCACAGTATACCAAGGTGCCGTCATTTGATATACCCAAGAGATCAACCAATTACTGGCAGTTAAAGGAAACTTCCACCCCTTTCACATAACTGGTGATCCTGAGCTCCCTACCCCTGTCTGTATCATTGCGATCACCCACTACCTGAAGGTTGCAATAGAACTGCTTCACCAAAGCAGAACAGGTGCAAGCCTCATACGTTATCACGGGGAGCCAACCCATGTCCCTAAAAGCCCCCTCCACATTGAACAAGGCTAGACTAACCAAGTTTACACAGTGACCCCCTTCCACCTTTTTACGCTCATAACGAGCATACTGAGCCTCTGGCTCATTAGAGAAAAAATGAATGGGATCATGAGCTCTGGAAACTTTGGTGTGAGCCATGCTATCTGCAAGGATACAGACAAATAGAAAAGATATTAGTTATAGAGCAAAACTCAAAATTTTGGGCATTATAACGGCATGATTTGACCAAAAGCCTCACTTTTCCCCCAAACAGTTGGGCAGGAGCGCTTACATGTGTTCCAAACCATCCTGCAAGGTTCATACAGTTGGAAATTTAAACTAGGAAGGTTGAATTTGAAGAAATTTCAACAATTTGGAAAAAAACCCCAAAAATTAGGTCAAAAATGGAAAATTTCAAGTTTCTCAAAAACTAACCGATGAAACTCAAATTTTCTTGAGGGCTTTCGTCCATTGGGTGGCCAATAGCAAAAGTCCCCAATAAAAATCAAATTTTTACGGTTAGAAAAAGTTTAATTTGAAGAAAACGATGTAAATGGAGAAAAACCTAGTTTTGAAAACTTAACAATGAAGACCAGTAGAGAACATACCTGAAGGAAAGGAACGGAGGTCGTGAATGGAAGAAATAATCACCAAACACGAGGGGTCGATACTATAGCAACTCAGGAGAAGCGAGTTGAGTTGAAGGAAATAGAGAAAGTGAGAAATGATTCCAAAAATCAGGTTTAAAAACCTGATTTGGAGTCGTGCGGTCACAGAATTCGACTAAACATGCGACCCTACGACCGACCCCAGGATTGACCCTAGGCTCTCGGTGAATTGACAGACATCGTGTGGTCGGACCCTGTGGTTGGACATATACCGACCCCAGGATCGACCCTAGGCTCTCGGTGAGATGACAGACATCTTGTGGTCGGACCCTATTGTCGGACATATATCGACCCTAGGATCGACCCTAGGGTCTCGGTGATCTGACAGACATCATGTGGTCGGACATATACCGACCCTATGTCCGACCCTAGGCTCTCGGTGAGCTGACAGGGTTTTGTGAGGTTGCATTCCCTGTGGTTGGACACAGTGCGACCCTACCATCGACCCTACGATAGAAAATTCAGTATTTTCACTGAATGACTTGAAAAATTAGAATTTTACATTGATTAGTTGGATTTTGACTTGGGAATGACTTATATTGATTGCCTTACATGTTTTATGATTTTTTTTCAGACACTACCACCACCAGAAGAGGAAATGGCCGGGCGAAGAGTAACTAGGCGAGGCCGTAACCCAATTCCACCACCACCACCTATGGAGGAGGACAACCATGAAAATCCTAAAGGACAAGAGAATCAGAATATGGCAACACCAGGAGCTAATGGCCAGGAAAATCCTACAAACTTGTCAGTCCCACTACAGATTTGGCCACAGCAGTAATGAACCTGGCACAACTGCTGTAACAAATACAGCAAGTGCAAGCCAATATGCAAGCTGCTATAGGAATGGTTTTTCCAGCTGCACATACGACACCTATGCCAGCCAGACAAGCTAGCACAGTACCAGGGGGTAGCAACACGGTACCCCAAGCACCTCAAACGCCAGTTGTGCAAGCTCTAGTACAGAACCCTGAGGTAGCCCAAGGTAGCTATCAGTACCAACCACCTATGTATGGGGCCTATGTGCAGTATCAGTTGGACCACTCTCGACTGATCGAGCGTTTTCTGAAAATGAAACCTAAGGAATATAATGGTAAACCGTGCAGATCCTTTGTGACCAGCTCACTGGATTGACGAGATGGAAAGGAATTTTATGATGATGACTGTTAATGAGGAGGAAAAAGTGTTGTGTGCCACATTTATGCTGAAGGGCGATGCACACCACTGGTGGAAGTTTACTCGGACTTATCTATTAACAAAGCACGCCCAATTGACCTGGGCTATCTATAAAGAGGCATTTTTCGAGAAGTATTTTCCCAAAAGTTTCAAAGATGCAATGGAAAGAGAGTTCCTGAGTTTGTATCAGGGACAGATGACGGTGGATGCATACCAACAACGTTATGAAGAGCTGTTTTTCTTTGCTCCGTATAGCATGCATGAGGAAAATACTAAAACCCAAAGGTTCGTCATGGGACTTAGGGGAAGCATTCGAGAGCATGTTTTGGGGCTGGAAAAGAAAGTTTATAATGAAGCAGTGTAGATTGCTCGAGTACTAGAATCGAGCCAGAGAGAGAGCTATTGCTCAGAATAGAGGTATCAAGAGGCCAAATGGAAATTCTTATAACGGAGGGAACACAAAGACATTCAAACCCTTCCGTTCTCAAGGATTTAATGTTGTAGCCAAGATTACTCCAACAGTCCAACCTCAACAAAAGCAAAATAATAAAGGAGTAAAATGCTATAACTACAATCAAGTGGGACATTATTCCAGGGAATGTCCTAAGCCCAGGAAGCAGCTACAGCAAAGAAAGGTTTATGCAGTTACATCTGAGGATACCACCGTATCGCCTGATGTGGTCAAAGGTATGACCTGAACCTTTTATTTTGTGTTACCTTGTGTGAGCATGTAGACTAAATTAAAACAAATCATAGGTATCGTACCTATTAATGGCATACCCATTAGAGTACTCTTTGATTCTAGAGCTACTCATTCTTTTATATCTGTGTCATTTGGAAAGAAGCTAAATCTACCCCTCAGATCTTTATACTACAAATTTCTTGTACGATCGCCTATGGGATTAGAAGTGGAATTAGAAAAAGGTTATGGACCATGTCTAGTCCTTATCGGTGAGAATATTTTGGATGCAACCCTGATTCAACTCGAAATGACAGACTTTGATATTATCTTGGGAATGGATTGGTTAGCTCGGCATTCTGCAAATCTATTATGTGCAGAAAAGAAGCTGACATTTAAAGACAAGGAAGGAGCATAGTTTAGTTTTACGGGAACCAAACTTCCCCATAAACGAAAACTCATCCTCTCTGCATTAAAGGCTAGAAAATGCCTCAAGAAAGGAGGAGTGGGGTATCTAGTATCCGTGGTTGATCTCACCAAGGAAGTACCACGAATGGAGGATATTGATGTTGTGCGTGACTTTCCAGATATATTTCTTGAGGAACTACCAGGACTACCACCCGATCGAGCGACATAGTTCGTTATAGATCTTATACCCGGAGCCGCGCTAGTATCTAAAGCACCCTATCGAATGACTCCTACTGAACTGAAGGAACTAAAGGTACAGTTACAGGAATTACTAGACAAGGGTTATATTAGACCCAACATATCACCATGGGGAGCACCAGTATTGTTTGTGAAGAAGAAGGACGGTGGCGTTCGACTATGTATAGACTACCGAGAATTGAATAAGCTTACAATCAAGAATCGGTACCCGTTGCCTCAGATTGACGACTTGTTCGATCAGTTGAAAGGTGCCAAGGTGTTCTCCAAGATTGATCTTCGGTCAAGATACCATCAGCTGAAGATTAAGGAAGATGATATTCCGAAGACAGCATTTAGAACAAGATATGGACACTATGAAATTTTAGTCATGTCTTTTGGATTGACTAACGCACCTGTAACTTTTATGGAACTCATGAATCGGGTATTCCATGATATGTTGGATACGTCAGTCATTATGTTTATTGATGATATATTGGTCTACTCCAAGGACAAGGAAACTCATGTCATGAATCTAAGAGCTGCTCTACAGTGAGTAAGAAAAGAGAAGCTTTACGTCGAATTTACAAAGTGTGAGTTTTGGCTAAATGAAGTCGCTTTCTTAGGCCATGTTGTATCTGCTAAGGGAATTAAAGTGGATCCTAGCAAGATTGAAGCCATTGTGAAGTGGGAAGCACCTAAGAGTGTTGCAGAAATTAAAAGTTTCCTAGGTCTAGCTGGGTATTATCGACGATTCGTAGAAGACTATTCTAGAATTTCCGTACCTCTCACCAGTTTGACTAAGAAAGGAGAAAAGTTTATTTGGACCGACAAATGTGAGAAAATTTTTCAAACATTGAAGGCTAGATTGATATCTGCTCCCATATTGACTATTCCTATTTTAGGACAACCATTTACCTTGTACACTGATGCATCTGGATTGGGTTTAGGATGTGTAGTTATGCAAGGGGAACAAGTAGTTGCGTATGCTTCAAGACAACTGAAGACACATGAGAAGAACTATCCCACTCATGACTTAGAATTAGCGGCAGTAGTACATGCTGTCAAGATATGGAGACATTATTTGTATGGAGAGAAATTTCAGATTAAATCAGATCATAAGAGTTCACTTATCTTTTTAATCAGAAGGAGTTGAACATGAGTCAGAGAAGATGGCTGGAACTATTAAAGGATTACGAGATATCCAGTATCATCCAGGAAAGGCTAATGTAGTTGCTGATACGCTAAGCAGAAAAGCAATGATAAAATCCCAAGGAGAGGTTAACACGACTGCGGCAATGTGTGTTACAGGAAAAGTATTCAATCATGGTAATGAGCAGTTCGTGATAGATGCACCGAGTGGATCAACTAACCAAGGGTTTATTCATCGGTTTTCAAATATGTTTGGCACATTGAAGATTGTACTTGATATAATAGATGAAGTGAAAGCCGCTCTTAAATTAGACCCTTATCTGAGAACGGTACAATTAAATAATAAATGAACTGAGTTTGCTAATTATAAATAAATAATAAATCTAATTATTTCCAACCACAACGTAAATAAATAAATCCTTTACATTGTTTTAATATCATCTGAAAGAATAAATAATAAAAACCTAAAGAAACACATAGTAAGAGCACTCGCATGAGGCATCATGCTCGTCCTCTGTCTATGTATCTATAGCTACCACTATTCCGTAAGCTGGAGCAGTTATAAAATCCTCAACAGTGTAACCTGCATCAACATTTGAAAAATATGGTGTATACACGGGATGAGCTCACAACTTAGCTCAGTAAAGCACAAGACCAAAGCAACACACAAAATGCATGAGATAACATTATAATTGGATCAGGTATAACTTGCAAAGTGCTATGGTAAGGTTTGGCAACCACTGCACTTCCATGCAAGAGAGTGTGACAATGCCCAACAGTCAGGCACCTACCACACTACTGTTATCGCCCCACATCACTCACTCCGATATAGAGATAGAGCTAAAGTCTGCTGGACAGGCGGAGCCACCATCCCACGTCCTTCCCCTGATACCCTACACTGCACCAACACATAAACCCCTGTTGGCAAGGGCTTGCAAGTGGGTTCCATTTTTAACCAGTCTTATATGTCATCACAGTATCTATGGCCCTACCCCAGCATAGCTCCCTATGATATAGAGATAGGGCTCGAGTCTGGTGGGCAGGAGGAGCCACAATCCCACGTCTTCACCCTAATATCCCATTCACACCAAGCTCGCTAAGGTAGATGGCGATACGAAAAGGTGTTAGTGTGAGGATATATCCAGGGCTCCACTCCCCTTCACATCCCACATACTAATGAAAACAATCACATACCTCAACAAACATCACCCTAGCATGCATAGATAATAAAATAAAATAGAGGATGACATGTGAAAATGTATAGGCAACAATCAACAATTACAGATACAAGTACAATTACAACGGTTTATTGTCCATTATTAATTAATTAAGTTTGGGGTCTTGTCCCTTACCTAACAAGTAATTGCAACTCCACTCTGCGTCACAGAGTCTACTCATGCTGTCTACAAGTCCTACATGATCATATTTATAGATTAGAATTAAGTTGTTAGGGTTGCAGTTGGTCAGAACCAAGCCTGGCCAATAACCAGGCTTCGAAAAACATATCGGTCATGGTACTGGTCTCACTATAATGAAGCCGGTATGTGACTACGGTATATACTGCAGGACCATACCGCAGGCTCTTTGCCAAGCCGATATGTGTCTGTGGTATATACCACAGGACCATACCGTAAGATTAGAGTCCAGCTGGTATGCCCTGTGGTATGTACCGTAGGACCATACCGTAGGACTAGAATCCGACTAGTATATCCTGTGGTATAGCATACCGTAGGACCTCTTTGTCCAGCCAGTATGGGTCTGAGAGTCCATTTTCAGACCTCCTTCTTCCATTGGTCTTCTATTTTGTTTCAGGGTCCCTCCCACACCATTCTAAGGTAAAGATACATATTAGGTTTAGATTACTTATTGTTTAACATTGTAGAATGACGTTTCCACCTTTCTCAGAATGGATCCCAATACAAATTAGGGTTTTACAGTTATAGAGTTTTGGATCAATACGCCATTTTACTGCTTTGATCCGTAATCCCAACATTAATACAGAGGTCAAGTACTTACCAGTGTTTGTTGAATGGTGGTGCCTTCATCCTTTAGAGAATCCCTTTTCGAATGGTTTTCTTCCTCTCTGCTCCTTCTCAGATCTCTTCCAGATGGCTCTAGGTTTTAAGAGGGTTTGGAAAGGTTCTAAAGAAAAGGAAGGTCTTATATATAGAGTGGGAGACCATTCTAGGAAGGTCTCCTATGTCCAAAAGATTGCATAAACTCAGATTCAGAGTGTGGGACCCACTGGAGTCCGTTTCCACTCGCCAATACTTATCGGTTGCAAATACCAATCTCACTTAGAGTGAGATCGGTTCTGAGATTGGTATGTGAAATTTTTGCTTTCAAGTATCGTTTTTCATACCTGGATGCCGTGGTTTGTCACTCGGCCTCATCTTCGGTCTGATTATGAATGGGAGACCTATCACAACATAAACCATAGGTTAGACCGAATTTTTATAGTGTGGGTCTTACAACTCTACCACCCTTAAAAGAAATTTCATCCTCAAAATTTACATGTAGGTCTCACAATTCCCCACCCTTAAAGGAAATTTTATCCTCGAAATTATAAGTACCTTTAGAGTTGAAAAGATGAGGGTATTCTTATTGCATGGCATTCTTCTCCTCCCACGTGATTTCTTCTACATCCTGACTCTTCCAAACTACCTTGATTTAGTGTATAGCATGCCTTCGAAGCTACTGTACCTTTCGACTGATGAGCTTAACTGGTACAACCTCGAAGGTTAAGTCTTTTGTCAAATCTAGAAGGTCCACCACTAGAATATACGGGGGGTCCCTCACATACTTCTTCAATAAGGATACATGGAATACATTGTGAACACTGGACATCGCTGGTGGCAATGCAAGTTGATAGGCCACATTGCCACATCTGGACAGAATCTCATATGGTCTCATATAATTTCCCTTTCCTTCTGAATTGCTTCAGGCATCTTACTGGTGATACCTTAAGAAATACCTTATCACCAACAATGAATTCAAGATCTCAACGCTTGTTATCAGCATAGTGCTTTTGACACACTTGAGCAATCTTTACTCTTTCCATGATCTAGTCCACTGGTTTACAAGTTTCCTCAATAAATTCTGGTCCTATGATCCTTCCTTCTCCATTCTCATTCCAAAACATTGGTGTCTGACATTTCTTACCATACAAGGCCTCATATGTCACATCCTAATTTTGAACCAACCAGAATGGTGAGATGAACCGTTCATAGACCAACGATTTAACCAGGATCTCATATAGGCCATGCCCATTCAATTAAACCAGATACATCCCACAAGCAAATTCAGAGTAAATAAACGATAGCGGAAGTCTTAATACTAATGAACTGAGTATCTGACAATGATAGCATAATTAAGTATCCAATTATCTCCAATATACCTCAAGACATACAATAACGTGCAATAATCAATTACATGTTCCAATAACTAAACAACTAAGCTAATAAAAAATACATGAGTTGCACTCGCATGACGAATCATGCGCATCTTCTTCAGCTTCTACGTCCATCGCAGCAACGTATCCATATGTTGGCGCATTCATACATTCTTCAACAGTATGACCTACAACAAGAACTAAAAATATTCGACGTCGAAAGGGTGAGGACACATCACGGCTCAGTGAGCAAACAAATCAATGCAATAAACATATGCATGCATTTAATTCATATCTTTGGTCTGATTTATAAGTTTGCAATGTGCTATAGAAAGGTTTAGTGGCCGCCGCACCTTTATACATGAGTGTGTGAATCCGCCCAATGGATCAAACACCATTGCCATCCCACATGCACCCACCATGGAATAGAGATAGAGCTAAAGTGTTCGGATCAAACACCGCCAACACTTCCTCTGATGCCCTACCCATACCAACACGTAAGCCCCTATTGGCGAGGGCTTTCAAACTGGGCTCACAACTAACCAATCTTAATGCCATATAGTGTATCCAAAGCCTCAATCCAACATCCCTCAATACGTCCATAAAGATAGAGCTAAGGCCCCCCAGCAGAGTCAGAGATCACATGGTCTGAGATCACCTCTCCTGATGTCCTACGACATAATAATTCTACTAAGGTAATGGTGATATGACGATGTTAGTGAGCAAGACTTGAGTAGAGATAGAGCTAGAGTCTGGTGACGAGGTCGAAGACCACCATGCCACGTCCTCCCCCTAATGCTCCACTCGCATCCAACACACCAACCACACACATATATTTGCATGTCTATTCCTAGCATCATCATCATCATCATGTTATAAACAAATAGAATTAAATATGCATGAATAGTAATAGCAGGAATAATGGTTGACATATGAGATGCACATTACAAGCGTACAAGCATAAAATCAATCATGGCATTGGACTCAATAATAATAAAACAGTTCATTATTATCCAATTAGTTTAGGTTTTGCTCTCTCACCTTTGATCGTTGGTTGTTCCTCTTCCAAGCTTTGTAAATCACTTTTGGACCACTTGGAAACCTAATAAATTTATGGATTCTAAATTAGAGTTCATATTCATTAATTAAAATATTTAGATGTCCCATTTGAAATCAATTAAACCTTAAGAAACTAAGTGGTCGCAGGTGTGGCTGCACTTGTGGTCTCAATTTCTGCTACCACAGGGTGTGTGGTCGATACGTGTGATCGCATATCATGCGACCACACACATGCGACCATACCCTGCCTAAAAACTTCTCGAGGGCATGTGGTCGATACATATACCTCGTATGGTCGACCATAGCTACAACCACACGAGTGTTTGATCGACTTTCATTCTCAGTCTCCCTTCATGATTTGGTTCCTTGAACTATCATTAGGGTCCTTCCTATGATTGATCTATTGTCATAATTTAGTATTTTTCACAATCATCTACTCCAACCTACTTTTCATGAATTTGCTTTGAGTGTTCATCTATGGGTCTCATGGTTGAGATCCTACTTGGAATCAATACTTCCTCTACGATCTATTCTAGGCATCCAACTAAGGTAGGGGACGTTTTCATACCTTATAACTTACTAAAGAATCAGAGCTCTCTCTAAAATTCTTTTTCTTAGTCTTCCCCTTCAATTCATCTTCTCTTCCTCCTCCTTTCTTTCTCTCTCTTTCAGTTTGAGTTCTAAAAGAATGAAAGAGGCTATGGGACGTCCTATATATAGAGGAAAACCCTCCATATAGAGTCCTACTTAGATTAGGAAAGAACCCCCTTCAGATTAGGAAGGTTTCCTAATCACGGAGTCAGTTTGACATTGTGTGGTCGCACGTGGGGTCGCAGGATCTGTCGACCACACGTCCCAAATCTACGACCACACGTCCCAGACTCTTGTGGTCTCACCATTTTGAGGTGTGGTAGACCACACCTTTTTAGGTATGTGACCACACATCTCAATTAGATGATTTATGGTTCGAATTACATACCTAGCCTTGTGGTTTCTTCACGTACTTAATCCATTTGGTCCGACCATGATAGGAAGACCTGATACAAGGTGGTAAGACCGAGTTAGTACGATACGGGTCTTACAACTCCCCCCTTCTTATATAAATTTTTTCTTCAAAATTTACACATACCTTTTGAGTCGGAAAGGTGAAGATATTACTTTCGCATAGCATTCTTTTCTTCCCATGTTATCTCTTCCATGTTTTGGCTCTTTCAAGTAACTTTAACATAGTAAATGTCACGATTGTGTAGACGTTGAACCTTCCGACTGATAATTTTGATTGGTGCTACTTCAGATGTCAAATCATCAGTTAGACCCGGTGGATCCGTTGTTAGGACGTGTGTTGGATCTCGGATGTACTTCTTCAGTAATGATATATGAAATACATCATGCACACTTGACGTGGATGGGGGTAGTGCTAACTGATGCTCTACTTTTCATGTCTAGCTAGAACTTCATAAGGTCCAATATATCTAGGACACAACTTTCCCTTCTGTCTGAACCTTTTCAAACCATGCATTGGAGATATTTTCAGAAGTACCTTATCACCTATGGTGAATTTGAGATCTCTGCGTCGATTATTTGCATATTGCTTCTAACGGTTCTGAGTTGTTCGGACTCTTTCCTTGATAATGTCGACCACTCGACAAGTCACTTTAACAAACTCCGGTCCGACAATACTCCGTTCTCCAACTTCGTTCCAAAATAAAGGAGTTCGACATTTCCTATCATACAGTGCTTCATAGGTTGACATCTGTATAGTCACTTGATAGCTGTTGTTATAAGCGAACTCAATCAATGGTAATTTCTCATCCCATGATCCTTTGAAATCAATTACGCAAGCTCGGAGCATATCTTCTAAAATCTAAATGGTACGTTTTGACTGTCCATCGGTCTAAGGATGGAATGCAGTACTAAACTTCAACGTTGTACCCATAGCCTTCTGTAATCTTTCTCAAAACTTTGAGGTAAAACGTGGGTCTCTGTTGGACACGATACTTTCAGGTACACCATGCAATCTGACAATATTATCAACATACAGCTTAGCTAACCTCTCTAGGGTATACTGAGGTCGTATAGCTATGAAATGAGCTGTCTTAGTTAAACGATCTAAAATCTCCCAGACCGCGTCAACTACTAGGGGAGTCAATGGTAATCCGGTGATGAAGTCCATAGTAATGCAGTCCCATTTCCATGCTAGTTCTGATAGTGGCTGCAACAATCCTGCAGGTTTTTTCCTTTCAGCCTTTACTCATTGACAATTCAAGCATTGAGACATAAATTTAGCTACATCCGCTTTCATTCCTCTCCACCTATAAAATTTCTTTAAATCATAGTACATCTTCGTGCTTCCAGGGTGTGTCGAATACGCAGTGGTGTAGGCTTCCTTCATGAGTCTTTGTCTAATATCCAAGTCTTCATTTTTAGGAACACATACCCTTCGTTTGTATCATAGTACCTTTTCAATGTCCAAGGTGAACTCAGGAGTAGTCCTACCTTTCTCTAGGTCTTCTTGCACCGTTCTTAGATAAGAGTTTGATTTAATAGCAGCTCACTTCGTCTAATAGATCAGGTATAATCTTCAATTAGCAAACATGTTTGAGAATAGATGAATAAACCCTTGGTCAGTTGATTCATTTGGAATATCAATCATGAACTACTCTTTATCGTAATTAAATACTCTTCCTATGACACACACTACAACATTTGCACTAGCTTCTTCTTGAGACTTTGTCATACCTTTCCAGCTTAGTGCGTTAACAACTACATTAGCTTTTCCTGGATGATACTGGATATCGCAATCATAATCCTTCAGTAATTCCAGCCATTATCTCTGTTTCACGTTCAACTCCTTCTGATTAGAAAGATAAGTGAGACTCTTATGAATTGATTTAATCTGAAATTTCTCTCCATACAAATAATGTCTCTATATCTTGACAGCATGTACCACCGCTGCTAATTCCAAGTCATAAGTGGGATAGTTATTCTCATGTGTCTTCAGTTGTCTTGAGGCATACATAATTACTTGTTCTCCTTGCATAAGCACACATCCCAAACCTAATCCAGATGCATCGGTGTACAAGGTAAATGGTTGTCTTGGAATCAGAATAGTCAAGATGGGAGTTGATATCAATCTAGCCTTTAATGTTTGAAAACACTATTCACATTTATCGGTCCAAACAAACTTTTCTCCTTTTTTTGTCAAACTGGTGAGAGGTACGGCGATTCTAGAGTAATCTTCCATGAATCATCGATAGCACCCAGCTAAACCTAAGAAACTTTTGATTTCGACAACATTCTTAGGTGCTTCTCAATTCACGATGGCTTCAATCTTACTAGGATCCACTTTAATTCCTTCAGTGGATACAACATGGCTTAAGAAAGCGACTTCATTCAGCCATAATTCACACTTAGTAAATTTTGCGTAAAGCTTCTCTTTTCTTAGTCGCTACAAAGCGGCTCTTGGATTTATGATATGAGTTTCTTTGTCCTTGGAGTAAACTAGTTTGTCGTCAATAAATACAATAACTGATGTATCCAACATATATTGGAATACTCGATTCATGAGTTCCATAAAAGTTACGGGTGCATTAGTCAATCCAAAAGACATGACTAAAAATTCATAATGTCCATATCTGGTTCTGAATGTTGTCTTTGGAATATCACCTTCCTTAATCTTCAACTGATGGTATCCTGACTAAAGATCAATTTTGGAGAACACTTTGGCACCTTGCAACTTATTGAACAAGTCATCGATCCGAGACAACGGGTATCGATTCTTGATTGTAAGCTTATTTAATTCCCGATAGTCTATACACAGTCGAACGCTACCGTCCTTCTTTTCACGAACAATACTGGTGCTCCCCATGGTGATATGTTGGGTCTGATTAACCCTTGTCTGTAACTGTACCTTTAGTTCCTTCAGTTCAGTAGAAACAATTTGATAGGGTGCTTTCGATATTGGTGTGGCTCTGGATATAAGATCTATAACGAACTCTGTCGCTCGGTCGGGTGGTAGTCCTGGTAGTTCCTCAGGAAACGAAAATTTACGCACAACTTCAATATCCTCCATTCGTGGTGCTTCCTTAGTGAGGTCGAATATGGATACTAGATACCTAATTCCTCCTTTCTCGAGGTATTTTCTAGCCTTTAATGCAGAGAGAATGAGTTTTTGTTTACGGGAAAGTTTGGTTCCCGCAAAACTAAACACTGCTCCTTCCTTGTCTTTAAATGTCAGTTTCTTTTCCGCACATAATAAGTTTACGAAATGTCAAGCTAACCAATCCATTCCCAAGATAACGTCAAAGTCTGCCATCTTGAATTGGATTAAGGTTGCCTTCAAAATCTTCTCGCCGATAAGAACTAGACATGGTCCATAACCTTTGTCTAGTTCCACTCCTAATCCCATAGGTGATCGTACAAGCAGTTTGCAATCTAAAGGTCTGAAGAGTAGATTTAATTTTTTTTCCCAAAAGACACAGATATAAAAGATTGAGTAGCTCTAGAGTCAAAGAGTACTCTGGCAGATAAGCCATTAATTGGTATGATACCTGTGATTTGATTTAATTTAGTCTACATGTTCACACAAGGTAATACAAAATGAAAAGTTCAGGTCATACCTATGACCACATCAGGCGATGCGGCAGCATCCTCAGAAGTAACTGCATAAACTTTTCCTTGTTGTAATAGCTTCCTTTGCTTGGGACACTCACTTGAATAATGTCCTACTTGATCACAGTTGAAGCATTTAACTCCAGCACTACTTTGCTTTTGTAGAGGTGGGGCTGTTGGGGTTATCTTGGCTATAGCATTGAAGCCTTGAGTACGAAAGGGTTTAAATTTCTTTGAGTTTCCTCCATTGTATGAGTTTCCATTGGGCCTCTTTATACCTCTATTATGAGCAAAATAACTTTCCTCTGGCTCGATTCCAGTACTCGTGCAATCTGTACAGCTTCATTATAAATTTTCTTTTCTAATCCCAATACATGCTCACAGATGCTTCCCTTAAGTCCCATAATGAACCTTCGGTTTTTGGTATTTTCTTCTTGCATGCTAAGGGGACCAAAGAAAAATAGTTCTTCATAACACTATTGATATGTGTCTACAGTCATCTGTCCCTAATACAGACTCAGAAACTCCTTTTCCATTTGATTTCTGAAACTCCTTGGAAGATACTTCTCGAAGAAAGCTTCTTTATAAATAACCCATGTTAGTTGGGCATGCTTTGTTAACAGATAACTTCTAGTTGATTTCCACCAGTGGTGTGCGTCACCTTTCAACATAAATGTGGCACATAATACCTTATCTTCTTCATTTATAGTCATCATCATAAAGTTTCTTTCCATTTCGTCGATCCAGTGAGCTGGCCACAACGGATCTGATGGTTTTCCTGTGAATTCCTTTGGCTTCAACTTCAGGAAATGCTCGATCAGTCTGGAATGATCAAGCTGATACTGAGCATATGCCCCATACATAGGTAGCTGATACTGATAGTTACCTTGGTTATACCTGCCTTGCGGTGCTTCAGGATTTGGTACTTGGATTTGTACTACTGGTGTTTGCGGTGCTTGGGGTACAATGTTGCTACCACCAGATGCAGTACTAGCTTATCCTACAGGTAGAGATGTTGTGTTTGCAACTGGGAAAGTAATTCCTATAGCAGCGTGCATGTTGGCTTGCATTTGCTATATATGCTGCATTTGTTGTGTCAAATTCATCACCGCAATAGCCAAATCCATAGGTGGTGCAGGTAAGTTGGTTGGGTTAGTTTGGGTGTGCACATTCTGAGGCGCAGCATGTTGAGTTCCAATATTTTCTTCCTATCCTTGCTGACCTTCATTGTCATTGGTCTCCATAGGTGGTGGAGAGGAAACGTATGAGGCAAGCATAATATACGATGATCTCATGTTAATTTCCAAATAAACAAGACAAAGTTTCAATTTTAAAGTCATTTAGTCATAACAGGACATTTTCATCGTGGGGTCGATCGTGGGGTCACACTATATGCAACTACAGGGTTGTGACCACACAAACCCTGTCAGCTCACCAAGAGCTTGTGGTCGATCATGGGGTCGCATTTTTGGTCGAATTATGCAACCACACGACACCAAATCAGGTTTTTAAATTCTGATTTCGAGCCATTTTCTTATTTTCACTTTTGTCTTCTACTATTCACAACTCAACTCGCCACCACTGAGTTTCTATAGTATCAACCGTACAAATTTGGTGATTCTTTCATTGGTCTACGACCTACATTCTATTCTTCCAGGTATGTTTCCTACTCTCTCCTTTTTAAGCTTTCATACCTAGGTTTTTCTCCATTTATAGGGTTTTTTTTAAATTAATATTTTACTGACCGTAAAAATTTGATGGGTTATTACTATTACCCAATGAATGAAAGCCCTCCAGAAAATTTTCATCGATTAGTTTAATAGAAACTTGAAAATTCCCATTTTTGACCTAAATTTTGGGGTTTTTCTCAATTGTCAAAATTTCTTCAAATTGGACCCAGCTAGTTTAAATTTCCAATTATATGAACCTTGCAGGATGGGGTGGGACCTATGTAAGTCTTCCTACCCAAATGTTTGGGTGAAAAGTGAGGCTTTGGCCAACCACGTCATCATAATGCCAAAATTTTAAATTTTCTTTGTATTTGATATGTTGCTTGTTGGTCTATGCCCTTGCAAATAACATGGCTTGCACTAAAGTCCACAGAGTTCACGATCCCTGTCGCTTCAGGTCCATTGAAACAGAGGCACAGTATCCCTGGCACGAGTAAGAAGGTAGAAGGGGGTCGTTGTGTCAACTTAGCCAGCCTAGCCCTATTTGATGTGGAGGGAGCATTTAGTGATATGGGCTGGCTCCCTGTGATTCTATATGAGGGTTGCACCTGTCCTGAGTTGGTGAAATAGTTTTACTGTAATTTACAAGTGGAGGGTGACCCAGAGGATATAAATAGGGGCAGAGAGCTCAGGATCACCAGTTTAGTTAAAGGGGTAGAGGTTTCATTTAACTGCCAGGAGTTAGCTGATATCCTATGTATCTCAAATGACGGTCCCATGGTATACTGTGCACCCAAGGAACCCCAGTCCCTATCAGTGCAAATGCACATAGAAATAGGTAACTAGATTCTTTGGGATGATCGCTGGCAGATGAAGGCAATTAACCTACGTCCAAAGGCCCGAGTGTATTGCAAGATCATTCAGCCCAACCTGATTTCCCAAAGTAGACACTATGAGAAGGTTTCACAGTTGACCTAGTACCTTCTGTACTGCATTTGCAATAGGTAGTTTATATGCCTTCCTTATATCATTATCAGGACCATGCACCGTGCCACAATTCCTGGTCTGGTAGGTAACCTATCCTATGGGCGTTTGATCACCACTCTACTCATTTTCCTGTAGGTAGACTTGGTCGATGAAAGGATTCACGAGGATAATTTTTCGACTGACCTTGACTGGGAGGCCATCTGCAGGATGGGGATGCGAGATGTGTAGGTCAGTGACGAGGAGTGAAACGCTATGAGACTTCCTCTCACTCGGGTAGCGGCAGCAGATGCAGAGGCGGCAGCAGCAGCAGCAGAGGTAGGAGCAGAGGCACACAAGAGTAATGATAAGGAGGATGATGATCTGATGTACTCCTTCTCACTTAACTGGTCCTTCGTGCCTACCACCAGATGACATGATGGAGCTGCTACGTGAGATTTGGGAGGCTCAGCGTACCACAGATCAGAGGGTAGCAGAACTGGAGGCTAGTCTCCAGGTGACCTAGACTCAGGTAGCCTGGCTTGCTAGAGTATATGCTGAGGACTATGACTGAGATCGTGAAGCACTTCCTCCTCCAGCACCCCCAGCTTCAT
Organism: Protea cynaroides; assembly: GCA_028583415.1. Lineage (NCBI taxonomy): Eukaryota > Viridiplantae > Streptophyta > Magnoliopsida > Proteales > Proteaceae > Protea > Protea cynaroides. The sequence continues at coordinate 61,820,117 of CM053265.1, forward strand.
GACACCATTTATTTCTTTTTCCTTTTTATATTACAAAGTAACTGTCCGAGTTATGGACCGTACTCAGATTCAGATGTATATTTTCTATATATAACATTGGTTTCTCATTTACATATGTGCATTATTCTCTTTCTTAGTTTATGTCTCATACAACACAGGTGCTTATAGTGTGTTTTTATTATAGCTTTCAATTTATCCTAACTCAATTCACGATCCTTGTGGTAGTATTTTAGTTTAATAGAGTAGAGCCTGAGAGCTCTAATCCCAAGTTGTCACACCCCAATTCTGAACCAACCAGAATGGTGTGATGAACCGTCCATAGACCAACGGTTCAACCAGGATCTCGTATAAGTTGTGGCCATTCGATTAAACCAGATACATCCCATAAGCAAATTCAGAGTAAATAAACGATAGCGGAAGTCTTTAATACTAATGAACTGAGTATCTGACAGTAATAGCATAATTAAGTATCCAATTATCTCCAATATATCTCATGACATAAAATAAAATAAAATAATCAATTACATGTTCCAATAACTAAACAACTAAGCAAATAAAAAACACATGAGTTGCACTCGCACGAAAAATCATGCGCATCTTCTTCAGCTTCTACATCCATCACAGCAACGTGTCCATACGTAGGCGCATTCATGTATTCTTCAATAGTAAGACCAGCATCAAGAACTAAAAATATTCGACGTTGAAAGGGTGAGCACACATTATGGCTCAGTGAGCAAATAAAACAATGCAACAAACATATGCATGCATTCAACATATCTTTGGTCTGGTTTATAAGTTTGCAATGTGCTATAGAAAGGTTTGGTAATCGCCGCACCTCTATATACGAGTGTATGAATCTGCCTAATGGATCAAACATCATTGTCGTCCCACATGCACCCACCATGGAATAGAGATAGATCTAAAGTGTCCGGATCAAATACCGCCAACACTTCCCCTGATGCCCTACCCATTCCAACATGTAAGCCCCTATTGGCGAGGGCTTGCAAACTGGGCTCGCAACTAACCAATCCTAATGCCATACAGTGTATCCAAGGCCTCACCCCAGCATCCCTCAATACATCCATAGTGATAAAGCTAAGGCCCCCCGACAGAGTCAAAGACCACACGGTCCGAGACTACCTCCCCTGATGCCCTACAACGTAATAGTTCTGCTAAGGTAATGGCGATACGACGATGTTAGTGGGCAAGACTTGAGTAGAGATAGAGCTAGAGTCTGGTGATGAAGTCAAAGACCACTATGCCACATCCTCCCCCGGATGCTCGACTCGCATCCAATACATCAACCACACACATACATTCACATGCCTATTCCTAACATCATCATCATCATCATGTTATAAACAAACAGAATTAAATATGCATGAACAGTAATAGCAGGAATATTGGATGACATATGAGATGCACATTACAAGCATACAAGCATAGAATCAATCATGGCATCGGATTCAATAAAAATAAAATAGTTCATTATTATCCAATTAGTTTAGATCTTATTCCCTCACCTTTGATCATTGGTTGTTCCTCTTCCAAGCTTTGTAAATCACTTTTGGACCACTTGGAAACCTAATAAATTTATGGATTCTAAGTTAGAGTTCATATTCATTAATTAAAATGTTTAAATGTCCCATCTGGAATCAATTAGACCTCTAAAAATTGAGTGGTTGCAGGTGTGGCTACATCTGTGATTTCAGTTTCTGTGACCACAGGGTATGTGGTCGATACGTGTAGTCACATATCATGCGACCACACCCTCCCTGGAAACTTCCCGAGGTTGTGTGGTCGACACATGTGCCTCTTGTGGTTGACCATAGCTGTGACCACTCGAGTATTTGGTCAACTTTCATTCTCAGTCTAATCCCTTCATGATTTGATACCTTGAACTATCATTAGGGTCTTTCTTATGATTGATCTATGGCCTTAATTTAGTATTTTCACAATCATCTACTCCAACCTACTCTTCATGAATTTTCTTTGAGTTTTTGTCTATGGGTATCATGTTTGAGATTGTCACACCCCAATTTTGGTCTAACCAGAATGGTGTGACGAATCGCTAATAAACCAACGGTTCAACCAGGATCTCGAATAGGCTATCCCCATTTTATCCAAATTTTCACACATCCATAATCATAATCAGAGTAATACACAATAGCGGAAAATCTATAATAAAATAAACTGAGCAACTAAGATGATATCATTAATTTAATAGCAAATTATTCTGTTTTCAACTGAGACATAAATATTTAAATATCAAATACAAGTCTCTATTAAATTCAATAAAAGAAACCTATAAAAATATCTAATCAAATACACACGAGTTGCACTCGCAAGAGGAGTCGTGTGTATCATCTTCAGCTCCAGCGTCCATTGCTGCTATATTCCCGTACGCAGACGCGTTCATATAGTCTTCAACTGTGTAACCTACATCATCAACTAAAAATATTCGACGTCGAGGGGTGAGCACACAACACGGCCCAGTGAGTAGCCAAAACAATGCAACATTACATATGCATGCACATCAATTTATATCTTTGGTCTGGTTTGAAGTTTGCAATATGCAATAGAAAGGTTGAGGTAGCCAAAGGTCACGTTTATTGACTCCGCCTCTATACACGAGTGTGTGACGTTACCCGAAGATCACGTTTATCGTCAACTCACATGCACCCAACCATGAACATTATATAACAAAGGTTACGTTTATTGCTATATAGTGTCATACCAACACGTAAGCCCCTGTTGGCGAGGGCTGCAAACTGGGCTCGCAACTAACCAATCCTAATGCCAAACAGTGTATCCAAGGCCTCACCCCAGCATCCCTCAGAATGTCCATAGAGATAGAGCTAAGGCCCCCCGGTAGAGTCAGAGACTACAAGGATCGAGACCACCTCCCTTGATACTCTACGACATAATAGTTCCGCTAAGGTAATGGCGATACGACGATGCCAATGCACAAGACTTGAGTTAGAGATAGAGCTAAAGTGCTGAGACCCGCCAAAGGTTAACGTTTATTGACGTTCTCATCACACCTCCCCTGATACTCGCTCGCATCAAGCACATCAACCACACACATACAAGCACATGCCTATTCCTATCATCATCATCATCATCATGTTATAAATAATAAAGTAAATATGCATGAACAAATAATAGAAATATTGGATGGCATGTTGTATGCACATAACAATCATATTCGCATAGAATCAAACATAGCATAGGACTCAAGAAATAGAAAACAGTTTATTATTAACCAATTTAGTTTGGAGTTAAGGTTCTTTACCTTAGCTTGCTAATAGATATTTTTCCAAGCTTTAGAATCACCTCTACAGTGTTATTATAATGTTAGCAACCTAACAAAGTCGATAGAATTTAATTAGAGTTAATTTCCAATTTAAAAATCATACTGTTATCTGAGGGTCGATCAGAGGGTCGATGCTCAGAATGCATAGGGTCGATGGGTCAATCGACCTCGTCCCCTGTCGTCTGAACTTCCCGAATGCTGAGGGTCGATGGTCAGGGTGCATAGGGTCGATGGGTCTATCGACCTTGTGTGCGACCCTCTGTGCAATCAGGTCCAATTTCCAGTTTTTAATTCATTCTTCATGTTTGGGGTCCTATGGCTTGCTTCCACATTCCATTAAACATTCATTCCATGGTCTGAAACCATGATTCATCCTCTTAAATAGCTTTCATACATTCTCCCAGGGTTTTCCATGAAAACCTAACCATGGATGGATGGTTTGGGTTTCTCCGAAATCCTACACTCAACCATATCTAACCTAAGGTCTGTAGAAACTCATGGAATTAGTATCCATACCTGAGAAGATTACTTTTCTCTGGAAATTCTTCTCCTTTTTGCTAAGTCTTCTTCCTTGCCTCTTTTCTTCCTCTTTTCCTTCTTCTCTCTTTCTCTCAATTCAATTAGGGTTGTGAAAGGAGTGAAAGTGGCTTAGGGACGTCCTTTAAATAGAGTAAGAATGTCCTATAATAGTCCCATTGAGATTTGGAAAGAATCCCAATCGAACATTAGGAAGTTTCCTAATTTCAGTTTCGGCAGTAAGTGAGGGTCGATTAGAGGGTCGATGATCCCGTCGACCCTGTGGTCTGACACTGTCCGACCCTCTGTCCATTTTTTAGGGTCTGAGTTTCTAATTTGAGAGGGTCGACCCTGTTTAGCTGGGTATGCGACCCTTGCTCTATTTTAAGTGTTTTTGGGTCGATTTGATACCTGGGATCTCGCTCTCCTTCACGCCCTTGGTCCATTGACTCGACCATGATGGGTAAACCTGGTTCAAGGTGGTAAGACCGGGTTAGTTTGACACGGGTCTTACAACTCCCCCCAACTTATAAAAATTTCGTCCTCAAAATTGGACGTACCTTCTGAATCAAATAAGTGAGGGTATTGCTTCCGCATAGCATTTTCTTCTTCCCATGTAACTTCTTCCATGTCTCTACTTTTCCATGTGGCCTTAACATAGTAGATATCTCTGTTGCGTAGACGTTGAACCATTCGACTAGTGATTTCCGTTGGTGTTACTTCAAATGTCAAATCATCAGTCAATTCTAGCAAATCCACTGTCAAAACATGCGTTGGGTCTTTGACATACTTTTTCAATAAGGAAATGTGAAATACATCATGCACGCTTGACATAGATGGTGGTAGTGCTAACTGATAAGCTACTTTTCCACGCTTAGCCAGAATTTCATATGGCCCGACATATCTTGGACTTAGTTTCCCTTTTTGTCCGAACCTTTTCAATCCTCGCATAGGCGATACCTTCAAAAATACTTTATCACCTACGGCGAACTCTAGAACTCTTCATCGAGTATCTGTGTATTGCTTCTGACGGTTCTGAGCTGTTCTTACTCTTTCCTTGATAATGTCGACCACTCGACAAGTTTCTTGAACGAATTTCGGTCCAACAATACTACGTTCTCCAACTTCATTCCAAAACAAAGGAGTTCGACACTTTCTTCCATACAGTGCTTCATAAGGTGACATCTGTATAGTAGCCTGATAGCTATTATTATAAGCGAACTCGATCAATGGTAATCTTTCATCCCATGATCCCTTGAAATCAATTACACATGCTCGTAGCATATCTTCTAGAATCTGAATTGTGCGCTCTGACTGTCCATCTATCTGTGGATGGAATGTAGTACTGAAATTTAATGTTGTACCCATAGCCTTTTGTAGTCCTTCCCAAAACTTGGAAGTAAATCGGGGATCTCTATCAGACACAATGCTTTCTGGTACACCGTGTAAGCGAACAATATTATCCACATACAGCTTCGCTAACCTTTCCAGTGTATACTGAGATCGTATAGGTATGAAACGAGCTGTTTTTGTCAGATGGTCTACAATCACCCAAACTGCGTCAACTACTCGAGGAGTCAATGGTAGTCCTGTGACGAAGTCCATAGTGATGCAGTCCCATTTCCATGCTGGTTCCGGTAACGACTATAACAGTCCTGCGGATCTTTGTCGTTCAGCCTTTACTTTCTGACAATTTAGGCATTGAGACACGAACTTAGCTATATCTGCTTTCATTCCCCTCCACCAATATAGTTTCTTTAGATCATGATACATTTTTGTACTTCCAGGATGTATCGAATAGATGGTGGTATGAGCTTCTTTCATCAGTCGGTGTCTAATGTCCACACTTTCTATTTCGGGTACACATATTCTTCCTTTGTAATTCAATACTTTTTCTTCATCCAAGGTGAACTCAGGGTTAGTCCTACCTTTCTCAATATCTTATTGTACCATTCTCAGATAAGGATCTGCTTGGATAGCTGTCTTCGAAATGTCACCTTCTTTAATCTTCAGCTGATGATAACCCGATCGAAGATCGATCTTTGAAAATACTTTTGCTCCCTGTAACTGATCGAACAAGTCATCGATCCTAGGTAGTGGGTATCGATTCTTGATGGTCAGTTTATTCAACTCTCGATAGTCGATACATAATCGAACGCTACCATCCTTCTTCTTTACAAACAACACCGGTGCTCCGCATGGAGATATACTGAGTCTAATATAACCCTTATCCAGCAGTTCTTGTAATTGTACTTTTAATTCCTTCAGTTCAGTAGGAGCCATCCTATAAGGTGCTTTTGATATGGGTGTGGCTCTGGGTAGAAGGTCTATTACAAACTTTGTGGCTCGGTCAGGTGGTAATCCGAGTAGTTCCTCCGGAAATACATCGGGAAAATCTCGCACGACATCAATATCTTCCATTCGTGGCAGGTCCTTGGTTAGGTCGACCACTGATACTAGATATCCGGCAGCCCCTTTCTCAAGGAACTTCTTAGCCTTAAATGCTGTGAGTATGAGCTTTCGTCTCTTGGGAAGTTTGGTTCCCGAGAAACTGAATTCTGCTCCTTCTTTATCTTTAAATGTTAGCTTCTTTTCGGCGCATAACATATTTGCAGAATGCCGAGCTAACCAGTCCATTCCCAAGATGACGTCAAAGTCTGCCATCTCAAGTTATATCAAGGTTGCATCCAAGGTCTGCTCTCCAATGAGAACTGGACATGGTCCATAACCTTTCTCTAATTCCACTTCTAATCCCATCGGTGACCGTACAAGTAATTTGTAGTCTAATGTTTTGATGGGCAAATTGGTCTTCTTTCCAAACGACACAGATATAAATGAATGAGTAGCTCCTGAATCAAAGAGTACTCTGGCAGGTATACCATTGATAGGTACGATACCTATGATTCGTTTTTACTTAGTCCACATGCTCAATCAATGTAATTAAAATTTTAAAAGTTTTGGTCATACCTGTGACCACATCGGGCGATGCGGCAGCATCTTCTGATGTAACCGCATATACCCGTCCTTGATGTAACTACTTTTTGGGTTTTGGGAACTCTCTTGCCATATGCCCTGGTTGGTTGCAGTTAAAGCACTTCGGGACTTCAAAATTTGACTTTGGCTGTGGTTGAGCTGCTGAAGTAGGCTTCGATGGAGTAGCCAAATTCTGAGGACGAAAAGGTTTATACGTCCTATTATTTCCTCCGTTGTAGGTGTTTCTGACTGGTCTCTTGATTCCTCGGTTCTGGGAGAAATAGCTCTCCTTCTGGCTCGATTCAATTACTCGAGCGATCTGGACAGCTTCATTGTAAATCTTCTTCTCTAAGCCCAGAATATTTTCTCTTATGCTTCCTCTTAGTCCCGCGACGAACCTATGGGTTCTTGTATCTTCTTCTTGCATACTCGCCGGTGCGAAGAAAAATAGTTCTTCGTAGCACTGTTGATATGCGTCTACGGTCATCTGTCCCTGGTACAAACTCAGGAACTCTTTCTCCATTGAGTCTCTGAAGCTTCGTGGGAAATATTTCTCGAAGAACGCTTCTTTATATATAGCCCATGTCAGTAGGGCATGTCTGGTCAATAAGTATGTTTTTGTGGATTTCCACCAATGGTGTGCGTCGCCTTTGAGCGTAAAGGTGGCGCATAATACTTTCTTTTCTTCTGAAATAGTCATCATAAGGAAATTTCTCTCCATCTCGTCTATCCAGTGTGCTGGCCACAACGGATCAGACGGTTTACCGTTGAATTCCTTAGGTTTCATCTTCAGAAATCTCTCTACTAGTCGGGAGTGATCCAGTTGGTTTTGGGGGTTTGCCCCAAACATATAGTGTGGATACTGATAGTTCCCTTGGGCTGCTTTCGGGACTTGCCTTGGAATTGGGGCAGCCGGTTGTTGAGGTGTCTGTTGAGCTGGGTGATTACCCACTGGTGCTGCACTAGCTTGCCCAGTGTGCATGGTTGCAGCCTGAGTGGCTTGAAACATAACTCCCATTGCAACCTGCATTTGAGCTTGTGTGTGTTGCATTTGCTGTAGTTGTTGTGCCAGATTCATCACCACTGTTGTTAGCTCTGGTGGTGGTGGTGGCAAATTTGTAGGATTTGCCGGTTCGGGATTACCCTGTGTATAATTATTCTCTTGACTAGTCTCATCCGCCGGTGGTGGTGGTGGGACTGTGTTTCGGGTCTGTTGGGTAACTCTGCGTGCACACATAATTCTTTTCGATGATTGGTGGTGCCTGAAAATTATCAAATTAGGTGAGAAATCATGTATATGTCATGTAGGCACGTTAACCAATAATCAATTCCAATTCGAGCTCTTTTATACACAAAATACTGTCTTTTCTATACAGGGTCGATGGTGAGGGTCGATGGTATGTCAGACCCTTAATGTCCGACCTTGTGTTTTTTCGTCAGATTCCCGAGAGCAGAGGGTCAATTAGAGGGTCGATCAGAGGGTCGATGGCCCTGGTCGAGTTGTCCGACCCTCTGACCAAAAATCAGATTTTTAAAGTCCGATTTTGGGTCATTTTCTATTATTTCCCTCCCGTTTCGACTCGTCTCTTCTCTCCGAGTTGCTACAGTGCTACTTCACTGTTGTGGATCATTCTTAGTCTGAGTTTCGACATCCACATCACCTCTACAGGTATACTTTCCCAACTTTACCTGTTTTTAGGTTTTTATTTCTAGGTTTTTACTCATTTAACTTGTATTTTTCAAATTAAACTTTTTCCAACCGTAAAAATTTGATTTTTATTGGGGGCTTTTGTTGTTGGTGTCTTGAGGAACGAAAGCCCTCAAAAAGTTTTGAGTTTCATCGGTTGGTTATCGAGAAACTTAAATTTTTCTCTTTTTGCCCTAATTTGTCAAAAAATTTTGATTTCTTGAAATTTCTTCAAATTGGACCTTGTCAGTTACCATTTCCTTCTGTTTAAATATTGTGTGATGTGTTGGAACTTACGTAAGTCCTCCTGCTCACTTGTATGGGTGAAAAGTGAGGCTTTTGACCAACTTACGTCGTTATAATGCCCGATTTTTAAATTTTTATCCTATTAACTCCTTGTTTTCCTTTTTCTTTCTTATCTGTAGATACTATGGTTCGTACCAAAGTACCCAGGGTTCGTGATCCGCTTCGCTTCCGCTCCAATGAAGCCGAGGCACAATATGCCTACTATACGGGCAAGAAAGTGGAAGGGGGTCGTATGGTGAACCTGGCTGAGCTAGCCTTGTTTAATGTAGAGAGAGCTTTTGGTGATATGGGGTGGCTCCCTTTCATCACATACGATGCGTGCACACGTCCAGAGTTAGTGCGCTAGTTCTATTGCAACCTTCAGATTATGGGAAACCACAACGATGTGGAGCTTGGTCAGGAGTTGCGCATTACTAGCTACGTCAAAGGGGTGCAGATTTCTTTTGATTATCGACAGCTGGCCAACCTGTTGGGCATTCCATATGACGGTCCTATGGTGTACTGTGCACCTGGTGAGCACGACTTTATTGAGACGTGGTTGCGGGCCGAGATTGATAGTCAGTTACTACAGCCCGATCGCTAGCAGATGAGGGCGTGCTACTTGCGTCCGGCTCCACGGGTGTTCCCGTAGGATCATTCAGCATAACCTGATCCTGCAGAGTGGGCATTATGAGAGGGTGTCTCAGCTGATCCAATTTTTGATCTATAGTATATGCACTCATCAGCCCGTCTCTCTTCCTTACATCATCATCCGGACGATGATCAGTGCTACATTGTCCGGTCATAGGGGAAATCTACCCTATGGACGTATGATCACCACACTGTTGATTCGTCTGGGGGTTGACCTGGTAGATGAGAAGATTCAGGAGAAGACCTTCTCGTCGCCTCTAGATTGGGAGGCTATCTGCAAGATGGGGCTGCGAGATACTGAGGTTAGTGATGAGGAGAGGAACGCGATGGTGCGCCCTCACACTCGGGTTGAGGTGGCTGATGCTGAGGCTGCTGCTAGGGCTCAGGGGGATCCGATCGACGATGATGATCGTATGTATATGGATGTCGACGCGATACCCCCGCCATCACCCACACAGGCGGATGGAGTTGGTACTTCTACTGCGGCGGCTCCTGCACCGGAGACCGGTCCTTCTCATGAGGCTGGTCCTTCGCATCCACCTTCTGATATGATGGAGATATTGCGTGAGCTCAGGGATGCTCAGCGCAGATCTGATTTGAGGATGGATGAGCTGTTGGCTGCTCAGCATGCATCAGACGCTCGGATGGGAGAGCTCCTAGAGGTGCAGCGTGCGACTGATCAGAGGATAGCCGGTCTCACAGCTACTGTACAGACGACCCAGACTCAGATAGCCTGGTTGACTAGAGTCTACGCTGAGGACTACGACAGAGACCGTGAGGCACCGCCTCCTCCTTCCCCTCCAGCTTCCTGATTGTACTTTTATTTTTCTTTCTTGTATTACAGAGTAACTGTCTGGGTTGTGGACTGTACTCTGCTTTCATTATGTATATACATTCTATTTCTCTCTCTCATTGTATGTAACTTGTTTCCCCTTTAATAGATATATTATTCTCTTTTAAATTTGGTCTCAATCATCACTTGTGCTTACAGTGTGTTTATATTAAAACTTTTAATTTATTCTATCTCAGTTCATATTTGTCTCGAAGGTATGTTAGTTTAGCGGGCAAGGCCTGAGAAGCTCTGATACCAAGTTGTCACACCCCAATTTTGGTCTAACCAGAATGGTGTGATGAACCGCTAATAAACCAATGGTTCAACCAGGATCTCGAATAGGCTATCCCCGTTTTATCCAAACTTTCACACATCCATAATCATAATCAGAGTAATACACAATAGCGGAAAATCTATAATAAAATGAACTGAGCAACTAAGATGATATCATTAATTTAATAACAAATTATTCTATTTTCAACTGAGACATAAATATTTAAATTTCAAATACAAGTCTCTATTAAATTCAATAAAAGAAACCTATAAAAATATCTAATCAAATACACACGAGTTGCACTCGCAAGAGGAGTCGTGTGTATCATCTTCAGCTCCAGCATCCATTGCTGCTATATTTCCGTACGCGAACGCGTTCATATAGTCTTCAACTGTGTAACCTGCATCATCAACTAAAAATATTCGACGTCGAGGGGTGAGCACACAACACGGCTCAGTGAGTAGCCAAAACAATGCAACATTACATATGCATGCACATCAATTTATATTTTTGGTCTGGTTTGAAGTTTGCAATATGCAATAGAAAGGTTGAGGTAGCCAAAGGTCGCGTTTATTGACTCCGCCTCTATACACGAGTGTGTGACGTTACCCGAAGATCACGTTTATCGTCAACTCACATGTACCCAACCATGAACATTATATAACAAAGGTTACGTTTATTGCTATATAGTGCCATACCAACACGTAAGCCCCTGTTGGCGAGGGCTGCAAACTGGGCTCGCAACTAACCAATCCTAATGCCAAACAGTGTATCCAAGGCCTCACCCCAGCATCCCTCAGAATGTGCATAGAGATAGAGCTAAGGCCCCCCGGTAGAGTCAGAGACTACAAGGACTGAAACCACCTCCCCTGATACTCTACGACATAATAGTTCCGCTAAGGTAATGACGATACGACGATGCCAATGCACAAGACTTGAGTTAGAGATAGAGCTAAAGTGCTGAGACCCGCCAAAGGTTAATGTTTATTGACGTTCTCATCACACCTCCCCTGATACTCGCTCGCATCAAGCACATCAACCACACACATACAAGCACATGCCTATTCCTATCATCATCATCATCATCATGTTATAAACAATAAAGTATATATGCATGAACAAATAATAGAAATATTGGATGGCATGCTGTATGCACATAACAATCATATTCGCATAGAATCAAACATAGCATAGGACTCAAGAAATAGAAAACAGTTTATTATTAACCAATTTAGTTTGGAGTTAAGGTTCCTCACCTTAGCTTGCTAATAGATATTTTTCCAAGCTTTAGAATCACCTCTACAGTGTTATTATAATGTTAGCAACCTAACAAAGTCGATAGAATTTAATTAGAGTTAATTTCCAATTTAAAAACCATACTGTTATCTGAGGGTCGATCAGAGGGTCGATGCTCAGAATGCATAGGGTCGATGGGTCTATCGAACCTGTCCTCTGTCTGAACTTCCCGAATGCTGAGGGTCGATGGTCAGGGTGCATAGGGTCGATGGGTCTATCGACCCTGTGTGTGACCCTCTGTGCAATCAGGTCCAATTTTCAGTTTTTAATTCATTCTTCATGTTTGGGGTCCTATGGCTTGCTTCCACATTCCATTAAACATTCATTCCATGGTCTGAAACCATGATTCATCCTCTTAAATAGCTTTCATGCATTCTCCCAGGGTTTTCCATGAAAACCTAACCATGGATGGATGGTTTGGGTTTCTCCGAAATCCTACACTCAACCATATTTAACCTAAGGTCTGTAGAAACTCATGGAATTAGTATCCATACCTGAGAAGATTACTTTTCTCTGGAAATTCTTCTCCTTTTTGCTAAGTCTTCTTCCTTGCCTCTTTTCTTCCTCTTTTCCTTCTTCTCTCTTTCTCTCAATTCAATTAGGGTTGTGAAAGGAGTGAAAGTGGCTTAGCGACATCCTTTAAATAGAGTAAGAATGTCCTATAATAGTTCCATTGAGATTTGGAAAGAATCCCAATCGAAAATTAGGAAGTTTCCTAATTTCAGTTTCGGCAGTAAGTGAGGGTCGATTAGAGGGTCGATGATCCCGTCGACCCTGTGGTCTGACAATGTCCGACCCTCTGTCCATTTTTCAGGGTCTGAGTTTCTAATTTGAGAGGGTCGACCCTGTTTAGCTGGGTATGTGACCCTTGCTCTATTTTAAGTGTTTTTGGGTCGATTTGATACCTGGGATCTCGCTCTCCTTCACGCCCTTGGTCCATTGACTCGACCATGATGGGTGAACCTGGTTCAAGGTGGTAAGACCGGGTTAGTTTGACACGGGTCTTATAGAGATCCTACTTTGAACCAATACTTACTCCATGATCTATTCTAGGCATCCAACTAAGGTAGGGGATGTTTTCATGTCTTAAACTTGCTGAAAAATCAGAGCTCTCTCTGAAATTCCTTCTCTTAGTCTTCCTCTTCAATTCTCCTTCTCTTCCTCCTCCTCTCTTTCTCTCTCTTTCAGTTTGAGTTCTAAAAGAATGAAAGAAGCTAAGGGACGTCCTATATATAGAGAAAAACCCTCCATATAGAGTCCTACTTAGATTAAGAAAGAACCCCCTTCAGATTAGAAAGGTTTCCTAATCACGGAGTCAGTTTGACATCGTTTGGTCGCACGTGGGGTTTCAGGATCTGTTGACCACACGTCCCAAATCTACGACCACACATTCCAGACTCCTGTGGTCTCACTATTTTGAGGTGTGGTCGACCACACCTGTTTAGGTATGCGACCACATGTTTCAATTAGATGATTTATGGTTCGAATTACATACCTAGCCTTATGGTTTCTTCACGCACTTGGTCCGCTTGGTCCGACCATGATAGGAAGACCTGATACAAGGTGGTAAGACCAAGTTAGTACGACATGGGTCTTACATCATATGGAGCCATCTGGATAGTGGCTTGACAGCTGTTGTTGTAGGCAAACTCGATGAGTGAAAGCTTCTCATCCTAAGCTCCCTTGAAGTTGATAGCACATGCTCGAATCATGTCTTCTAGGATCTGGACTTGAATGGAGTTGGAAACAACTCTAACTCAATGCTCAGACCTAGATTGTGTAGGTGAAACCCTAGAATCAATAGGGGATGACCGACGGCAGTCAGGAAACCAAGTGTATGGTCTTCCTGAGACATACCGGTCGCACCATATGTGTCCGGTACCACGACCGGTACCTCCTGGTGGCTGGTCTGTGGGGACCGGCTGACCATACCAATCGCAGGTTTTCCCACAGTGCTGCGACCGGTACATGCAACCGGTCAGCTCTGTGAGTGTAATTTTTGTAACATCGTTGGTTTTCGACCAACGTAAACCCTAAGAAACTATTCTAATTGAACCCTAATATCATGTAGGACTTTGTGATAGCACGTTTGGGTCTTCTGACGTGGAGCAAGCTATCAAACGAGCGTCAGGTAAGGGAATCGGACCTAAACCCTAATAATTAATGGATAGTAAACCATTGCTAATAACCCTGAATCTTTGGTATGATGTTTGTGCATTCTCATATGTCATCTGTTATTTCTAGTTATTATATTTGTTCATGCATATTCCATATGCTAGGATGTGATTGTTTTCGTTAGTGTGTGGAATGGAAAGGGCCTGGGGTCTGGGATCATTCCTCACACTAACACCTTTTTATAGTATTCTATCTTAGCATGCTTGGTGCGGGTAGGGCATCAGGGGGAGGTCGTGGCACTGTGGTCTCCGGCCTGGCCACCAGACTCTAGCTCTATCTCTATGCCGTAGGGAGTTATGTTGGGATAGAGTCTACTTGCGTATTGTTCTGTCTTAGTATGCTTGGTGCGGGTAGGGCATCAAGGGGAGGTCGTGGCACTGTGGTCTCCGGCCTGGCCACCACGCTCTAGCTCTATCTCTATGCCGTAGGGAGCTGTACTGGGATAGAACCTACAGTGATGACATATAAGATTGGTTAGTTGCGAGTCCAGTTTGCAAGCCCTAGCCAGTAGGGGCTTATGTATTGGTATGGATAGAGCATCAGGGGAGGTAGTGGATGCCTTAGCTCTATCTCTATTCCATGATGGGTGCATATGGGTCGGCAGCGGTGGCCGCCAATCCTTTCTCTATTCCATGATCTACTGTGCGATGCTACACACTCGTGTATAGAGGTGCGGTGGCCGCCAACCCTTTCTATAGCTCATTGCAAACTTTAACCAAACCACAGCATAAAATGATTGTTACTCATGCATATAATATTGTTACACTGTCTGATTGTCTTACTGAGTTAAGTTGTGAGCTCACCCTTGTGTATACACCATTTTTAGATGTTGATGCAGGTTACACGGTGAACGACTACATGAACGTGCCGACGTATGGAGGCGTGGCTGCTCTGGATGTGCAGGCAGGAGAGGACGAGCATGACGCTTCATGCGAATGCCCATTCTACGTGTACCTTTAGGATTTGATTTGATTTTATTTATTTTAGCTATTTTTCAGTTGGGATGAAGTTGATGTAAAGATATTATTTAAGTTCTGGTTATTTGAATAATTGAATATTTTATTTAAATTTATCAATAGATTACTCAGTTCATTTTATTAAAGACTTCCGCTATATTTATTATTATTCTGATTGTGGTTATGTGCAATGGTTTGTCTGAGTGGACACGGTCTTATTGAGATCCTGGTGTGAGCCGTTGGTTCAGTGACGGTTCACTCACATCATTCTGGTTGGTTCAGAATTGGAGTGTGACATATTCCTCATTCTCCGTTGAGATAAAAACTGCAACACACAATTCAGCATTTGTACTCGGCCCTGCTTTAGGTTTCAACGTCTATTTTTTACTTAGAGCATTTGCTACAGCATTTGCTTTACCTGGGTGGAACTGAATGCCACAGTTGTAGTCTTTGAGTAGTTTTAACCACTTCTTCTGCCTCATGTTCAGGTCCTTCTGTGTGAAGAGGTATATTAGGCTTTTGTGGTCAAACTTGATTTAAAACTTTTCAGCATACAGATAGTGCCTCTAAGTCTTAATGGCATGAATAACTGCTGCCAACTTTATATCATGTATAGGGTAGTTTTTTTCATGCTCCTTCAATTGTCTTGAGGCGTATGCGATCATGTATTCTCCTTGCATCAGCACACATCCCAGTCCCAAACACGAAGCATCTGTATACAGTGTGAATGGAAGGTTGTGAGAAAAAAATAATTATCCATCCATCTCTGATGGACAGTAATGATTATGGAGTGACCACCTAGATTAAGGTCTAGGACCTATAAAAATATAGTCTTATCATAAGAAAAAACTTTTGTTGACTCATTTGACCCAATATATTGGTTTTGATCTATCAGAGAATAGGTAAGCGTTCAAGGTATAGTTTAGGAAGGTGTTAAGCACCCAAAGCTACCCGATCCAAAAATCGACCTCCTATATGATTTTACTTTCCTTAGACTTTATGGTTCTGACTATTCATGGTCAATGGATTATGACTAGGGCTCATAGGAAATCTAATGCCAAGTTGCTAAGTTATTCTAACCAAGGTTTAGCCAAACATGTTCTGAAAATAAATAAACAAGCAAAGTAATATACAGTGAATCGAACCGAAGATGGTTCAGTGATGAACTGAATCTGAAACGTCCAAGACATCTCATATTGTCTACGTATTTCAATCTTGAAAATCAAATCCATAACGTAGTTCGAACGGAATGTGATTAAGGTTTATGGATGTGGTTTATGCTTAAGCTTTATTAGATTCAATTGTTCAAGCTGAAGTTTATGCTTGATGATGATTGAGATTGAATCTAGAGATAGATTATGTGGATTGATGTGAATATGGATATGGATATAGATGTGGATGACCTAAGGATACTAAGATGTAGTACCATACTTAGAGAGGTCGTCCAAGTTGCCTACGTATTTTAGAGGTCCTGAAAATCAGGTACAACGTAGTTTGTTGTTGATGGGTTGTGGATATGGATAACCTAAAGGAACTAAGAATGTGGTCATGCCTTCAGGAATCTATCCCTCTAGATAAGATTCGAGTGTACATTTTTCTGGAATCTATCCCTTTAGACAAGATCTGATTACATCTTAAGGGAATCTATCCCTTTGGACAGGATTTAAGAATGTCTTCGGGAATTTATCCTTCTTGACAAGGTTTGAGTATGTCGTCGAGAATCTATCCCTCTTGACGGGATCTGAGTACATCTTTGGGAATCTATCCCTCTTGACAGGATGTGAGTATCCTTTGGGAATCTATCCCCCTAGACGGGTCTGGATATGCCTTTGGGAATCTATCCCTCTTGACAAGGTCTAAGTACATCTTTGGAAATCTATCCCTCTTGACAGGATCTGAGTATGCCTTCGAAAATATATCCCTCTAGACGGGTCTGAGTATACCTTGGGGAATCTATCCCTCTAAACGGGTCTGAGTATGCCTTCGGAAATCTATCCCTCTTGACAAGGTCTAAGTACGTCTTCGAGAATCTATCCCTCTTGACAGGATATGAGTATGCCTTCAGGAATCTATCCCTCTAGACGAGTCTGTGTATGCCTTCGAGAATCTATCCCTCTAGACGGGTCTGAGTAATTCAAAAGATTTAATTCATTAATCTGGGATTTCAAGATCAAAGTGTGAAACCTTATTTGAGAATCTTTCCAAACTACCTACGTATCCTAGGGTGCTGCCCTAAGAATTAGGATCCACGTAGTTCGAAATGTGGATTCATTCATTCATGTTCTTCTTTCAATATCAGGGTGTTCATCCTAAATGCTCTATGACTGGATTCACATTACAGCTATCTAGTTCTCTGCTTCCTAGAGGAAAATGAGTTGAGGGGTAGGAATCGTCCGAAAGCTACCCTTGACCTAAAATCTTAATTTGACATTTGTTGGGCTAGGCTTTATTTCTCTTGATTAAAATTTATCATTTTCATTCTTATCCTTCCCGTGAATGTGGGTGCCTACATGCACGTCCCCACACCTAAAATGTCATGCTAGGTGTATAGATATGATAGTTCAACTAAGGTGTTACAGAAATTAAGTTTGTGCCAACAATAAATATCATTCAAGTAAGGTAAGTAACAACATATTATATTAAATATAGCAATAAATCATGTGAATCAAGCATAACAATAAGCATGTGAACATCAAAAGGATAGACATAGCATCTCATGTATTATTCTCAATCAAGGTATGTCTCAGTATGTCTCAGATGGGATTCTCTAGATCTATGGTTGGGATCTAATGTGAATTTCTCAATATCTCAAGATCAGATCCTCGATCAATGGTTTAGTTTCAATTTATCTCTTCAATAATGTATCAAGATCAAATCCTCAATCTAACAATCAGATCTCTTTAAAACATTGATAATTATGATTAACAACACAAATCTCGCATCAAGTTTAATCATAATTAGACTAAGACCCAATGGTTCAAATTCTTTTAAATCACTTCATCATGATCAAATTAGGAAATCAATGGCTCAGATCACTCCTAATGTCAATCCAATTGTTCAAATCTCTCAATATCATAATCTAACCGTTCAGATTCATTTACATCAATCATCAAGACAATCTGATAGTTTAAATTTATTTAAATCACCCATGATGATAATCTAATCATTCATATCGATTTAAATCACTCTTAGTTAAGATCTAATAGTTTAGATTCAACTAAGATGCTCATGATCAAGATCTAATGGTCTATATTTCATATCACTCATGATAAAAAGGCTAGATTCATTTCATTACAAGATCCAAATCAAAATTAAACATTCAATGGCTCACAATTAATACTCTTTCATGATCCAAATAAAAATAATCATCCAATGGCTCAAAATTAATATTCTTTCATGATCTAAATAAAATCAATCATCCAATGACTCACAATTAATATTCTCTCATGATTCAAATAAAAATAATCATCCAATGACTCACAATTAATATTTAAAAACTCAAGATCAATGGCTAGATTTAATCATGTAAAATTCAACACCAGATGGCCATATTTTTAATTACATTGTATTCAATCATCAATTGTCTAGATTTCATTCACATTAAAAATCCTAAATCAAAGGTCATGTTTTATTCTCATTAAAAATCCAAGATCAATGGCCATAATTCAGTCTCATCAAATTCAAAAATCAATGATCCAATTTGATTTATATCATAATTCCAAGCATATGAGATCGATCAATTTCATCAGAATTCTAAACATATGGGATCGATCAATTTTAATTTCATCACAATGCCATAATCGGATCAATTTTAATTTCATCACAATGCCATAATCAGATCTATTTCAATTTCATTACAATGCCATATGATCAATTTCATCAAAATTCCATATAATCAATTTCAATTTCGTCAAATTCCATAAGATCGGATCAATTTCATTATATTAAAATTCAGATCATAGTTGGATCAATCACATTAAATTTCAAGGCTATGACTAGACCAATCTCATAAAATTCAGATCAATGGTTCACAATAAACATCAAATTAAATAATTCAATAGCCAGATCCATCACGTATTAACATCATCAAGAATATACATCAATCAAAGGATGAGGTTTGATGGAGGGCAGTGATGCTGATAAGATGAATGAAAATTGGATGAATAGGGATTGCTGATCAAGTAGATATATATGAGTGCGGTAGTGCAGGTAAGTGATGAGGTAAGTGTTGCTGCAGGTGTTGGCGAAGGTCGATGGAGAGATTGATAGGCAGGTATGAGGGAGGATAGTGCTACGTGAGGGCATGGTTTTAGGATTTAAGTGGGAAGACAGATTGGTTTGTCAGGCATCATGGATGGATGTTAGTGATATGCAATTTAGTGAATTGGCGATGAATGGAACAAAATTGATAATGAAGAATGGCAGGTGGGGTCCAGGGACTGCAGAGATGTTTGGAGATTAGTGGGTACAGGTGGTTGTGAGTGATGCATAAGTGGATGAAGGCTGGGTGGTTATCGAATTAGATAGGGGAGGCACAACAGGTTATCGAGTTTTGAGGTGTGATATCAGTAATAGCAGAAAGGTTTAATGGTGGCATGGTGACAGATGTAAAGGAGGGTGTTGGGTACGATATGGAGTTCGTGAGGTGGGACATGGGTGTACAAGTTGTAATGGGATTGAAGCAAGGGAGTTCGATGGTTGAGGTTCTGTGAACAAGAGGTTGTAGGTAAGAAGATTGGAGGGGGACTGAGTTCTTACAGAAACAGGTAAGTAACAGAGGTAAAGGCTTTTACCTAGTCGGCTTCCCCTTCTTCTTCTTCTTCTTTTCCTGCTCCTCTCTCTTCTTCTTCTGCTATCTGATCTGCAATTCTTCTCTCAGTTATTCAGATCCCTTGACTCATCTCTTTCTCTTGATCTCTCCTGTCTCTCTCTCTATCTTGGCTTCATTCTCTTGATCTGATTCTCCCCTCTACTTTTGGGTTTTTTTTTTCTTTCAATTTTCTCTCTTTTTCTTCCTCTTCACCAATCTGCTCTCCTTTTCTTTTTAAACCCAGCCAAACCGCTAGCTTCTTACCTTTTCCTTCTCCTTTAGAGTCCCTCCGACTCTTCTCCTCTCCTTTTTCCTTTTTTTCCTTTTTTTTTTTGTTTCTTACCAAGTTTCTCCATCAAGTCCCTCTCTCTCTCTATTCTTTCCTTTTTTTTTTCTATTTTTTTCTTTTTTTTTTGTTTCTTTCCAAGTTTCTCCACCGAGTCTTTCTCTCTCTATTCTTTCCTCTTTCCTATTTTGTTTTCCTTTTATTGGCTCTTTCTCTTTTTATTAGATTTTTTCTCTTTTTTTTTTCTTTTTTTCTAAAACCGAAATCCTTGATCTCTATTTTTTTTTTTTTTTGAGATTTTAATTTTTCCTTGAAAGTCTCTCATGGCTCTCTCTCTTTTTCCTGAATTGAAACCCTAGTGAGCCCCCCTAATTTGGTCTCCACGGTTTTCTCTCTCTTGTCTAAATCGTCCCATTAGTGGGCCCCACTACCACTTTCTCCATGGCTCTCTCTCTTTTTTATGGATATATATATATATATATATATGACAAGTGTCACATGGGTGAACCAGTTTGGTCTGAGCTGATCTGTTCAAGGTTGACTGAGCCGAACTGACTTGATTGGGTTAGATCGACATGAGTTGACTGGGTTAAACTGATATGGGTTGAGCTGGGTTGGACCAAGATTGGTTTTTTCTTTCCCTATCATTTCATAGGTCATTTCCACTGCCATTCTGCATGAAATCTTTTGACGACCTCTGCCCTAAATTTTTCACATTCACTTTGTAGAACACTAAAAATGAGAAATACTGGAGCTTGAATCACTTGGTTTAGACGTAAAATGATCAACTTATGAATTTTTGAAGTTTAAACATTTATAAGGTTAGCAACTCTGCATGCGATGCCTCGGTGACCTCTGCCTCAAATTCTCCATGTCCACTTTGTAGAGCATCAAAAATAAGGAATAATGGCACTGGAATCACCTCATTTGGATGTCGAATGAGCAAGATATGAGAAGATGAAGTTTAAATAATTAAACATGATAATTTGAATGCAAGCCCTTGGATGATTATTATTAATTTCTAGAAATTACCGTTATTCTTATTCCCATACTAAAATTGTAAGAATCATGTTCTAAAACTAGGTCTAAACCATGGTTGTATGTGATGATAGGTGTTCCAATTATAATCGGACCGGAGGGCGAAGCCGGGTGATGAACCACTCAAAGTTCAGGTAAGAAAAACTGTAAAAAAATGCCTAAAAACTCATACCGGTCTCACTATACCGGTTGCAGTATAGTGCAACCAGTATGTGCCACCGGTATGGGCATATAATGCCCATAATGCCATACCGGCCTCACCATACCGGTATGGTATACCGGTTGGACTATACCGGTTTGAGTGAGTCTGGGGTTTCCAACCGGTATGTCCAACCGGTATGCCTGACTCCGGTTGTAGACAGACTCCAATGAGTCTGTCTCTTAGAATGGAAACTTGGAAAAATTTCCATTCTAAGAAAAAACCTTCCATGGATGGTCTCCCTCTATTAATAGAGAAGGAGACACTCCATTGCTCCTTCTCAATACCCTGGCCGTCTGGAGAAGAACTGAGAAGGAGCAAGAAGGTGGAGGCCGCCCAGGAAGGAAGAGCACGCCGCCAACCGACAACGCCGGTAAGTGCTCTGTACTGTTAATAATGTTAAGAGATCGGATCGGAGCCACGAAGTGGCGCAATGAACCAAAAGGATTATAGTTTTCATTGTTCTTCTTCATTCGAATCTAACCTAGGTTTGATACGGTGTAGCCGAGATCCGAATACCTCTAGAGGGTTTGGACCTTAGTAAAGGATAGGGGAAACCCTCGAGACCTAACTGCTAGCCGACAAGGAGGGGAGATCCGAGATCTCGCTCTCGGATCCAAACCACGGGGTATACCGGATGGACTATAGGTCCAGCGGTATGGCCTTGCGGTATATACCGCAGGCACATACAGGTTTTACTCAGTGAGATCTAAGTGAGACCGGTAAGTGCAACCGGTACATACCGGTTGCACATACCGGTTGAAGTATGTGCAACCGGTATGGTGCCACCGGTATACATACCGGTGGCACATACCGGTCTCACCATAGTGAGACCGGTAACTGCAAACGGTATGGGTTTTCGAGCCTGGTTTGCTTGGCCAAACCTGGTTCCGACCCCTGAAACTTTAATAAATGAATTCTAATATAATGATATGATTATGTAGGATCTGTAGACCACGTGAGTAAGCTCTCTGACGCAGAACAGGATCATTATCACGCGTCAGGTAAGGAACAAGACCCCAAACCTAAATAACTAATCAAAAGTAAACCTCTGTGATATATTTCTGTATTTGTAAATACATATTATTTGATGTCTGTGCATTTCACATGCCATGTAGTTGCTTTCTTTTATCTTATTATAATCATGCATTTCATATGCTAGGATTGTTGTATGTTTAGGCATGTGTATGTTTTCGTTAGTGTGTGGAATGTGAAGGGGGTGTGCCTTGGATATATCCATAGCTAACACTTTTCTCGTATCGCCCTTACCTTAGCAAACTCAATGCGAATAGGGTATCAGGGGGAGGATGTGGGATTGTGGTTCTTCCTGTCCACCAGACTCGAGCCCTATCTCTATGTTGTAGGGGATTGTGTTGGGGTAGGGTTATATAGTCTTTACCTTAGCAGACTTGGTGCGAATAGGGTATCAGGGGGAGGACGTGGGATTGTGGTTCTTCCTGCCCGCCAGACTCGAGCCCTATCTCTATGTCGCAGGGAGCCATGCTGGGGTAAGGCTAATGATATTGTATTGACATATAGGACTGGTTAGAAACGGAACCCACTTGCAAGCCCTTGCCAATAGGGGTTTAGGTATTGGTACGATATGGGGTATCAGGGGGAGGACGTGGGATTGTGGTTCTTCCTGCCCGCCAGACTCGAGTCCTATCTCCATACCAGAGTGAGTGATGTAGGGCAACAGCAATAGTGTGGTAGGTGCCTGACTGTTGGGTGTGCTCGCACTCTCGTGCATGGAGGTGCGGTGGCCGCCAAACCTTACCATAGCATATTTACAAGTTATACCTGGCCCAAAATGTAATGTTATCTCATGCATATTGTACTGTTGCATTGGTCTTGTACTTACTGAGCTAAGTTGTGAGCTCACCCAAATATATATATATTTCTTTTTAGATCTTGATGCAGGGTATACGGTGGAGGACTTCATGACTGCTCCAGCTTACAGCACAGTGGTTGCCCTGGACTCTCAGTCAGTGGAGGACGAGCATGATGCGTCATGCGAGTGCTCGTTCTGTGTCTTTTCTCAGTGAGGTTTATTTTCAGTTAAAGCTTTATAATAATTACTATTTAAATTTTGATGGATGATGGAATAAGTTGGATATTTATTTAAATTACAATTTAGATCTCGGCTCATTTATTTATTTCCGCTGCTATGTATTATATCTCTGATTTTGTTAGACTACTTGGGAATGATTGGTTGACACGGTCTATTGAGATCCTGGTGTGAACCGTGGTTTAGAGCCGATTCACTCATACTTCTGGTTCAGCCGGAATTGGGGTGTGACAACTTGGTATCAGAGCGCTAGGCTCTGTCCAGCTAATCATTCTGCATCTAACTGTGTCCAATGAGCTGAGTTAGGAAAATTAAAAACTTTAATAAGAACACACCATAAGCTTGTTTGATGCCTGAGACTTAAGAAAGATGCATAATATACATATAATGGAAGAACAATTATAAACATTGAATAATTTAAAGGAAACAAATTCGTCATTTCATAAAAATTTCTTCAAGTACAAGTGAACAACAGAGTACAGTCCACAAGTCGGACAGTTACTCTAGTAACAAAATAAAATACATGAAAATCAAATTAAAACTACATCTGCCTAAGGTGGTGTAGCAGGCCTGGATGGTACTGGGTCTGCAATATCATAGTCTCGCTCATACACCTCTCTGAGCCAATGAACCTGGTCCTATGTGACCCGTAGGCTACGAGCTAAACGCCCTAACTCCTGACCCATCTCACACTGAGAATCCATGAGTCCTCTCTGGGTATCAAGAATGTCCCTCTGGGTATCAAGAATGTTCCTCTGGGTATCAAGGATCACTCTCTGGGTATCTCTGATCTCCGAAAACATGCTCGTCACAGGGTCTGAAGGGGGACGGGATAGTCCAGCAACTGAAGAAGGCCTGAATGACCTAGTAACTGGAGAAGGCCTAGTATTTCACCTTGGGGAGCACCTGTACTCTTTGTCAAGAAAAAGGATGGTAGCGTACGTCTCTGTATGGACTATCGTGAATTGAACAAGCTCACTATCAAGAACAAGTACCCATTACCAAGGATAGATGATTTGTTCGATCAATTACAAGGTTCAAGTGTATTCTCGAAGATTGATCTGAGATCAGGGTACCATCAGCTCAAGATTAAGGAAGCAGACATCCCCAAAACAGCTTTCAGAATGCGTTATGGACACTATGAATTCCTAGTGATGTCCTTTGGGTTGACTAATGCACCTGCATCCTTCATGGAGTTAATGAACCGGGTATTCCATGACATGCTGGATACGTCGGTTATCGTGTTTATCGATGATATTTTAGTATACTCTAAGGACCAGGAGACGCATGCAGTGCATCTAAGAGCAGCATTACAAAGACTGAGAAGAGAGAAGCTATATGCAAAATTCAAGAAATGTGAATTTTGGTTAAAGGAAGTGGCCTTCCTTGGTCACGTGGTGTCTGTTGAAGGAATCAAGGTAGACCCCAGTAAAATCTCAGCCATCGTAGGATGGGAGGCGCCGAAGACTGTGGCTGAAATTCATAGTTTCCTGGGCTTGGCTGGATACTACAGAAGGTTTGTGAAGAACTATTCCAAGATTGCCATTCCACTCACAAGATTGACCAAAAAGGGGGAGAAGTTCATATGGACCGACGAATGTGAGAAATGCTTCCAGACGTTGAAGTCAAGACTGGTATCAGCACCTGTATTGACTATTCCAGCCCCAGATCACCCATTTACACTATATACAGATGCTTCAGGTTTAGGACTGGGTTGTGTGCTGATGCAAGGAGAGCAGGTGATAGCTTATGCCTCAAGACAGCTGAAAGAGCATGAGAAGAACTACCCTACACATGACCTAGAATTGGCAGCGGTCATTCATGCTATCAAGACTTGGCGACACTATCTGTATGGCGAGAAGTTCCAGATTAAGTCTGACCACAAGAGCCTGACTTATCTGTTCACTCAGAAAGAACTGAACATGAGGCAGAGAACGTGGTTGGAATTACTCAAGGACTACGACTGTGACATTCAGTATCACCTTGGTAAAGCTAACATTGTAGCTGACGCACTGAGCAGGAAATGGGCATCGAACCCTGAAGCGGGACCAAGTATAAATGCAGCGTTGTGCGCTGCTGTTCCTGGCTCATCAAAGGATGAAGAACAATACCTAATAAAGTCAGCAGATGATCCTATTGAGCAAGGGTTGATACACCAGTTCACCTTAATGTTTGCAGCGTTGAAGATTTTGCCCGATCTGAAGGACGAAATAAAGGCAACGGTTCTACAGGACCCATACCTCCGGACAGTTCAAGAGGATTTGGAAAAGGGTCGAGCCAATCTAGATTTTACCATTGGTGGAGACAAGGTAATCAGATACCGTGGACGTATGTGTGTACCTGAGAATGAAGAGCTGGAAATCCAAAATCGGATTATGTTGGAGGCTCACTCCACCCCATATTCGGTACACCCTGGAAGCACTAAAATGTACCATGACCTGAAAAGGTTGTACTGGTGGAGGGGTATGAAAGCTGATGTGGCCCGACATGTGTTTCAATGTTTAAACTATCAACAAGTCAAAGCGGAAAGACAAAGGCCTGCAGGATTACTACAACCATTACCCGAGCCAGCATGGAAATGGGATTGCATAACCATGGATTTCGTCACTGGATTACCTATGACTCCGAGGTCGGTAAATGCAGTATGGGTAATTGTAGATCGTCTCACCAAGACAGCCAGATTTATCCCTGTCAGACCACAATATACTATGGACAGGTTGGCAAGGCTGTACGTGGACAATATAGTCAGACTCCACGGGGTTCCTGAGAGTATTGTGTCTGATCGAGATCCACGCTTTACATCTAAGTTCTGGGAAGGACTTCAGAAGGCAATGGGGACGAAACTGAAATTTAGCACAACTTTCCACCCTCAAACTGATGGTCAGTCGGAGAGGACCATTCAGATCTTAGAGGACATGCTTCGGGCATGTGCTATCGATTTCAAGGGGGCTTGGGATGAGAAGCTTTCTCTCATTGAGTTTGCCTACAACAATAGCTACCAGTCTACGATCCAGATGACCCCATACTAGGCCTTATATGGCAAGAAATGTCGAACACCTCTATTATGGGACGAAGTTGGAGAAAGACGGATCGTAGGACCAGAATTTATGGAAGAAACTTGCAAGGCAGTTGATCTAATCAAGAACCGAGTAAAGATAGCTCAGGTGCGTCAGAAGCACTATGCTGATAACAGACGATGGGATCTTGAATTCGTGGTTGGTGACAAGGTGTTCTTGAAGGTGTCACCAGTAAGAGGCCTGAAGCGGTTTGGCAGAAAAGGAAAATTGTGTCCTAGATATGTGGGACCATATGAAATTCTATCCCGATGCGGTAAAGTAGCCTATCAACTTGCATTGCCACCAACGATGTCTAATGTCCACGATGTCTTCCACGTGTCCTTACTGAAGAAATACGTGAGAGACCCCTCACACATTCTTGTTGCAGACCCCCCAGATTTGACAGAAGACTTAACCTTCGAAGTGGTGCCGATCCAGCTCATTAGTAAAAAGGTACAACAACTTCGAAGGCGAGCTATACATTATGTCAAAGTGGTTTGCAAAAGTCAGGACGTAGAAGAAGTTACTTGGGAAGAGGAGGATGCCATGCGACAAGAATATCCCCATATTTTCGACTCTGAAGGTACGTACAATTTCGGGGGCAAAATTTCTTTTAAGGGTGGGGGAATTGTGAGACCCACATGCAAATTTTGGGGACGAAATTTCTTTTAAGGGTGGTAGAGTTGTAAGAATCATGTTCTAAAATCGGGTCTAAACCATGGTTTTATGTGATGACAAGTGTTCCAATTATAACCGGACCGGAGGGCGAAGCCGGGTGAAGAACCACTCAAAGTTCAAGTAAGAAAAACTGTAAAAAATGCCTAAAAACTCATACCGGTCTCACTATACCGGTTGCAGTATAGTGCAACCAGTATGTGCCACCGGTATGGGCATATAATGCCCATAATGCCATACCGTCCTCACCATACCGGTTGCACTATGGTGCAACCGGTATGTGCCACCGGTATGGTATACCGGTTGGACTATACCGGTTTGAGTGAGTCTGGGGTCTCCAACCGGTATGTGCAACCGGTATGCCTGACTCCGGCTGTAGACAGACTCCAGTGAGTCTGTCTCTCAAAATGGAAACTTGGAAAAATTTTCATTCTGAGGAAAAACCTTCCATGGATGGTCTCCCTCTATTAATAGAGAAGGAGACACTCCATTGCTCCTTCTCAATACCCTGGCCGTCTAGAGAAGAACTGAGAAGGAGCAAGAAGGTGGAGGCCACCCAGGAAGGAAGAGCACGCCGCCAACTGACAACGCCGGTAAGTGCTCTGTACTGTTAATAATGTTAGGAGATCGGATCGGAGCCACGAAGTGGCGCAATGATCTTCATTCGAATCTAACCTAGGTTTGATAGGGTGTAGCCGAGATCCGAAGACCACTAGAGGGTTTGGACCTTAGTAAAGGGTAGGGGAAACCCTAGAGACCTAACTGCTAGCCGACAAGGAGGGGAGATCCGAGATCTCGCTCTCGGATCCAAACCGCGGGGTATACCGGATGGACTATAGGTCCAGCGGTATGGCCTTGTGGTATATACCGCAGGCACATACAGGTCTCACTCAGTGAGATCTGAGTGAGACCGGTAAGTGCAACCGGTATATACCGGCTGCACATACCGGTTGTAGTATGTGCAACCGGTATGGTGCCACCGGTATACATACCGGTGGCACATACCGGTCTCACCATAGTGAGACCGGTACCTCCAAACGGTATGGGTTTCCGAGCCTGGTTTGCTTGGCCAAACCTGGTTCCGACCCCTGAAACTTTAATAAATGAATTCTAATATAATGATATGAATATGTAGGATCTGTAGACCACGTGAGTAAGCTCTCTGACGCAGAACAGGATCATTATCACGCGTCAGGTAAGGAACAAAACCCCAAACCTAAATAACTAATCAAAAGTAAACCTCTGTGATATATTTCTGTATTTGTAAATACATATTGTTTGATGTCTGTGCATTTCACATGCCATGTAGTTGCTTTCTTTTATCTTATTATAATCATGCATTTCATATGCTAGGATTGTTGTATGTTTAGGCATGTGTATGTTTTTATTAGTGTGTGGAATGTGAAGGGGATGTGCCCTGGATATATCCACAGCTAACACTTTTCTCGTATCACCCTTACCTTAGCAAACTCAGTGCGAATAGGGTATCAGGGGGAGGATGTGGGATTGTGGTTCTTCCTGCCCACCAGACTCGAGCCCTATCTCTATGTCGTAGGGGGTTTTGTTGGGGTAGGGTTATATAGTCTTTACCTTAGCAGACTTGGTGCGAATAGGGTATCAGGGGGAGGACGTGGGATTGTGGTTCTTCCTTTCCGCCAGACTCGAGCCCTATCTCTATGTCGCAGGGAGCCGTGCTAGGGTAAGGCTAATGATATTGTATTGACATCTAGGACTGGTTAGAAACGGAACCCACTTGCAAGCCCTTGCCAATAGGGGTTTAGGTATTGATACGGTATGGGATATCAAGGGAAAGACGTGGGATTGTGGTTCTTCCTGCCCGCCAAACTCGATTCCTATCTCCATACCGGAGTGAGTGATGTGGGGCAACAACAGTAGTGTGGTAGGTGCCTGACTGTTGGGTGTGCTCACACTCTCGTGCATGGAGGTGCGGTGGCCGCCAAACCTTACCATAGCATATTTGCAAGTTATACCTGGCCCAAAATGTAATGTTATCTCATGCATATTGTACTGTTGCATTGGTCTTGTACTTACTGAGGTAAGTTGTGAGCTCACCCAAATATATATATATTTCTTTTCAGATCTTGATACAGGGTATACGGTGGAGGACTTCATGACTGCTCCAGCTTACAGCACAGTGGTTGCCCTGGACTCTCAGTCAGTGGAGGGCGAGCATGATGCGACATGCGAGTGCTCGTTCTGTGTCTTTTCTCAATGATAGGTTTATTTTCAGTTAAAGCTTTGTAATAATTACTATTTAAATTTTGATGGATGATGAAATAAGTTGGATATTTATTTAAATTACAATTTAAATCTCGGCTCATTTATTTATTTTCGATGCTATGTATTATATCTCTGATTTTGTTAGACTACTTGGGAATGATTGGTTGACACGGTCTATTGAGATCCTAGTGTGAACCGTGGTTTAGAGCCGGTTCACTCACACTTCTGGTTCAGCCGGAATTGGGGTGTGACAAAAATCGACATATCTTCTCCATTTGACATTAAAATTGAGCGATTATGGTCTCATTTTGAAGGCATTTCCCAGACCTATGCATTCATGGAAGTTACATCCCATGACCTTGCTATGGGGACCGCCGAAGACCCCCTCGAAGTCGCAGTCAAAAATTCAAACCTTGCATTGGAACCCATCAACTTGTCGTATGATTTCACTTAGGCTTCTGGACACTGGGGGTTATCTCAGTTATTCTCAAAGCATTATAGAGAGCATGTTAGGGCTAATCGACTATCCTTTTTTTGAGAGAGTTTCACTCGCCTCCCCTGTACTTTCTAAAATTTCTCACATCTCTCCCACTTTGTTGTCTACACTCTAGTAAGACTTTGTTCAATTAGGGTTGGCAAAAATGGGGTGCTTATAAAGGCCTGAAGCAGGAATAGTCAATATAGGTGCTGAAACCAATCTTGACTTTAGTGTTTGGAAGAATTTCTCACATTCTTCCATCCATATGAACTTCTCCCCCTTTTTGTTCAACTTGGTGAGTAGAACGGTGATCTTGGAATAATCTTTCATAAATCTTCTATAATATCCCGCTAGGCCTAGGAAGCTACGAATTTTAGCAACTGTCTTCAGTGCTTTTCATCTTACTATGGTTGTAATCTTGCTTTGATCCACCTTGATTCCTTCTGTAGACACCACATGACCCAAGAAGGCCACTTTATCTAGCCAAAATTTACACTTCTTGAACTTTGCATAGAGCTTCTTTTTTCTTAGTCTCTACAATGCCACTTTCAGGTGCATTGCATGCGTCTCCTTGTCCTTGGAGTAGACCAAAATATCATCTATGAATACGATGACTGATGTGTCCAATGTCATGGAACACTCGGTTCATCAATTCCATAAACAATACAGGTGCATTGGTTAATCCAAAAGACATCACAAGGAACTCGTAGTGCCAATACCTTGTTCTGAAAGCTGTCTTGGGAATGTCTGCCTCCTTGATCTTGAGTTGATGATACCCAGACCTCTGATCAATTTTTGAGAATAGACTTGCACCTTACAGTTGATCAAATAATTCATTGATTCTAGGTAGTGGGTATCTGTTCTTGATGGTGAGCTTGCTTAATTCATGGTAGTCCATACGTAAACGTACGCTACCGTCCTTCTTCTTAACAAATAACATAGGTGCTCCCCAAAGGGATATGCTCGGCCTTATGAATCCCTTTTCCAATAATTCTTACTACTGGGTCTTTAATTCCTTCAACTCTGTAGGAACCATTTTGTAGGGTGCTCTAGACACTGGCACTACCCTTGGCAAAAGATCTATCATAAACTTAGTCTCCCTGTCTAGTGGTAATCCAGGTAGGTCTTCTAGAAACACATCAGAAAACTCCCGTACTACCTCAATATCTTCCATCTTTGGCCAGTCAACGGTAACGTCCATAACAGATACGAGGTATCCTACTCTCCCCTTCTTGAGGCACCTCTTAGCTTTAAGGATAGAGAGTATAAGCTTTCTCTTCCTAGGCAACTTAGTCCCTTTGAAATTGAACTCCTTTCTTTCGCTGTCCTTGAAGGCTAGCTTCTTCTCAGCACACAATAAGCTTGCTGAGATAATTAGTTCATTCCCAGAATGACATTGAAATCCGACATCTCAAGCTGGACTAAATTGGCTTCTAAATCCCATCCTTTAATATGTACCAGGCAAGGTCCATAATATTCTTCTAATACCAATTCCATTCCCATTGGAGATCGAACTAAAAAACTTGGTTCCAAAGTCTTGATGGATTGATCTAATCCCTTCCCAAATGATACTGACACAAAGGAATGGGTGGCCCTTGAATCGAATAGGACTCTAGCAGGAAACCCCGTTATGTTTACCATACCTGAGGTTTTAATTAGTCCTTAGTTCGACATGCTCATATAATTAATACAGTAACTAAATGAGTAAGTGCAGAATCATACCAATAACCACAATAGGTGATGCGGCTACTCCTCTGTGGTAATGACATATACCTTGCCTTGCTACCGTTGCTTCTTTGGTAGTGGGCATGATCTGACATAGTGACCCACCTATTGATAATTGAAGGACTTCACACAGGAGTTCTGTCCCATTGCCTGTTGCGTCACTACAGGAACAGATCTGGGTGGCACAGTACTAGCTGGTGGCCTAAATAGACGATAAGGCCCATTGTTTTCATCACTCTGAGCTTCAGTGTTAGGCCTTTTTAGACCCCTGTTCTGCTTAAAGAAACTGTCCCTCTGGCTTGCATCAATGACTTGAGCCATGTCACACCCCAATTTTGGACTAACCAAAGTAGTGTGATGAACTGTCAATAAACCAATGGTTCAACCAGGATCTCGTATAGGTCGTACACACCATATCAAACCACACACACATTCCACAGTAATAATTAGATATAATAAGCAAATAAGTAAAAGTCTTTATAAATAATGAACTGAGTATCTAACAGTGATAAAATAAATATTTAATCTAATTATCTCCAAATAACTCAACACATAAATTAAAATAATCAATTACATGTTTGGTAATCAAAATAACTAAACTAATCAAAGACACATTGATTACACTAGCATGAAGGATGATGTGTATCTTCTACAGCTTCTACGTCCATTAGCCGCCATGTGTCCATACGACGATGCATTCACGTAATCTTCTACAGTAGTACTTGCATCATCAAGTAAATATATTTGATGACAAAAGGGTGAGCACACATCACGGCTCAGTGAGCAAACAAAACAATGTGTAAACTTATGCATGCATTCAATTCAATATCTTTGGTCTGATTTTTAAGTTTACAATATACTATAGAAAGGTTTGGCGGCCACCGTACCTCTATACACGAGTGTGTGAATCCACCCAATGGATCAAACATCATTACCATCCCACATGCACCCACCATGGAATAGAGATAGATCTAAAGTGTTTAGATTACACACAGCCAACACTTCCCCTGATGCCCTACCCGTACCAACACGTAAGCCCCTATTGGCGAGGGCTTGCAAACTGGGCTCGCAACTAACCAATCTTAATGCCATCCAGTGTATCCAAGGCCTCACCCCAGCATCCCTCAATACATCCATATAGATAGAGCTAAGGTCCCCCGATAGAGTCAAAGACCACACAGTCCTAGACCACCTCCCCTGATGCCTTACGACGTAATAGTTTTGCCAAGATAATGGTGATACAACGATGTCAGTGGGCAAGACTTGAGTAAAGATAGAGCTAGAGTCTGGTAACCAGGATGAACTATAATGTCACATCCCCCCTGATGCTCCACTAGCATCCAACACACTAACCATACGCACACAATCACATGCCTATTCCTAGCGTCATCATCATCATCATGTTATAAATAGACAAAAGTAAATATGCATGAGTAGTAATAACAGTAATATTGGATGACATGCGAGATGCACATTACAAGCATATAATCATAGAATCAATTATGGCATTAAACTCAATAAATAAGTAATTTATTATTATCTAATTAGTTTAGGTCTTGTTCCCTCACCTGTTAGCAAAACTTGATCTTCTTCCAAGCCTTATAACTCTCTTTGAATCAATTAAATAACTTAGAAGTTACATAAATTTAAGTTAGGCTTCATGTGTAACATGTTACAGTAGTCAAAAATCAAAAATAGATCACTGATAGGTGTCTGATTGGTCCTATGGTCTCATACTGTGTCGATCTTATCTTGTACGGTTGATACCCTATGGTCACACTATATGTGACCATACTTGCGACCATATGGTTACTGAATTCTTTCCGAATGGCTGTGGTCGATACTCTGGTCATGCTATGGTCGATCGTAGCTGTGACCATATGGGTTTAATGTGCTTTCTTACTTCCATTACGGATTCCTCCTCTTTGGTCATCAACAAGATCCTCCCTAATGATCGTTCTAAGGCCATAATTCTTAGTTTTACTAAATAAATTACTCTAACCCATTCTCCATGGTCCCTTTGAGATTTGCTCAGAAAATCCCATAGTTAAATCCTTATATTGGGTTTGGTATTATAATTACATTAGAAACTCTTACTCTTGGTGTTCTAAGGCTACATAGACAAGGTTCATACCTTACTTGTTGCATAGAGTCTATAGAACTCTTTCTCTTAGCCTTCTTCTTAGTCTTCCCAGTTTTCTCTCCTTCTCTTTCTCTTCCTCTCCTTCCTCTAGGGTTTGATAATGTTCCAAAAGAGTAAAAAAGGATTGAGGAACATCCTTTATATAGAGAGAAACTCCCATATAAAGTTCTCCAACAATAGGAAAGAGATCCCCCCTCAATTTGGAAAGTTTCCAAACTCGAAGTCTGATTTGGGATTGTACAGTCAGACGTAAGGTCGCAAAATCCGTCGACCATACCCTTGAAAACATCTACCATACAACTATTGGTCAATGGTCTTTATTTCTCATCTTATGGTCGACCATACTTATCCAGGTAGTCGACCATACACTTGATTTTAAGTGTATTTGGGTTGATTTACTTACCTGGTCTCGTGCTTCTTCTTCACACAGTCGGTCCACTTGATCTAGCAATGATGGAAAGACCTGACATGACATGGTTAGACTGGGTTAGTAGAGTGCAGGTTTTACAGGCCACCTGTACAGCTTCATTATAGATCTTTAGTCCACGCCTTAATACATGCTCTCGTATGATGCCTCTAAGACCCATTGTAAAACTATGGGTCTTTGTTTCTTCCTCCTGCATGCTGGTTGGAGCGAAGAAAAATAACTCCTTATACTTCTGTTGGTAAGCCTCGACTATCATCTGAGACAGTTGTAGACTGAGGAACTCCTTCTCCATTTGGTCGAGGAAGCTCCTTGGAAAGTATTTTTCAAAGAAGGCCTCTTTGAATATGGCCCAAGTGATGATACCATGCTTCGTTTCCAAATATGCTATGGTCGAGTTCCACCATCCATTAGCTTCTTCCTTTAGCATATGTGTAACATATAGTACCTTCTCTTCATTGCTCCCCACCTGATTTCCACTCCCATTGAAAGGGTTGTGCTCTTCTACATTTTTGCTCTCTTCATTTACTTCAAAGTTTTCTGTTCCTAGATCCCTTTCCATAGGAAGTACTCTTAAGTGATGGCGTCTGCGAGGAATTCTGTAACCATTTCCTCTCACCAATGCAGACTACTTAATTTGAAGATATCTGAATGCATTGAACACACTTGAGACGAATGAAATAAGTCTGAACGACATTATTCAGTCTCAATTAATGCACCATAGAAAATTATTCGTCAATGGAAAAAGGATGGAACAAAATTTAAATTTTCAGAGATTTTCTAGGGAAAATTGCCTATCCCGGTCGCACCATACCTGTCGTGGGATCTGTATGAATGGCCCGACTGGTATAGCCTGTGGTATAAAAAAAATTTCTTTTCAAGAGGTACCGGTTACGGTACCGGTCTCACTTTAAGTGAGACCGATATGCTATGCGGTATATACCGGTCTCGGTATCGCAGGGGATACTGGTCTGACTCCCCAGGCCTTGAGTCCGACCGGTATGCCCAAAATAGTTTAAAAAGTAGGGATTTTGGCTTTATTCCTTACTTTTCCTTTTGATTTTCACTCTGGTGGTGATTCTTCTCCGAGTTGTTGAGTCTCTACAGTCCAACTGGTGTTCTTAGGAGCGATTCCTCTCGATCAAGTGTACCAAACTTGATTCCAAGGCGAGTTTCTCCTCTTCTTCCTCTCTTTGAGAAAAATCTCGCTATCTTTCATGCCAAAAACCCATATTTTATTGATTTGAGAGATTCCAACCATGGATCACTTCTTTCTTTGTTTGAGAAATGTTCTGGGGGTCTCTATGAGCAAAACCCCTCAACTTATTTGAAGTTCCACCATGTGGTTTGTGAGAAACCTCAAGAAAATGGGTTTTTGACCTACGTTTTCTCATTTTTTTCAAAATTTTATGAAATTGGTTGGATTGTCTAAGTTTTCTTGCTTATTTGAAAATTGTTTGATCATGGTATAGCGTTATGACATTACTTGAGTCCTCCTACCCATGATTTGGATGGATGTGAGGCTTTTTGCTCCATTTACTACCGTTATGCTGCTGAAATTTCAAAAAATCTTGACTAATCCTTATATTTTATCTTGCTTTGTAGTTTAAATCATGTCTAGGCATCGTGGTGCAGGTAAACACGCTTTTGCGCCGAGTATGCACCGACCATACCCTCCTACTCGTCTCTATGATGAGGGGTTGTTTCGGTCAGTAGCTGCCGAGGGATGTTTCCTTGGTTCCAAGGCAAGAGCATCGAGTCTGGCCACTTTGTAAACTTGGAGCACCTACACAGATTTGATGTTGAGGCCGCCTTTGGGGCAATGGGATGGTTTCCTATTATTCGGTATGATGATACCACATGCCCCAATGTGGTAAATAGTTCTTTGTAAATCTAGATGTAGAGGGGGATCCCACTGATTTGGAACACGCTTGGGATCTTTGTATTACCAGTTTTGCGAAAGGTGTGAGGATCTCTTTCAACACGACTGAGTTGGCATCACTTCTTGAAATCCCAGATGATGGCGAGCTCGTTTACCATCCACCTAGAGTAAAAGGGTATCTCACTGAAGAGATGCAGGCCGAGACTGCTAATCAGATTTTGTTTCCTAATTCGATCATGCTGGTGGGACACCTCTGCCCACGATCTTACTTGTACTACCGCATCATACAGCATGACATTGTCCTCCAAAGTGGTTATTATGGAGAACTATCTCAGTTGACTCAATACATTACTTACTACATGACCATAGGGACTGGGTCTACTTGCCCTATTTGATCATTCAAACCATGGCCCATGCTGTAAGACCCAACGTATCAGGTAATCTTCCCTATGATAGGCTGATCACAGAGTTCCTGCGATGCCTAGGGGTGGACATGCACTGCGAGACAGCTTATGAGGACACCATGACCTTAGATATAGATGTAAAGGCTATCTACAAGATACAAATGGAGGACCTGTAGCTTAGTGACCAGGAGCTATAGGCTCGTCCCCTTTCACCTAGGAATCAGGTGGCAGCCGCAGCAGCAGCAGCAGCAGAGGTAGGGGGTGGTGAAGATGCGCACATGGAGGACATCCCTACACCTACACCCCAGCACATACCAGTAGCAAGACCGTCTCAGCCTCCTCCAGATACAGTAATGGGTATGTTCATGGAGATTCAAGATGCTCAGCGCGAGATGAGCCGTCGTATAGAGCGTCTAGATCGTAGCTTATAGGTCACTCAGGACTAGGTGCAGTGGCTCTGAGAGGCTTACGAGCGAGATTATGATATCTGTGATCTGATTCCACCTAGGACCCAGACTCCACCATAGCTAGACATTGTCTCCTTTACTTATATATATACGGTTTATTTTTATTAACAGGGTAACTGTTCGGCTTGGGGATTGTACCCTATTGTACGCATTATATTTTTCTTTCATGTCTAGGTTTTTACATGTTTATTTGGTCTTCTCCCTAGACATATGTTCTTATAAATTTCTCTTTCAATTAAATAGTATGTTATGCATCTTTTGTTAAGTCTTAGGCATCAAATAAGCTTATGGTGTGTTTCTATTAAAAGTTTTTAATTTCCTATCTCAGTTCACTGGACTCAGTTAGATGAAAAATGGTTAGTTGGACAAAGTCTAGGAGCTCTGACACCAAGTTGTCACACCCCAATTTTTTACTGAACCAGAAGTGTGATTGAATCGTCTCCAACCACGGCTCACACCAGGATCTCAATAGACCATGTCAACAAACCATTCATAACAATCTAACCATAATCAGAGAAATATAAATAGCAGCGAAATTAAATAATAAATTAACTAAGTTTGCTAATTATAAATAAATAATAGATCCAATTATTTTCAATTACAACGTAAATAAATAAATCCTTTACATTGTTTAAAAATTATCTAGAAGAATAAATAATAAAAACCTAAAGAAACACACAGTAAGAGCACTCGCATGAGGCATCATGTTCGTCCTCCACACTCTATGTATCTATAGCCACCATTGTTTTGTAAGCTGGAGCAGCCATAAAATCTCCAACAGTGTAACCTACATCAACATCTGAAAAATATGGTGTATACACGGGGTGAGTTCACAACTTAGCTTAGTAAAGTACAAGACCAATGCAACATACAAAATGCATGAGATAACATTATAATTGGGTCAGGTATAACTTTCAAAGTGCTATGGTAAGGTTTGGCAACCACTGTACTTCCATGCAAGAGAGTGTGACAATGCCCAACAGTCAGGCACCTACCACACTACTGCTATCGCCCCACATCACTCACTCTGGTATATAGATAGAGTTAGAGTCTGGTGGATAGGCAGAGCCACCATCCCACGTCCTTCCCCTATTACCCTACACTACTCTAACACCTAAAACCCTATTGGAAAGGGCTTGCAACTGGGTTTCATTTCTAATCAGTCCTATATGTCATCATAGTATCTATGGCCCTACCCCAGCATAGCTCCCTAGAACATAGAGATAGGGTTTAAGTCTGGTAGGCAGGCAGAGCCACAATCCCACATCCTCCCCTGATACCCCATTTGCACCAAGCTCGCTAAGGTAGACGGCGATACGAAAATGTGTCCATGTGCGGATATATCTAGGGCTCCACTTCCCTTCACATTCCACACATTAACGAAAGCAATCACATGTCTAAACAAACATCACCCTAGCATATGAATATGCATGCATAGATAATAAAATTAAATAACAGGATGACATGTGAAAATACACAACCAATAATCAATAGTTATAGATACAAGTACGATTACAATGGTTTACTGTCCATTATTAATTAATTAAATTTAGGTCTTATCCCTTACCTAACGCCTAATTGTAAGTCCGCTCTACATCATTGAGTCCACTTAGGCCATCTACAAGTCCTACATGATCATATTTATATATTGAACTTAAGTTAATAGGGTTACAGTTGGTCAGAATCAAGTCTGGCCAACAACCAGGCCTCAAAAAACATACCAATCGTGGTACCAATCTTACTATAGTGAGGCCGGTATGTGCCTATGGTATATATACCACAGGACCATTGTCACACCCCAATTCCGGCTGAACCAGTAGTGTGAGTGAACTATCACTAAACCAACGGTTCACATCAGGATCTCAATAAGACCATGTCCACTAATACAAACCATTGCACATAACCATAATCAGAATATAAATAGATACATCAGAAGTCT
Organism: Protea cynaroides; assembly: GCA_028583415.1. Taxonomy (NCBI): domain Eukaryota; kingdom Viridiplantae; phylum Streptophyta; class Magnoliopsida; order Proteales; family Proteaceae; genus Protea; species Protea cynaroides. The sequence goes on from CM053265.1 coordinate 61,858,913, forward strand.
TAAATTAAATGAACTGAGTACTTCTATTGATAAATAAGTAAATTATCCAATTATTCAAAATACTAAAACATAAATAAATAGTTTTACATCGTTTATAAAATTGAACTAAAATAAAATAATTAAATCATCTATATCCTAGAGGTACACACAGTAAGGGCACTCGCATGAAGCGTCATGCTCATCCTCCCCTGCTTACACTTCCAAGGTAGCAACACCTCTATAAACTAGAGCATCCATGTATTCCTTGACAGTGTAACCTGCATCAACATCTAAAAACATGTATAAATACAAGGGTGAGCTCACAACTTAGCTCAGTAAGACAATCAGACAATGCAACATACATCATGCATGAGTAACATTCACATTATGGTCTGGTTTTAAGTTTGCAATGTGCTATAGAAGGGATTGGCGGCCACCACACCTTTATACACGAGTGTGTGAATCAACCCAATGGATCAAACACTACTGTCGTCTCACATGCACCCACCATGGAATAGAGATAGAGCTAAAGTGTCCGGATCAAACACTGCCAAAACTTCCCCTGATGCCCTACCCATACCAATACGTAAGCCCCTATTGGCGAGGGCTTGCAAACTGGGCTTGCAACTAACTAATCCTATATGTCATCATAGTAGGCCCTATCCCAGCACAGCTCCCTATGGCATAAAGATAGGGCTAGAGTCTAGTGGCTAGGCCGGAGAGAACAGTGCCACTTCCTCCCCCTGATACCCTACCCGCACCAAGCATGCTAAGACAGAAGTGATACAAAAAGGTGCTATTGTGAGGAATGATCCCAAACCCCAGGCCCTTACCATTCCACACACTAACAAAAACAATCACATGCCTAACAATCACATCCTACCATAGCGAGTATGCATGAACAATATAATAACTGAAACTAAAGATGACATGTGAGTATACACAAACACCATTCCACAGAATCACAATTACTAACAACGTTTTACTGTTATTAAGTTATTAGGGTTTAGGTCTGATTTCCTTACCTGACGCTTGATTGCTAGCTTGCTCCACATCACCAAATCCAAACTTGCTAACACAGGGTCCTACACAATGTTAAGGTTGAATCAAAATAATTTTCTTAGGGTTTACGTTGGTCGAAAATGAACTGGTATTGAAAACACCCACACAGTGCATACCAATCGTAGGTACCGATCACAGTATTGTGGGGCAAGGTGCGACCGGTATGGTCGACCGGTCCCCTACAGACTAGTCCCCGAGAGGTACCGATCGTAGTACCAGTCGCATATGGTGCGACCGGTATGGTCTACCGATATGCCTCTGGAAGACCACCAATCTTGGTGTTCGCCTTTTGTCGGTTACCCATTATTGGTTCTAGGGTTTTTCCTATGCATTCTAGGCTTAAGCAACAAGTTAGAGTTGTTTCATGTCCCGTTCAAGTCCTAGTTCCTATGATTGATTGCCTAGAATTTGAATCTAGGACTTATCGACTGTAATAAGGTTTGACGGCTATTTAAGGGTTTTAGATCAAATACCTCGCCTTGCATGCTATTGATCAATTCATGATTAATCATCTATAATGCTTAACTTAGGGAGAAGTTCAAACACTTATCGTTCGTTCGCAACTATGGTGTTCTTCGTCCAACGGCGGCTCCTCTCTCACCTTTCTTAGCTCATTGTCCTTCTTCGATATCTTTCTCCTCTCTAGGGTTTGTGTAAAGCAAATCAAAGAGTTCTAAGGAGGTTTAAGGGTCCTTAAATAGATTAGGATAGAGTTTAGGAAGTTTTCCTATGTTAGGAAAGTCCTTAGGCTCGAGATTTGGCAAGCGGGGCCCACAGAGATCCGTTTCTGGATCTAACCTGTCAGCCCAAGTAGACATACCGATCGACCGGTACCATCGATTGGTACCAAAGACCGGTATAAAAAATCTCATACTTTTAGGTCCATTTCCGTACCTGGTTGTCATCCGCTCATCCTGTCTGGCCTGGTGATGATTAGAAGACCTATTATGACATAAATTAAAGGTTTAGATTAGGTTCATGCAGTGTGGGTCTTACGACCATACTGCAGGCTCTTTGTTAAGCCGGTATGTGTCTGTGGTATATACCGTAGGACCATACCATAGGACTAGAGTCCAGTCAATATGCCTTGCGGTATATACCGTAGGACCATACCACAGGACTAGAGTCCGACTGGTATGCCCTGCCATATAGCATACCACAGGACCTCTTTGTCCAGTTGGTATGGGTCCGAGAGTACATTCTCGAACCTCCTTCTTCCATCGATCCTCGACTTTGTTTCAGGGTCCCTCCTACACCATTCTAAGGTAAAGATACATATTAGGTTTAGATTACTTATCGTTTAACTTGGTAAAACGATGTTTCTACCCTTCTCAGAATGGATCCCAATACGAACTAGGGTTTTACAATTTTAGTGTTTTGGATCAATACGCTATTTTACGGCTTTGATCAGTAATCCCAACTTTAATATAGAGGTCGAGTACTTATCGATGTTTGTTGAATGGTGGTGCCCTCCTCCTACGGAGAATCCCTTCTCGAATGGTTTTCTTCCTCTCTGCTCCTTCTCAGATCTCTTCCAGATGGCTCTAAGGTTTGAGAGGGTTTAAAAAGGATCTAAAGAGAAGAAAGGTCTCATATATAGAATGGGAGACCATTCTAAGAAGGTTTCCTACGTCCCAAAGATTGCATAAACTCAGATTCAGAGTGTGGAACCCCCTGTAGTCCGTCTTCACTCGCGAACACATACCGGTTGCACATACCCGTCTCACTCTAATTGAGACCGATATGTAAAAATTTAGTTTTTAAGTATTATTTCTCATACCTGGATGCCGTGGTCTCTCACCCGAAATCGTCTTTCGGTCCAGTTATGATTGAGAGACCTGTCATGACATAAACCATAGGTTAGATCGGGTTTTTGGAGTATGGGTCTTACAGGTAGTATGGCCACAATGGTCGACATCGTACTGTACTAGGAGAAGGACTCCTATGACGTAACCTAGTCGCCTTAGGACTCTGGACTCCATCCAGGAAAAATAACCCAATAGGATTATACCTCTGACTAGGCATTGTGTCCTGATAGGACTATGCCTCCGCCCAGAAGATGTATCTGAATATAATTATGACACTGAACAGGAAAGGCCGAGCGCCACTTTATTAAACCTGGTCGGCCTTGGTGACTTTGGATGCCATGTGTAATATTTTCATTGGGTGATATTTTCCCCCCATAACAATATGCAAATGAGAATTATAAAGCAAAACCTTGTTGCCAGGGGTGAAAGACTTCCTAAGGATATATCTGTCATGGTAAGCCTTGGTCTTGTCTATATAGATGTAGGCACTGTCATAAGCATCATTTCGTAATTCATCCAACTCAGAGAGTTGGAGTCCTTTATGAGTACTAACATCTGGCAAATTAAAATTTAATTTCTTAATGGCCCAAAACGCCCGGTGTTCTAATTTGACTAGTAGATGACAGGCCTTTCTGTACACTAGACGGTAAGGGAATTGGCCAAGAATGGTATTGAAAGCGGTTTTATAAGCCTACAAAGCATTTACGAGGCAAATGGACCAATCCTTTTGAGTCGGATTGACAGTCTTTTCCAAAATCTACTTGATTTATCGATTGGGTACTTCAACTTATCCACTGGTTTGAGGGTGATAAGGGGTTGTCAATTTATGGGTAATACCATATTTTCGAACAAGGGCCTCAAATGGTTTGTTGCAGAAGTGTTTCCTCTTGTTGCTAATGATAGCTCGGGGGGTACCAAATCGGGAGAATATATTCTCCTCTAGGAATTTAAGGACTACCTTGTGGTCATTGGTCTTTGTAGAAATAACTTCTATCCATTTGGATACGTAGTCCACAGCTTACAAGATATACTCATTCCCAAAATCTTTTGGGAATGGACCCATAAAGTCGAAGCCCCAAATATCAAAAACTTCAACCACCAGAATTGGGTTGAATGACATCATATTTCACTTCGTAATGTGGCCAAAAGACTGGCAAGAAGGGCATGCCTTACAGTAATTAAAGGGATCCTTAAAAAGACTAAGCTAGTAGAATCCAGACCGTAAAACCTTGACTGCGGTCTTATTTGGCCCAAAGTAGCCACCGCATGTCTAATCATGACATTAAGATAGCACGGATTACTATTCATGGTTAGGTTCACATCTCCTGATAATCTGATCAGGAAAGTCTTGAATAGATATAGATTGTCCCAAAAATTGTACTAGACGTGGGAATGGAATCTATACCTATCCTGGGCAGACCAATGGGAAGGGGTCACACCCGTTACCAAGTAATTTACAATATCAATGAACCAAGGTTCACTAGATACTGTAAACAACTACTCATCTAGGAAAGACTCGTTGACTGGTGAATCAATAGTCAAAGAATTAGGTAGTTGGGATAAGTAGTCAGCAACCAGATTTTCTATTCTTGGTTTATCCTTAATCTCTAAGTTGAGCTCCTGTAAAAGCAAAACCTATCTAATGAGATGGGCTTTGGCATATTTTTTCTACCAGAGATGCTTAAGGGCGGCATGATCCATATACACAATGGAATGGGATCCTATCAAGTAGGCATAGAATTTCTCTAAAGCAAATCCAATAGCTAAGAATTCCTTTTCAGTGGTAGTATAATTAAGCTGTGAATTGTTTAAAGTCCTACTTGCATAACAGATCGCATGGGGCAACTTACTGATCTATTTCCCAAGGACAGCTCTTAATGTAAAATCATAAGCATCATACATAAGCTCAAAGGGCTCTATCCATATAGATGCTTGAATAATGGGGGCAGTGATCAAAACCTTTTTAAGTTGATTAAAACTCTCAAGGCATACATCATTAAAATCAAAGAGATGGTCTTAGTAAGTAAAGAGGTGAGAGGACGAGCAATCTAACTAAAATCCTTAATGAACCGTCGATAAAAACTGACATGTCCCAAAAAAGAACGAATGTCCTTAACAGATTTGGAAACCATGATCCCCTCTTTGGAAATGATCCCCTCTTTGGAAACGATTGTCCTTAACAGCTTTTCAATCAGTTCTACCTTGGCTTTGTCAACCATGATCCCCTTTTTGGAAATGATGTGACCCAACATTATGCCTTGTTTTACCATGAAGTGACAATTCTCCTAATTTAAAACTAAATCCTTCTCCGTACACCTGACAAGAACTAAGGAAAGATTATGTAGGCAATCAGAAAAAGTAGACCCATGCACAGAAAAATATCCATGAATACTTCTAAAAATTATTCTACCATATCTGAGAATATGCTCATCATGCACCTTTGGAACATGACAAGGGCATTGCATAGCCCAAAAGGCATGCACTGGTAAGCATATGTTCTGTAGGGACATGTGAAAGTAGTCTTGTGTTGGTCATCTAAGACAATAGGGACTTGGTTGTAACCAGAGTATCCATCTAAGAAGAAATAATGTTTATGTCTAGCCAACCTCTCTAACATTTGGCCAATGAAAGGCAACGGGAAGTGATCCTTTCACGTTGCCATATTCAGCTTTCTATAGTCTATGCACACTCTTCACCTTGTTTGGATATGGCCATTCATTGTCAGCATTAGTAACTACAGTAACTCGTGACTTCTTTGGCACCACATGTACCAGACTTACCTACTCACTGTTAGATATGGGATATATGATCCCATGATCTAAGCACTTTAGAATCTCTTTCTTAATGGCTTCATTCATCACAGGATTTGCCCATCTCTGAGGTTCCTTTAAGGGGTTGGTACCTTCCATAAGGTGTATATGATGCTAAACAATAGACGGACTAATACCCTTAATGTCAACCACATTCCAACCTAAGGCTTCCTTATGATTTTGTAAGAGTTTGACTAACTCTTCTTCCTGACTAGAAGTTAAATCAGATGCAATAATAACGAAAAGAGTCTGGTCAAGTCCTAGGAAGCCATACTTCAGAGTGGACGGTAACTCCTTTAATTCCAAGCTAGATGGTTCAACCATTAAGGGCTTGGGAGTGGAAGTGGATAAGGGTCCTAGAGGTTCTACATATGTGTAGATACATCATGCCTCTGAAGATAGTTTCCTCCACTCCTCCCAACTCTTCCATACACTTTAAAAATTTTGAGTCAAAGTCAATGTCAAAAGTGGTCTCTACATGGTCAGAGAATTCTTGGAGCATATATATTTCCTCATTAGGTTGCTTACCCAACCTAAATACATTTAAATCAACAGTTTGGTTGCCAAATGATAGTTTCATGAGACCATTCCTATAATTTATCTATACATTGCTTGAAGCAAGAAACGGTCTTCCTAAAATGATAAGGATTTGATCCCTATTGGAGACAAGATGTGTTTCTAAAACAATAAAATCAACAGGAAAAAAAATTCCTCTACCTATAACAAAACATCCTTTACCATTCCCTTAGAAGTCTTTACAGAGCAATCAGCTAGTTAAAGCTAGATGGACATTGGTTTCAACTTTTCCAATCTTAATTGCTGGTAAACATGATAAGGTAGAAAATTTATACTTGCACCTAAGTCTAACAGAGCATGATCAATAAAGGTGTTGCTTATGATGCAAGAAATGGTAGGACAGTTAGGGTCCTTGTATTTGGCTACCATAGGATGGTTCAGAACGAAACTTAAATGTGCAACTAAGAATACATTTTTGGGAATTTGACTAATCCACTTTGGTGTGCATAAGTCTTAAGGACTTTTGCATAAATAGGGATTTAATCAATTGCATTCAAAACTGGGATGTTCAATTTTACTTGTTTGAAGACCTTTAAAATTTTATCAACTAAAGCATTTTTCTTTCGGTTTACCAACCTATTAAGGAATGGGGCTGGCGGAGTAAAAACTCTATCCAGGACAATCTCTTTGGGTCTTGTAGGTACGTTAGACGAACTTGAACAAAGAGGCTCAGTAGCTACCTCAAATTGGGGAACATCAACGGGGTCAACTATGAGTTTAGTCTTTGGTGCTTCATCTCATAGGTACTCTTGGCTACTTTGTAATGCATGGACTGCATTACATTATTTGGAGGGCCCTGATTGATTCTCTACGCCATTCACCTAAGGGTTTGGCCTATTTGGTTGTGGGTGATGACGTGTGTTGGTCTCTGATTGGCTGGGTAGAATACCCTTGCTCTTTTCATACATTAGGGTAATCAATTGGGTGAGTATCCTCTCCATACTGGTATGTCCTGCCATAAGAGCTACCACATTCTTCTCTAACTCACTGAGTCTGACTGGCTCACTCGTGTTAAAAAATCCAAGGGATTGCTAAAAATTACTTTAGGGAATAAAATTGGGTCTAAGGGGAGCATATGGCCTGATGTGATCAAGTAGACATTGATTTGGAAATTGAGGTGGGTCCATAAATAGTTATTTAATTCGGATTAAAAAATTATTCGAAAGGAGAATAATTCGGAATGAGTCGTTTTGATAATTTAAGAATTCGATCAAAGATGCGGTCAAAAAAGCAGACTTAAAATAAAATTCAAATTCAAATTGGTTTGGGAATTATTCTTTTGTTTAAAAAAAAATTGGACAAAAAATTAGGATGTACTTAATTTTTAGGGTAAATTACACAGACACCCCCTCTACAGTAGTGAAATTACACAACACTACCCTGCTTTTTCAAAAATTACACAGAATACCTCTATAATGATGTTATCATACAATCTCATCCCTACCGTTAGTTTCAACACGGCAGAGGCTCACTTTTTTTTTAAGATGAAAATACCCTTACTAAGGACATTAAAATGACTAAAACATTTTCTTGTCAGTTCTCTCCTCCACGAAAATTCCTTTTCTTCTCTTCAGTTCCGTTTTTTTTCTAGGTTTTTTCTTCTCCACGGCTTCGCGGCTTATAGTTTCTTCCGTTTTCTTCTCTTCTCTTCACTTCCGTTTTCTTCTCTTCTCTTCACTTCCATTTTCTTCTAGGTTTTCTTTTCCACGGCTTCGCGGCTCAGAGTTTCTTCTCCAGGTATGCCTCTTATTCCTCCATCTCTTCCTTCATCTTAAACTGTAGAATACTTCGATTGAACAATAATGCTCTTACAGGACTACGAAGGATCTTACTTGTCAGCTGGTATTTCTTCTCAACGAAGGGTCTGTCTTCTCTCCGGGTATTTCTTCTCCTGGTATTTCTTCAGCACTGCTTGGTGAGTTCGAAGTCCAGGTCTTCTCGTAGGTTTTCTTCTTCGCGGGGTTTTCTTCAGCACTGCTTGGCGTCTCAACAAATTCTTCTCTAGGTATTTGGATTGATCCTTGGATTCCTACCCTACCCAACAAATTCTTCTCCAGGTATTTCTTCAAATACTTAGTTTCAGGATTTGAATCCAGAATTCTCTGAATCAAGGATTCTGCCCCAACTGAAAACCTACAGTGGGAAAATCTCCATGAATTATTTTAAATAGAGACGACGTCCCCATTTTTTAAGATGCTTCCTTCTGGGGATTTTGGGGATTAAGTCAATGACTGGTATTGTCATTGTTTAATCCAGAAATTTTAGTGTCCTTTTTAGTCCTTTTTAGTGTCCTTCAGGATTACTGTTCCATGACAAATACGAAGGGTCTCCAAGCCGTCTGAAAATAGAACACAAGCATCAGTGATAAATGGATTAGGTATTCTCTGCATAGAAAGGATTGGTACCTTGGCTTGAATAGATATATAACAGTGAAGACCATGGCTAGAAAGAAGCACAATCCACCAACTATGAGATATGCAATGCCAAAAAAAGTTGTTCTTTCCCCCAAGCCAGCTAGTGGTAGAAAATACAATTTTCTTCTCTCCACTAAAACTGTAAATGTTGTAGTTGTTCTGCAATGTCACTTGTATAGTGTCATTTGCTTGGAGATCCACATCTATCTTCCCATATAACTTCCTAAAAGTTGGAAGGGCTGCAGTTTCTCATCCAAACAATTAGATCCTCTAGCTGACTCAACTGTTTGCACAAAGTATAGCAAATGAGATCAGTTCTTGCTTCAGGGATGGCAACCAATGTAATGCAAAAGAAATGATTCTATTTGGTGTTTACTAGGAGAGGAGTTGAATTACTTATGGATTTGCTGGTGCCAAGGGTTGCACCACCTATACTACAGCATTGAATGATGAATTTCTATACTATTCAGTGTTTTCCTTTAGCTTATTCTTTGTTTTTCTTAGTACATGCTTTAATTTTCAGCCACTTGATAGAAATATAAATATATTTCTATTGCTTTTCAGGATTTACTCACTAAAATTTACAATGTGATGTGATTTAAATCCTTGCAGATTCAAAATGTCAGTTTGCAAGGTGGTATATCATTATGAAAATTGTTCGCAGCCTAAAGTTCTGGATTCTGATTTGTATTCCTACATTGATGTCATCTATGACATATATAACTCTGTTTTGAGGCATATACCCGAAGAAAAGAGTATATCCTTCAAAGTTAAATGTGTAATGGAGGATATCGATGTGGAAATGGAAATTGATTCTGATGGGAAGGTGCAAAAAATGTTTCAAGTTAACCAACAAGGATCAGAATTTCATTTTCATGTCTATGATGTGAATGTTTTTGATGAATATCCTAATGCCATCAATGGATATTCAAAGACAATCATGGATAGGAAAGGGAGATTCAATATGATGGGAGTTAATGTGGACCAAAATGTTGGGAAGAGAAGGATTCAGAAAACACTTGCGAGAAGATTTGTCAGTGAACCAAGAACTATCAGTGAACCAAGAGATAAGGAGGCTACTCATGTTCATGAAGTTCAGGTGGTACCTATTAGTGAACCAAGAGTTGTGGAGGCTGTTGAGACAGTTGAAGAAAGCTGTGGAAATCAGTCCTCAACAGATGATGGAGAGTGGAGTGATAGTGGTAAAGAAGATTGGGAAGATACCTCTACTGAAGAGGATTCAGAGGAGGCAAATGTTGAAGAAGGGAAAGCTACTAGTAATGATGAAGAAGAGATACACTGGAGCAGTGATGAATTTAAAGGGTTGGAGTCTGATGATGAAAGGGAAGTAGAAAGAGAAAAAGGTTTCATGTTGGAGAAGGGTAAGGTATATGGGAATATTCACATGTTCCGGGCTGCCTTAGCTGATTATGCAGTTCACAAATGTATTGACATATTGAGACTTAAAAATGAAAAAAAAAGAGTAACTGCAATTTGTGCAGCTATAGGCTGTCCTTGGAGAGTTCATGCATCTCTTGTGGCAGATGGGGTATCATTTATGATAAAAACATACAACCCTACCCATACCTGCAAAAGAAAGCCTACGAACAAGAATGCAAACTCTAGGTGGATAGCTGAGAAGCTTGGTCCTTTACTCAAGGCCGACCCACAAATGTCAGATAAAGCAATGTCAAAGTATTTGGAGAGGGAGTATCAGGTTAAACCACATGATATGCAACTGTATAGGGCAAAAATGCTTGCAAGGGAAAAGAATGAGGGAGACCATGCAAAGTCATATGCATTACTACCTAGGTATTTGGAGATGCTGAAACAATATAATCCAGGTTGTCTTGCTAAAATACAGTATGAGATGCTTGATCCTAGAGCATCAAATCCCTCCTTTAAGAGGTTATTTGTCTGTTTAGATGCATCTAAGAAGGGTTTTTTAAAGGGTTGTAGACCATTCATAGGCTTGGATGGTTGTCATTTGAAAGGACTATATAAAGGGGTTCTGTTAGCTGCAGTATCATTGAATGAAAATAATGGAGTTTTTCCAATAGCATTCGGTATTGCTGAAGGTGAATGCAAAGATAGCTGGAGCTTTTTTTTATACAATCTGTATGCAGCCCTTGGTACAGACATAAACCAACAGCCACTGACAATAATGTCAGATAGACAGAAGGTATTAGCAAGTTCTGTCCAAACCTATGTACATTTCAATTCATTCTTATAATTCCTTTGTTGAGATTACTAATTATGCTTTCTTTTCCTTCTCCAATATAGGGACTTTCAGATGTTATTTCAGAAGTTTTTCCATATGCAACACGGAGAGTGTGTTCAGGCATCTATACCAAAACTTCAGGGCTAAGTTTCTAGGTGTCTTACTTAAATCCTTTTTTTGGAGAGCATCCAAAGCTTGCAATGTGTTCAGATTCAATGAGGCAATGAATGAACTCAAGGAATTGAGCAATGATGGTTATGAGTGGTTGATGAAAACACCTGTGTCAATGTGGTCTAAACATGCATTTGACCACAGATGTAAGAGTGACCATGTTACAAACAACATGACTGAATCATTCAACCATTGGATTAACCCATACAGAGAGAAACCAATATTAACATTGGTTGACCAGCTTAGAAGAAGATTGGCGGAAAAGATGCTAGGAAGGTATGAAAAGGGATGTGGCTATGTTGGGGTTTTGACACCAAGAATCAAGCATAGGTTGGATTTAATTGCATCTAAGGCAAGGAACTGTCAGATCCTAGCAACAAGTAATTTAGAATATGAAGTTTATGATGGGTTCTTCAGGTATATTGTCAACTTGAATCATAAGACTTGTAATTGTATGTTGTGGGAAGCAAGTGGGGTGCCTTGTAAGCATGCAGCCTCTGCAATCAAATACAGAAGAGGTAACCTAGAAGAGTACTGTAGTGAGTTTTTTTTCAATTCAGAGATACTTGGTAGCACATCAAGAAATGGTCCATGCACTTCCAGACATTTCTATGGCCCCTAACATACAAGAAACAAATGTATTGCAACCTCCTCCTTTGAAGAGACTGCCTGGTAGGCCTGCCAAAAATAGGAGGAGAGAACCTGGAGAGGAACCAACTGCATCATTTAGGAGGAAGACAACTTCAGTAAAGTGTGATACTTGCAAGGAGGTTGGACATAATAGAAGAACCTGCCAGTTAGCTGCGGTTAAGAAAAAGAAGCCTGTATAGGTATGCTTTTAAATCTGTTTTCTTCTATTTCAATAATATGTAGAAGGTATTAATATGGTGGAGATGGAGGAGATGGTGGTGCTGGGACTGATTTTTTTGAACATTTAAGTAATCTGTGAAATATTATTGTAACTAAACAGGTTTTGAGGGTTTTGAGGTTGACAAATAGGTTGTCAACATGTTGGTTTTTGTATGCTGTCTGATATTTCTGGTTTTCTTTTCCTTCATTGTATGCTGTCTGGTATTTCTGGTTTTCTTCATGAGCATGTGCTAGAAATTTGTCCACTGTCATTTCCCACAGGCCCCATACCAGATTGCCTGTATATTTCTTATGGGCAACTTGCAGTGACAGATGATAATGCCACAAGTTTCAATAATAACATATTGAACACTGACAAGTTTCAATGGCATTTGTTTAGTATCAAAGTTGAGATTGATTTATCTGATGATTAGGGTCTTTTAAATGTGGACTTAGGTTGGGGGCTGGGGTTGGATGTTAATGCAGTTCACTAATATCCATGACTATTGAAAATTGGCTTTTGCCTTGGTTCTGTGAGATTCAGAATGCCTGCTGTTGTGGTGATCCAGTAGTGCATGGTGGTGATTCCAGGAGGCCTTGGTGGTGATTCTAGGGTAGTGGTTCCTGAATACTTATTTCTCCTTTTCTTATCTTGTTTTCTTCTTCCAACCGGCTCTCAGGTCAGTTTTGAAACTTATTATCTTGCACAATCTATTTTTGGTTTCTAATTTTCTTTATCTTAATCTATTGCTTATCTATTTTTCTGGTCTATTCCTCTTCTATTATCTGTTCTGGAAAATCAATTCTGAGTCCTGGTTTATTTTCTAGTTTCAAGTTACCTTTCTGTCGACTTTGAAGAGTCCTTTTGTATGCTGTCTGAAATTCTGATATTGATTTACTGGTTATGGAAATCTGTTCAAGTGACCTACCCTCGGTGGATTCTTTCATCTCTCAGAATATGACCTCGGAATTCGATCAAACATTACAGAGTTATTTCCTACTCTTAATAAACCCTTTGACCAGATTTGTGGCCAGATCAAACCAGCTGCTTGTTTGTTTTCTAAAATCTCTTGAATCTGGGTATTACTCCCACATCTGTGATTCTGGTTTCCATGTGTTTTCTATATTTGCAAAGCTAACCCTGATGTAAAGGACAGTCCCAAGTCCCAATATTCATGGGTTTAATTGTGATTTTCAAAGAAAAAGAAAAAAAATAGTATATATCGATTGACGGTTGACTATAATGAAGCAAGTTGTAAGAGAATCCTCCGAGCTGCTAAAGGGTTGAGGAGTAAAAATAAATAAAAAACAAAAGGAAAGAAATAAAATAGCAGTTCACTCCCTCATCTCCTTTTGGATTTATACTAAGAATGCACTACTAGAAGAAGAAATGTAACCATGTTGAGATCAAGTTCCATCAGAAGTGCAAGGAGAGAAAGAGATATAACAGAACTAGATTATATGGAAATAACATAGCTTCATAATCACTTAGACTTTTTCAGATGATGCAAAGCAGGGGTATAAAACCATTCATTTTTCACTATCTTTACATTAAAAAGAGTTCTTTCATTGCCAAACAACAAAAATCTACCAAAGGCATCGATAAGATCCAAAAACATCAAATTTGTACACCATTTAAAGTGCAACATTTACAAAGCTTTTACAACTAAAACAATAAAAAAACACAACAAACATAGCTAATACTGTCTGTCCTGCCATCATCACCATTTTTTCAAATTTTTCCAATCGTTTCAATCTTGTCTTCATATGGCGTATATCATCCTTCAACTGCAAGATTTTGAGATAAATCTCAGGCAAACCCCTTGTTCGATCAGAATTTGTAGGTGCATCATTAGTTGGTAAACACCATTCAAAATATCTACACCTATTGTCTGGGCAGCAGTAATATAGTTTGTTCATGTTTTGCTCACTTTCAGAAATCTTTACAGTAGCTCGTTTATCGCATCTACACTTGCGGTTGACAAAAAGATATGGGCTATCACAGCGATTAACACTTGAAGATGACATCTGCACATGAAGACTAACTACTGATTACTCTCACAAATAACAAAGTACCATAAACAATTTTGATAAGACTAACATTGTACAACATAAGTTATGTATGGAAAAGAAATCTAATGGAAGAATAATTAACTTGGGGCTTACTTTGCCTCCTCAGGTCTAATAATTTGGCCATCAAGTAAGAGATCGACCAAGGTATGTATGAAAAAGAAAAATTCATTTGGGGCTTACTTTGCTCTTTCATCTTAAAGAAGAACTGTGTTGTCCATGGCATCGGCCATAGCCCAGTTAATTCTTTTACTTTCTCATGGCATCAACCATAACTCACTTCTCCTCTAAAACATTGTCTGAAACAAGAACTGTGCTGTCCATGAAGGAAGAAATAGAGTAATAAATGGCATACCTCAAGAAGAACTCACCAAGATGCCAAGCCGTGGAGCAGAAAACCCTTGAGTAGAAAATATAAGTGAAGAGAAGAAAGAGGAATAGGGTTTGAGATTAATTAGGAGGCATACCTGGAGAAGAAGTAGCTGAGACGTCAAGCGGTCGTGAAGAAAACCCTTGACAAGAAATCGTTTGTCGGGGGTTAGGCCGTGAAGAAGAAATCCTATGAGAAGACCTTGAATAAGGGCATTATTGTTCAATCGAAGTATTCTACAGTTTAAGATGAAGGAAGAGATGGAGGAATAAGAGGCATACCTGGAGAAGAAACTCTGAGCCGCGAAGCCGTGGAGAAGAAAACCTATAAGAAAACGGAAGTGAAGAGAAGAGAAGAAAACGGAAGAAACTATGAGCCGCGAAGCCATGGAGAAGAAAAAACCTAGAAAAAAAAACGGAACTGAAGAGAAGAAAAGGAATTTTCGTGGAGGAGAGAACTGACAAGAAAATGTTTTAGTCATTTTAGTGTCCTTAGTAAGGGTATTTTCGTCTTAAAAAAAAGTGAGCCTCTGCCGTTAAGTTGAAACTAACGGTAGGGATGAGATTGTATGATACCATCATTATAGGGGTATTCTGTGTAACTTTTGAAAAAGCAGGGTAGTGTTGTGTAATTTCACTACTGTAGAGGGGGTGTCTGTGTAATTTACCCTAATTTTTAATAGTCGGTGCTCATATTTCACACTATCAATCAATTATCACACCTGCATAATATTCAAGTGACATTAGAATAATATTTAATGTAAAAATAACAATATAATACATAATAGATGGGTATGTGTGTATAAAGGTGGATTTGTTACATTTCATTATAGTATATAATGTGGATCATTAGATTTTGTCATGATTGCAATACCAATTTAGTAGAGTTAATGTTCGTAAAATCAAATATTTTCATAAATTCATCCAATCATCCTCACGAAATCCATCTCTTTTTCATGTTCATTAATTACTTCCTCATGGTTTGTATTATAATATTTATTTTTAAACTCATATTTAATCCCAATTGGAAAAGCGCACGAAAGTATTGACTTGCTTTGTATTATGGTATGATTTTTATACTCATATTTAATTTTACATTGTCTAACGAAATTAATGATTTATTTTGTATTATGATTCGATTTTCATACTCATATTTAATCTCACATAGGAAAAAAAATGAAATCAATGATCAGTTTTGTATTATAATGTGATTTTTAGACTTATAATTAGTCTTAGATTAGAAAAGATGCAAATAGTTATGGCATTAAGTTTTTTTTTTCCGAAAAACTTTGTTTGAGAATTAAGGCATTAAGTCCTCTACTAAGATAATAATAGTTTTTTTAGTATAAGAATTATTCGGTATAATTCAGATTTGAAATAATTATTCGTGATATTTATTTTTAGACAAAAGAATGCTAGAATTTTAAAGAATCATTGAATATAATTCGAATTTGGGAGAATTATTCGTATTATTCGGGTCAAAAGAATAATTCGTGAATAATTCGGGGAATTAAATAACTGTAGGTCCACATGGTTCCCTTGGTTATAAGAGAAATTTAAATGATTTCTGCATCCTGGTTTGTAAGTATTGCTATATGGACTGTAAAGTGCACTTATATTTGCATTTTGAGAATTGCCCCCCAAACGGCATTCATCCACTGTGTGTCTAGTAGTTTGATACCAGTTGCATATTAGGACTTGCTTTTGGACAGGGTCTCTAGGAACTAAAGCTTATATCCTTTTGATAAGGCTATCTAAGTGTGCCTCCTTAGCTAGGGTTGCAATAGGGCCAGGTTTTTTAAAACCCTAACCCTGACCCTGAGTACTTAAACATAACCCTAACCCAGCCCTACCCTACCAGGCTAGAAAATATGCAACCCTAACCCTGACCCTGGCTAGGTTGGGCTTAACCCTAACCCTACCCTAATTGACCCTGACAAGGCCAGGTTGCATCAGATTGACCCTGATTAACCCTGATTTAGGGTCAGATTGACCCTGAATTCATTCAATGAACAATAATACTCTAAAATTTTTACATAAATAGATTATTTTTAAAAACTAACATGTTTTCAATATAACATTATAACTTAAACATATAACTACTTTAAACTATAGTTTTTAAATGACATAATGAATCCAAATTATCCAAATCAACCTTGAAAATCTTTTAAAAACTTAACAAATACAAGTCATAACAAGAACAACTATTTAAAGTGTTTAACATAAGATATGATAAATGAGAAAAAAAAATAATGGTCAAATCTACAATTTGGTCTTCGCAATTCCCATCTCCTTCATTCACAATATATATTTTCTACAAAAAAAAATAAATAAAAAAAAAAACCATTAGAAGTTAGAACTGTCATATCAATGATATAATGTAAAAGATAAAAAAAAGTTAAATAATAAGGCGGCAATTACTTACAAAGTCATTACAAAATCAACTCCAAGTCTCCAAAGTCCAAGTATATGTGAATGAATAAACTTCAAGTGACTGAAGTAGAATAACTAAAACAGAAGAACAATAGAATAAGACAGCAGCAAAAACACCAGATTAAAAGGAGGAAGGGGGCACCTAGACAGTCAGTTCCACCATCAGTATTGCAATAAACACCATTATGCTATCAACACCATTATTGAAAATAGAGTGTAAGGAAATATAAAAGATTTTGACTCACTGCACTATTTTTGTCTACTCTCTACATAGGAACAACCAAGTCAGAAAATAAATGAGGCTCGTGATCATTATTCCACTCAGTAAAAATATTGGAAAAGTAAAATTTACCATTACACTCTTACTTAATACTAGCTGCTTTGAAATAATAGTGTACACCTTATGAACTAAGATGAACAATAAACAGAGTCAGAACATTCGTTCATCAGAAAGAAATTTGCTTTATTGGCAGCCATCTGTTCCTTTCCATATTTCTTTGCACATAAAGTTAATGGTCACTTTGAATCTAACTATCCATTCAAGAGCCACAATATATAAGTTCAATAACACTCATATCATACGGCCACAGAATGTAGATCAGTTACTCAATTATAACTAGCCCATACAGTAGAGAATTTGCATTATGAAGTGAGAACAAAAACTCCATGAAACTAAGCCAAGTATTTAGACCTGAAAATTTTAAGTATAACTACGCCAATTCATGTTTGCATAAGAATGGATGCAACAAAGTTGTCATTGATTTATTCCCCAATAAAATAACTTTATTTACCAATGAAGACAAAGTTGTCATTGATTTATTCTCCAAAAAAATAAATATATTCACCAATGAAGACAAAAGGGGCATAAATTAACTAAAAGGCTCAGAATCCTCCAATTACTTTCAAGGGATCCATGATCTCCTTAACCTGAACCCATTTGTGTTTAGAAAACTCTCTACTCGTTGAGAATTTTTTCTAGCTGTCATCTCTTACTAATGGAAACTATTTGGAGTGGAAAAGAGATAACATACCAGAATGTACAGCCCCATATATCTAAGGAGAGTTACCAAGGTATTGTCTTGTGGAATTGGTGAGGGACAACTTCTACAGCTAGTTTTGATGAAAATTAGTTCAGACTCAAAATTACAATTAGAGAGATGCTTAGATGAATAAATGACCAGAAGGTCTAAAGGAGACTGACTTGTACAGAGTATAGTAGTAGTAGGGATATGTAAAATTAAAATAATATTAATATTACCTATGTATGGTCTTCTTAAGAAGAGAACTAACTCTGTGAGTTAGTGACGCTGCCCTGCTGTAATATCCATAAAAGATATTATCAGTGAGAATTGAGAAGCCAACAACAAGAAAACCAAAAAACAAAAGAGACGAAAATGGTTTTAGTTGAGAGTTGAGAAAGTTACCAGTTGGTTAGCTCCAACAACATGGAAAAGGAGCAGAAACACGTACACTCTAAGAGTCTTATAGAGATATAAAGAAAGAGAGAAAAATCAATGATGATGGGAACTAAGAGAGTGAGGGTGAGTCAGTGAGGGAGAAATCGATTTTAGACTATAGAGCAATAGACGCATAGGCGTCGGCTGTAGATTAGGTTTTGCAGAACTGAGAGAGAGAGAGAGAGAGAGAGAGAGAGAGAGAGAGAGAGCTGAGGCATCACGACGCCCGCATTAGTGTGAGAGAGAGAGAGAGAGAGAGAGAGAGAGAGAAAGAGAGAGAGAGAGAGAGAGAAGACTGTAGAGTAATAGAGGCATCGACTGTCGATTAGGTTTTGCAAGACTTTAGGGTTAAGTACTTGTTATATGTATATATAATATAGAAAAAATTTCACACAGTAACAAGGATTGCTAACATCATCTACGCCCACAAGAATACAGAAACCTCAACTACTACCCAAAAACTTTGCTTTGCTAATCAAAGAGTCCACTCCATCAAAAGATTCTCATTAATTGATGATGTCAGCTGCATTGGAAAGTTTGATGGACTATTCTTTTAGAAAATCTCATAATTATTCCAGATTTTGGTGGAAGAAAGATCGTAGCTCAATCTCTTAATAAACCCTTTTTTTTCTATTTGTTACTCTACCCCCAAATCTGCCTTTACTTTCATAACAGTAACAGTGAAAATAAAATTGAAAAAGAAAAACCCTCATGAATTCTCTTCTCGACGATGACGACAACAATGATTGTAAGTAATCTATAACGTTGTCTTCTTCGCCGGCAAAGGTGCATGTCTTCATATTCCCTGACTATGGCTCAGCTTGCAACGACAAGGTGAATTGACGAATGTCTTCTTCTTCCATGACCACCCTACTTCATTACAATCCTCTGGACTCGATTTCTCTCTTTCAATTCTGATTTATTCTTCTTTCCTCCTGTTCTAACGGTACTACCTGCAGCTCCTCTTGTTCACATCAATCTCTCTCATCTCTCATATTTCTTCCTAAGGTTTGGTGTGGCCAAAACAGAATGTTTTACTTAAAAAAATAAAAATAAAACCTACAACTAACGATTGATACTGAGGCTAAAACAACGTTAAGTTAGATATTAAAAGGATTTAAATCACTGTTTTTTTTTTAAATAAAATAAAACAAAACCTGCAACTGTCAAACGAACCAGAAAGAGCCTTGCTGCCATGGTCCACAATCTCCAGAAGCAGCAAGCATAGGTGGCTGCTATTGAAATCCTGACCCAAAACTTAACGTTCTGCAACCAATAAGTAATGCAATTTTAACAGGGCAAAAGCACACATAACCAAAACTTATACCAGATCAGCTTTAGATTCAAACCAAAACATTGAATTATTGACATACCTCCCCTGCCTTGCCTGACGAAGAACGATAGAGGCTCATTGTTGCAGGTTTTTAACGAAGAGTGTTGCAGGTTTTTTTTTTTCTTCAATGGAGCCACACCAAATTTGATGAACTTGATATGACACTGAGAAGGGGGGGGGGGCGAATCAGTGTTTGAAACTTTTCCCTGATAAATTCACTGCTGCCTAGAGCTGATGGATATCTGATTTTTTTTTTACACACACAAGCGCATGCAAATCCACCTCGCTACCACTCAGTGGCCAGGTCTACCAGATTTGCACACCCACCCTGTAAGCCATTCCACGCACTCCAAAATATACCAGAAAGCAAACACAAAGAACACAGAGATATTACGTGGTTCACCACCATAGTATGTGATGGCTAGTCCATGGAGTAATGCCCCACGGGCTCCGTACTTACTCAATACTTAACTTTTAGTCTCTTACAGACAAGGATACTAACACTAGATTTTTCCAGAATAAAACTAAGAGGGAGTAACAACGCCAGGATTCAGGCATCAACAGCCATTGTCCAGCACCCACTGAACACACAATACAAATAAAATATTTTTGGGGCTTATAAGAATTGCCTACAATGAAACCCATAGACTAGATAGGTATTCTACTTTTTCATTTCACATATACTAGCATACTATGCATAGAAAACATTAAAAGGATAGGAAATGAGAAAATCTCACAACCGATATTCTTGAATGGTCAGCAATACTTTTTGAAGCTCCACACCGCTTTGAGAATTCTTGAACAGCCTTCAATGATAGTAGAACTTGATTCATAGAACACACCTTGCTCACAGGCTTCCAATCTCCTCCACACAACCCATAATCACCATGAATGGAAAAATAAAAAATCTACTAACCTCTTACAGGGATTCAACACTCCATTGATGCACAGAGAAGAGGTAGTTGGTGATTGATCATCCCATAGAGCACGAAAACCTAGAAAAATTGTTAAGCATCAAAACCCTCTTTTTGATTTTTTTAATGTTTTCACGACTCCCAACCCTACCCAACTAATAAAGCATCTGAAAACATAGAAACTGCAACTTGAATGGACCGATTTGGAGCTCGAATGACAAAGTTATGGCGGTTTAAAGTTTGGCCAACTAGAACATTCAAAATGGAATCTTTCAAGTCATTCCCATGCGCCCGCGCAACACTGGAGTGCCGCCGCCTTCTGCGTTGTCGAGATGTCATTGGCTAATGTAGAATCTCCTTTACAGGCCATTAGATAATCTTAAAAAGGTGGGATTTAAAATGGGCCGTTGGATCTGCATAAGTTGCGTCAGGCACAATTGGATTCGATCTTCACCGCAAGATTTGGATCAACTTGCCGTTGGAATCAAGGCACTGTTTCAATATGACACGGAGCAACTTATTAATCTACAGCTGTCCAATCATAGTCTGTGTGGGAGAATCCAGACGCGATCTCCGCATAACAGATTAGCCTCGCACCTTTATAGGCCGTTAGATCGAGATCTGGGCTTCGTGGCTCTATCTGAAGCACTGATCTCGCATCTTTTCCATTCAAACTAGAGCAAAATGCCCTTGAGAACATTGGTAATCACGTCTGTAACTGGTTTTTCCATCAAACAAACCTTGTAGAAGAGATTTCTTCTAGGGAAGAAATCTCTCTAAAATGCCTTGACTCTCTCTCTAAGCATTTCGTCGAGCACTTAATGGTGCAAACTGGGGGGCGGCTAAGGCTATGGCAGACCATGGGCTTGTGGCTGTGGCACCATGTTGTGCATGTAGGCCGGCCTCAGTGTGGCTACCCAAGCAGTTGCTGTGTGGCTGGCTTGCTGCATGGCTTGCTGCTGGTGTCGGCTTATGGCTGTGCCGTGCGGAAGGCCATGCAGCTAACTGGCCATGTGGTGCTGCGGCCCTCGCCAGGTTGGCTGCCATGGTGGCATGCCACTTAGGCACAGTGGGTCCCACCCATATTTTCTCTCTCCTCTTTCTCTCTCCTCAGTCTCTCTCCATTTTTCATGCTTTATAAGATTTTTAACACTGTGTAATACTGCCTCTACACTAGAATCACTGTCACGCAATCAGAAACTCTGCCACATCATCAGAGAAGTCCATAGACACTATCTCTCATCAAATTTGTTCTGAGTTGCCGACAATTACAATCCAAAGTGCAACAATCTCGCACTTTGGAATTGTTGGCAACTCACTTTGTGCATGAAATATTTCTCCCCTTTTGATAACAAGAACAAAGGGATATGCCACATAGGAGTGTCCACCGCATCTTTCCAATCCTATGGGCACTCCACAAACACAAACTCAACACCATAGTAACACAGAAAAATACCAACGGACTCCCTCTTAGTCCTATATAGGGAGCAAAAAAATATTAATATAACAATCAAACACTGCTCCCCCTCACACCAAGCTCCTCAATGCTTGGGGAGATTAACCACTCCCAACTTCTGTCTCAAGTAATCAAACTATTCTCTGGGAAGCGGCTTTGTGAAGATATCTGCAATCTGCTTTACAGTGGGAATGAACTCCAAATCAACTTCTCCTTTTAGGACCTTCTCTCTCAAAAAATGATTCCGAATAGCTATGTGCTTTTGTCCTGGAGAGCATAACTGGATTTTTGGAGATATTTATAGCGCTAGTGTTGTCACAGAACATAGAAATAGGCTTATTTGACTCAATGCCTAAATCCTTCAACATCTCTTTCATCCACAACACCTGTGTGCAACATGAGGTGGCTGCTATATATTCCGCTGCTGCCGTAGATAATGACACTGACTCTTGTTTCTTACTATGCTAAGCCACCAAATTTCTACCAAGATAGAAAGCACCTCCACTAGTGCTCTTCCTATCATCTACACATCCTACCCAATCTGCATCTGAGTAAGAGGATAATTCCAAATCTTTGTTTTTTGCATTCCAAAGACCATAATCCTTAGTCCCCTTTAGATATCTGAAAATTCTCTTCACAGCTACAACATGTGTCTCTTTTGGGCCAGCTTGATATCTAGCTACCATGCAAGCAGACTGTAGAATATCTGGCATTGTAGTAGTCAAGTAGAGTAGACTTCCAATCATTGACCTATACATAGTGTGGTCAACTGATGGAGAGTCATCATCTCTTCTCAGCTTACAATTTGTCATCATTAGAGTGCTCATTGGTGTACAGTCTTCCATTGTGAACTTCTTCAATTTTTTTTTCACATATTTGGTCTGAGATAAAAAGAATCCATTCTTCAACTGATTGATCTGTAGACCCAAAAAATATGAAAGTTCCCCAATCATGGATATCTCAAACTCATCTTACATTCTCTGAGCGAAGTCCTGACATAATTCATCCTTTTGGCATGCAAAGATGATATCATCTACATATACAACCACAATTGTCTGACTACCATCAACAGATTTAACATATAAATTGCTATCAACCAAACCCTTCTTAAAACCCAACTTGCAGAGATAATTATCTAGTCATGAATACCATGTTCTTGTTGCTTGCTTCAACCCATACAATGCTTTCTTCAGTCTACAAACAAGTGTAGGGTCCTCACTCAGTTGGAATCCATCTGGTTGCTCAATGTATACCTCCTCTTCCAAGTCACCATTTAAGAAAGCTGACTTTACATTCATCTGATAAACTTTCAAGTTTTTGTGCACTACAAAGGCAAGAAACATCCTGATTGTTTCCAACCTAGCAACGGGAGCAAATGTTTCTTCAAAATCAATGCCCTCAATCTGAGCATATCCTTTACAAACCAATCTGGCCTTGTTCCTTACAATTTTGCCATCTTCATTGAGTTTGTTCCTGTAGACCCATTTAATGCCAATAACATTCTTATCTGTATGCCTTGGCACTAATTCCCAAGTTTTATTTTTCTCTATTTGGTCTAACTCTTCATTCATTGCCTTGAGCCAACTAGCATCTTCACATGCCTCTGCAACTGACTTTGGTTCAATGTGAGATAATAAAGAAAATATTTGTTTTGGTTGTCTCACCTTCCTTGTTTGCGTACTAGCTGAGGGATCACCAAGAATCAATTGTTCATGATGATTCTTTTTTACTCTACTTGAGCCACTTTTATTCTGTCTATCTGTCTCAGAATCTGACTG
Source organism: Protea cynaroides (assembly GCA_028583415.1). Taxonomy (NCBI): domain Eukaryota; kingdom Viridiplantae; phylum Streptophyta; class Magnoliopsida; order Proteales; family Proteaceae; genus Protea; species Protea cynaroides. The sequence goes on from CM053265.1 coordinate 61,882,613, forward strand.
CTCTTCTCTTTCTTCTGTATCAACCACTGCTCTCTGTTCTAGCACATTTGTCACATTTTGTTCTTTTTTTGTTTCACTGTCATTCTGCTCATTGTCCAAATCTTTAAAAAATAGGAGGATCACTATTTGACTCTATAGGAGAATTTTTGTGCTCATCAACTCTCACATCTGTACTCTCAATAATTTTACCAAGCTTCTTGTTGTAACATTTATATGCTTTGCTAGAGGTGGAGTAGCCAAGAAAAATTCTTTCATCTACCCTATCATCAAACTTCCCTAAATCATGATTGGTGTTTTTGATATAACATTTACTACCAAACACCTTGAAGTTCTTTGCTGTGGCCTTTTTACCAAACCATAATTTATAGGGAGTCTTGTCTTCATGTTGTCTCAACATACACCTGTTCTGAACACACCTGTTCTGAACATATACTATTGTATGAACTGCTTCTCTCCAGAATTTATTCCCCATGTCATTTTCTATCAACATAGTCCTGGCCATCTCTTGAACAGTTCTATTCTTTCTTTCTGCAACACCATTCTGCTGTGGTGTTCTAGGAGCTGAAGTCTATCTCTTGATGCCATTCTCAGAACAAAACTCTGCAAAATTAATCCAGGTGTATTCTCCTCCCCTGTCAGACCTCAAACATTTAATTTTCTTTCCTGTCTCATTTTCAACTTGAGCTTTGAAGATTTTAAACTTTACAAGAGCCTCTGACTTATTTTTCAAGAACATCACCCAAGTCATCCTGGAGTAGTCATTTATGAATAAAAAAATACCTCTCTCTTGAGATGCTCTGTGTTCTAACTGGCCCACATAGATCTGTGTGAACAATCTCAAGTGGTTGAGTAGTATGGTAATCCTTTGGTGTAAATGATGCTCTTGTTTGCTTCCCCTTCTAACAAGATGCACATATGTCATTGGTGGGCTTCTTCAAAAAAGGGATATCTCTCACAGTATTTTTATTAAAAATCTTTGTTAAATTTTCAAAGCCAATATGCCCCAATCTTCTATGCCATAGCCATGTTTCTTCTTCTTGGCTCAACATATAATTTTCTTGAAAATTTTCAAACAGTGTATAATGATTTTCTGACGTTCTCTTTCCAGTTGCCCATCAATTTTCCACTGTCAGTCTTTCGAATCTCACATCCTTGATCACTGAAAATTACTTTGTAGCCCCTATCACAAAGTTGACTTACACTCAATAGATTATGTTTCAAACCTGAAACATAGAGAACCTCATGAGATTTTACCTTCCCATTGTTGAAACTAATGCTTCCCTTCCTAACAATCTTTGCACCAATATCATTACCAAACTTAATTGAGCCTCCTTCATAATGTTGAAGCTTCTAAAGCCTCTTACTATCTCTTGTCATGTGACTCAAACATCCACTGTCAAAAATCCATGTTGTAGAACTATCTTGTGCCTTGAAAGTTGTCTATACAACCAAAGAGCTATTTTTCTAAACCCAAACTCTCTTCTTTGATTTTGATCTTTCATTTTGCTTCTGTCTTGGAATCTTGCTTCTAATTCTGTCATACTGTCTCTGTGGAGGTGGTATAAGGGGAAATATGGTTATGCAGTTCCTTGCTATATGCCCAAAATTGTTACAGTTATAGCACTCAATATAATTTTCTTCAAGGGCAGCAAACTGATTTCTACTTTTAAATCTGATTTCTCTCAGATTGAATTTGCAGGTAGCTATCTTGTGACCATAAGTATTGCATTTATAACAATATCCCTGAAAATAAGGTCTTGGCCTAGAAGGAGCCATATACCTCATCGGTCTCTGTGGTGTACTAGGATAATTTCCTCCATAGAGGTTACTCTTCTCCACTCTTCTACCTTGCCTTGCATTATTAGTCTGTGGAATAGGAACATAATTTTCTTCTTGAACATAAACCATAGGAGCCTTGCCTTTTCCACTCTCTTTTATGAAAGAGATGGGACGTTTCCTATTTGAGTTTGCATTAGTAGAAGTCTCTCCCTTATCAAAACCAAGACCAAATTTTACATTGAAAGGTCTTTGAGAATTTATAATTCCATCTAGCTTGTTGCTACTAGGGTGCACTGTAGTATTACTTGGTTCATCAGGTTAATTCAATTTTTGTTGTCTTTCAAGCTTTTCTTTTTCATATTCAGTTACCTTTGCTTTTAACAAAATAAACTCCTTCTCAAGCTCTTCAAATTTACTCATCACAGGGGCTTGTATTTTAAGTTGAGCTCTCAAACTTGCATTTTCAGTCATTAATTTGGAGTGGTCTATAGATACCTATCCAAGCTGAGTCTTGAGATTTTCAATAATTTTCTTGGACTCTACATCTTGAACTCTAAAATCTTGAATTAACTTTTTCTGCTTTTTAACTTCTTGTGAGGCAAACTTATTATATTTCCTTTCCTTCTTGAGTTCCTTCATAGCTGTAGCAAACTCTTCCTCAAAATCACCTCACCTTCTTCATCATCACCAGAGCTTGAAATTTTATTTTCCCTCTCTTCTTCACTACTAGAGATAGATTCCACAATGCCTTCTTCATTGTTTTTTGAGAGGAATTTTTCTTTATTTTTTTCTCCTCCTAATCTTCAATGTAAACCATGAACAAAGCCTTACTAGGCTCATCTTCTGAGATTTCATCAGAATCATCATCTGAGGTTTCAATACTTCTTTTAGAGATAAAAATATTTCTATTGGACCTGTTTTTCTTAAAGTTATAGTTTTTCTTTTCTTTAGACTTGCTTTTTTTGTCATCTTCATCATCACTATCAAACTTACTCTTCATTGGGCACTTTGCAGCGAAGTGTCCAACTTTACCACAATTGAAGCACTTGAATGGAAGCTTGTTCTTATACTTTCCTGTACCCTTCTTCAATTTCCTAGTGAAATGAGTTGTGGCCTCATCTTCACTTTCTTTCTCATTTGGTTTTTCAGAAATTTTCAGCTTCTTCATAGCCTTGAAGGCTACCTGCTTGTCACTAGTGGTTCCTGGATCAACCTTCATCTCAAAAGTTGTTAAGGCTGCATGAATCTCATCAATAGTAACCTGTTCCAAGTCCTTGGTTTCTTCAAGAGCTGATACTTTTGACTCAAATTTTGGAGTAAGAGACCTTAAAATTTTTTGACAAACAATATGACCTTTTAGGTCTTCACTAGGTCCTCTAATGGAATTGACCACTTCATTAACTCTATTCATATATTGATCAATGGTCTCATCCTCATTCATCTTCAGGTTCTCAAATTGACCTCTGAATGTTTGTAGTTTGACAGTCTTGATCTTCTATCTTCTTCATATATGTTGATCAGTCTATCCCAAACTTCCTTTGTTGTCTTGCAGTCCATGATTTTAGCCAGTTCACTGTTTGTCAGTCCCCCTTGAATGGCATTGAAAGCCTTTTTATTATTCTCAAAATTCTTCTTGTCTACTACAGTGGGAGCATTTGTGTCATGTGGAGTGTAGCCATTCTCCACAAAGCCCAAACATCATAACCAAGAGATCCTACATAGACCTCTATTCTTCTTTTCTAAAAAACAAAATCTATCCCATCGAACAATTGGGGATTGTTAGAACCTTCCCCAGGTGCCATATCTTTATTCTAATCTTCTCAGTTGCTAATTAAGCGGTCACTGAACCTGAGACTGATACCGATTGATGAACTTGTTATGACACTGAGAGGGGGAGTGAATTAATATCTGACACTTTTCCCTGATAAATTCACTGCTGCCCAAAGCTGATGGATATCTATTTTTTTTTTCACACACAAGCGCATGGAAATCCACCTTGTTACTACTCAGTGGCCAGGTCTACCAGATTTGCACACCCACCCTGCAAGCCATTCCATGCACTCCAAAATATATCAGAAAGCAAACACAGAACACAGAGATATTACGTGATTCACCACCACAGTATGTAATGGCTAGTCCACGGAGTAATGCCCCACGAGCTCCATACTTACTCAATACTCAACTTTTAGTCTCTTATAGACAAGGATACTAACCCTATATTTTTCCAGCATAAAACTGAGAAGGCGTAACAACGCTAGTGTCACACCCCAAATTTTGATCCAACCAGAATGGTGTGAGTGAATCGTCATTGAGCCAACGGTTCACACCAGGATCTCGAATAGGCCGTGTCCATTCATACAAACCATTACACATAACCAACAATCAGAATATAAATATTACAGCGGAAGACTTTAAATAGAATGAACTGAGTATCTATTGATAATTTAAATAAAATATCAAATTATTCAAATCCAAACATAAACTATATTATCTTTTACATCTCTTAATACCAAACAAAAATAATGGGAACAACTAAATAAAAATCCATCACAAGTACACATAGAAAGGGCACTCGCATGAAGCATCATGCTCGTCCTCCCCGGCTTGTACATCCAGAGCAACCACACCACCGTACGCCGGAGCGTTCACGTAGTCGTCCACGGTGTATCCTGCATCAACATCTAAAAGCAATGTATATACAAAGGGTGAGCTACCAACACAGCTCAGTAAGACAATCAGACAGTTTCACAAGATTATGGATGAGTAACAATCAGTTTTATACTGTGGTCTAGTTTTAAGTTTGCAATGTGCTATAGAAAGGTTTGGTGGCCCCCGCACCTCTATACACGAGTGCGTGGCACCTCATGGATCACACCCCCATTGGCCCACATGCACCCACCATGGAATAGAGATAGAGCTAAGATACCCACGTACCTCCCCTGATACTCTACCCATACCAGTACCTAAGCCCACCGGCCGGGGCTCGCAAACTGGGCTTGCAACTAACTAATCCTATATGTCATCAATGTATGCTCTATCCCAGCACAGCCGTCTACGGCATAGAGATAGATCTAAGGCATTCCCACACCTCCCCTGATGCCCTATCCGCAACTAACCCACTAGGATAGAAACAATACGCAGGTAGACCCTATCCCAACATAACTCCCTACGGCATAGAGATAGAGCTAAAGCATCGTGGACAAGCCAGCGTCGACTCGGAATCCATAGTACCACATAACAATGGTCGGGACAACATCAATATCGGAGACCACCGTACCACGACCTTCCCCTGATGCCCCACCCGTACCGAGCATGTTAAGACAGAATACTACAAAAGGTGCTAATGTGAAGAGCGATCCCAGGCCCATGCCCCACTCCACACACTAACGAAAACAATCACATGCCTAACAATCACACCCTATCAATGCATGCACAGTAATAATAACCGAAAGTAAAGGATGGCATGTGAATATGCACAAACAACACATCTCATATAATCAGGTGATTAACAACAATTTACTGTCCATTAATTATTAGGTTTAGGTCAGATTCCCTTACCTGACGCTCGTTGGTTAGCTTGCTCCACGTCGCAAGATCCAAACGGCAAGTCACGAAGTCCTACAATATTATTAGGGTTTCATTAAAATAACATTCTTAGAGTTTCATGTTGGTCGGAAACCAACATAGATTACAAAATACCCTCACAGAGCTGACCGGTGGCATGTACCGGTCGCAGCTCTGTGGGAAAGACTGGCGACCGGTATGGTCAGCCGGTCCCCACAGACAACCTCCTGAGAGATAGCGGTCGCAACATACCGGTCGCACTATGTGCAACTGGTATAGTCGACCGGCATGTCTCCGGAAGACCATACAAGGGTTTTTCGACTGCCGACGATCATCCTCCATGGATTTTCAGGGTTTCTCCTATCCATTCTAAGTCTAGGCTTTGAGTTAGAGTTATCCCCAACTCATTCAAGTCTTATTTCGATGAATATCATCTCGAAACTCAAATCTAAGGTTTGACGGCAACTTAGGGTTTATTGGTCAATTTAGGGTCTTAGATCAATACCTACTTTGCATGGTATTGATCCACCTACACAACTAACATAGGGTAAGAAGATGGATTCAAACACTTACCATTGACTGGCGTAATGAGAGCGTCGTCGAACGGTAATGGCGGCACCTCCTTCTTCTTCCTAGCCCCTTCTCCTTTCCAACCTCTTTCTCTTCTCTAGGGTTTGTGAGAGACAATGGAAAATATTTGAGGAGGTTTAAGGGTGTATTTATAGGCTAGAAATAGGGTTTAGTAACCCTACTAGGATTAGGAAACTTCTAGGATTCGAAATCAGAAAAGCGGGACCCACAGAGACCAATTTCCAGATTCCCGCACATAGCTGCGCAGGCCATATCGGTCGACCGGTACCAAGACTGGTACCATCGACCGGTATACCTAAAATCAGGTATAATTGGTCGACTTCGGTCCGATTTTGTACCTGTTTGTTATCCGCTTGCCCCGTCTGGCCCGGTGATGATCGGAAGACTTGTCATGACACAAAACCAAGGTTTAGACCGGGTTTTCAGAGTGCGGGTCTTACAGCCAGGATTCAGGCTTCAACAGCCAGTGTCCAGTACCCACTGAACACAACACAAATAAAATATTTTTGGAGCTTATAAGAATTACCCTACAATGAAACCCACAGACTAGATAGGTATTCTACTTTTTCTATTCACCTATACTAGCATACAATGCATATAAAACATTAAAATGATAGGGAATGAGTAAATCTCACAATCGATATTCTTGAATGGCCAGCAATAATTTTGAAGCTCCACACTGCTTTGAGAATTCTTGAACAGCCTTCAATGATAGTAGAACTTGATTCATAGAGCACACCTTGCTCACAAGCTTCCAATTTCCTCCACACAACCCATAATCATCATGAATGGAAAAATAAAAAGTCTACTAACCTTTCACAGGGATTCAGCACTCCAATGATGCACAGAGAAGAGGTAGTTGGTGATTGATCCTACCATAGAGCACGAAACCCTAGAAAAACCCTCTGTTAAGCTTCAAAACCCTCTTTTTTATTTTTCTCAGTGTTTTCACTACTCTCAACCCCGCCCAACTAATAGAGCATCCGAATATATGAAAACTGCAAGTTGAACGGATCGATTTGGGGCTCGGATGACAAAGTTATGGCAGTTTGAAGTTTGGCCAACCAGAACATTCAAAATAGAATCTTTCAAGTCATTCCCATGCGCCCGTACAACACTGGAGCGCCGCCTCCTTCTGTGTTGTCAAGATGTCATTGGCTAACCTAGAATCTCCTTCATAGGTCATCAGATAATCTCAAAAAGGCAGGATTTAAAATGGGCCGTTAGATTTGAATAAGTTGCGTCACGCGCAATCGGATTCGATCTTCACCGCAAAATCTGCATCAACCTGCCGTTGTACTGCGAATGTGCCACACTGAATCAAGGCGCCATTTCAATATGACATGGCGTAACTTATTAATCTGCGGCTGTCTGACATAGTCTGCACGGGAGAATCCAGACGCGATCTCCGCATAACACATTAGCCCGCACCTTTATAAGCCGTCAAATCGAGATCTGGGCTTCGTGGCTCTATTTGAAGCGCTGATCTCACATCTTTTCTTTTCAAACTGGACCAAAATGCCCTTGAGAACATTGGTAATGACGTCTGTAACTGGTTTTTCCATCAAACAAACCCTGCAGAAGAGATTTCTTCCCGAGAAGAAATCTCTCTAAAATGCCTTGACTCTCTCTCTAAGTATTTGGTCGAGCACTTAGTGGTGCAAACTGGGGGGCGGCTAAGGCTATGGCAAACCATGGGCTTATGACTGTGGCACCATGTTGTGCATGCAGGCTGGCCTCAGTGTGGCTGCCCAGGCAGTTGCTGCGTGGCTGGCTTGCTGCATGGCTTGCTACTGGTGTTGACCTATGGCTGTGCCGTGCGGCTAGCCATGTAGCTGGCTGGCCATGTGGTGTCGCGGCCCTCCGCCAGGCTAGCTGCCATAGTGGCATGCCACCTAGGCACAGTGGGTCCCACCCATATTTTCTCTCTCCTCTTTCTCTCTCCTCAGTCTCTCTCCATTTTTCATGCTTCAAAAGATGTCCAACACTGTGTAACACTGCCTCTACACTAGAATCACTGTCAAGCAATCAGAAACTCTGCCACATCATCAGAGAAGTCCACAGACACTCTCTCTCATCAAACTTGGTTCGAGTTGTCGACAATTACAATCCAAAGTGCAACAAAATTTTCACTGGAAGAGTAAACAGAAAGCAGATATAATTTTTTAATGGCTGAAAATGATATTTACAAGAAAATTCTGACAAAATAAAAGAGAGAATATCGTAAAAGTAGATTTGAAGGAAAAATAAAATAAGAGGAGCAGAGCCCCTGTTTTCCTTTAAACTGTTGATGAGCATCTTGAATGATAACTCCGTTGTTACCGATAGGATCTTGTATGATCCAGCTGCAAAAACTGCAATATCTTTCGTGACTCTTAAATCTGATGGTGATCGGGAGTTCATGTTTTATAAGAATCCGAGTGCCGATATGCTCTTAACTAAGGTTGAGCTCAATCTAGATCTCCTTAAAACGGTTCGTCTCCTGTTCATCTCTCTCTCTCAATTTTTTTTTTTACTGATATTGTAAGATCTGGCTTGAATTAGTATAACATGGATCGGCTTTGGGAGATGATTGACCAGTAAGTCCAAATCATTGAATCTGGTATTGTGATTTTCCGATCGATTCTGTGAATCTAGGTGATAGTGACCGATTAATAACCCCCAAACTGAGAACCAATCGGTTCGGTTTGGCTCCTTGTCAATTTGGACAATGATGACAATGACTAATACCCGCATGCAATATTATCGCATGAACTCTCTTGCTATACCCCTAGATTTTGTCTCTTGCGAAAACTCTATCTCTTTCACTGATTGTTGTCTTACACCTAGATTCTAATATGTATATATTGATGTAATCTTATTCAATGATAATGAATGAAAAACAAATTGATGGAATATAGTTCGGTTAATTGTTGTGCCAAAATGTTGGTAAACCAGGGACAGTAATGGGATGCCGGAGCTGGGGATGTCGCCGTGGACGCACAATGTAGAGGGGACTCCAGCATCAGGGTTAGGGCTTGAGTGAGAGTGAAAAGGAAAGAGATAGAAAATATAAGGTTGATTTGAAGGTCAAATTAGTAAATCAACATAATTTTTTAATTTTTTTAATTTCTAATGTGAGGGGTAAAATTGTATTTCAACAATTTTAGTGATTTCCATCAATTAAGTGGACCTAAGTGATGTTTTTATAATCTTATGGGTGTAAATGATGTTAGCAATCCTTGTTGGGGTGTATATAAAATTTTTTCTATAATATATATACAGGGTTGGGCCAAGCCAGGCTCAACCCAGGGGGTCAACCCTAACCCAATCCAACTCTGCTAGGGTTGATAAAAAATTGGGCCCTAACCCAGCCCTGCCAGTGTTTCGGCCAGGTTCAACCCTGCCAGGGTTCAGCGCGGGTTTGGGCGGGCTCAGGTCATCAGGGTAAACTGGATTTTACCTTGAACATTACATCATGATTAAGATTGGACCGTCGATTGTACTGTTCCAACTTAACGGATCAGAGGTGCAAAGAAAGGCATGAAAACCAATGAAAATTTTTTACATTTTTTTTTCTTTTTTTTTTAAATCACTTTGAACTATTTAAAATAGGAAAAATAAGCAGCCCCAGAAACTTAATGGAAATTAAATGCATAACCACAAGTGCACAGTACCATGCAGTAACGGGTTGATCTCAGGGAGGAATCGTTATTATCCTAACTCAAATAAGACAAAGCATACCAAAGGGTTTTGAATGAATTAACATCCTAATCCCTTCACATAAAAACTAATCAAACAACAAAAACAATAATAACCAATTCCTAACGGCACGAAGATTTACGAAACCACTATATTAATCATAGAGTAACACAGATTTATTGCAAGAAGGGAAAGATCTATTGCAAGAAGGGAATGAAATTAAAAATAAAAGAACATAAAAAAAATTTATCTTGTTGGAAGATTTCTTTGTCGTTGCTCGTCATCTTATTGTCACTCTAAAGTGATGCTCAAATGATTACAAATGGAGTCTTCTCCCCTAAATTAAAATAGTAATGGGGTACAACCTATATTGATCTACCCTACTACGGAGTTCTAAATCTGAAATTAAAACTTATAAATAAATAAATAAATAAACTTAAGCAAGAAGAACACAATTTGAAAAGAAGAAACTAAAACTTTCGAACTCTCTCATAAATTTTCAAAACTAAAAAAAAAAACTTTCAATAGAATTTTTGGACGATTTTTCTATTGCTGAGCATCACACACAATCAATCTTTACAATTAGATTACAAGGGATTTTGTGAAGATAATTTTGGTAACCAAATGCCAACCTTGTAGGTTCATTGTATGTGGACGATTCTTGAGTAGAAAAAGATCTTGCAATAACTCATTGTATCTTTGACATCATTATCTCTTCTTGAAAACTTTCATAATCTATTGGAACTTTCCCTTCTTCCATGCCGTGCCAATCTCCACATGTGATATCAATCTTGAGAGAAAAAAAATAAAAAATAAAAACCTTACGGATATGGCAATCTCCACCTTATAAATTCCATTCCAAATCAATAGAGAATATTTTTGTAAGAAAATTGAATCTCTTACATGAGATTGGGTTGCTTTTTGATTTGGTCCAAGGCTGATCTTATACACAAAATTCGTGGCTCTCCTTATAAAATGCATCTCTATGTATGGCTGCTGAGTTGACTGTGTAAGTTAATTGGACAGGATCGCCAAAAATACATAAAATGATATTTTTAAGCTCAGATTTCTCCATTCTTTCACTTATACCCAACAAATATAAGAATAACATTAAATACCTTAGAAGCATCATAAAAAGAATAAGAAATGCATACTTTATATCCTAGATTCACACATAGAATGTGTTCATCAGTGATCCACTATTTGTGGCGTGGCAGAGGTGGATGTTGAAGGATGAATGGTTCATATGGAGGGGCGAGGTGGTTCATGAATTGGGGAGACTATGTGTGATGCTGCTTTATGTTGTGGTAGTGATGTCGAAGAAGAGTTGGTGCACGAATATATGAATTCATCCGAGTATAGGACGAGTTGATTAATGGCTGGTCGTGCTGGTCGAATTGGTTGTTGAACTAAATCAAAAAATGGAAACATATTTTCGTCAAATATCACATGTCTAGTGATGAATGTACGTCTTGTAGTCGGATTGTATCACTTATATCCTTTATGGATATTGCTGTATCCAAGGAAGATCCATTGTTGAGATCGAAATTCTAGTTTGTGCTAGGTATAAGGCCACAAGTAAGGGAAGCAAGCACATCCGTAGGCATGTTGCGTTGTATAATCTGGAGAAGCACCGAAGAGAGTGGCACATGGTGTTTGCATATTGAGAACAACTGACAAAACTCCGTTAATCAAGTAGACTGTAGTAGTGAAGGCGGAATCCCGAAAGCTATTGGGGATATTTGCTTTAACCAATATCGTGAGTCCCATCTCAACAATATGATGATGTTTTCTTTTGGCCGTGGCATTTTGTTTAGGAGTGTGTGGGTAGGAATATTGATGTTGGAGTCCTAGCTTGAGGAAGTGGGAATCAAATTTCTTAAACTCTGCAGCTCCATAAGATTGAAAGACTTTGATAGTAGAATTAAAAGATAGCTTTACATGTTGTTCAAATTCTATGAATTAAACAGTGCTTCAAATATGCTACCCAATAGAAAAAAACCATGTAAAGCGACTATAATCATCAACAAAGGCAAGGTAGTACTGAAAACCATTAATTGAAGTAACTGGAGTAGGTCTCCAAATGTCAGAGTGTAGTATCTCCAAAGCTTTTGTTGCATGCTTTAGATTAATTGGAATTTCCGTTTAATTCATTAAAATAAGAACCGTCTTCATTATTTTGGTATGCCTCTTGAAGACTGCCTTCCTTGTTGGTTCATCAAATCTCCCTTTGTGTTTGTTTTATGCGTGTATAATCAAGGCTTTCTAACTTCTAAGTTTTGGAGCTTCTTGTTAGAGAAATTTAACATTCTAGTGTTATTTAGCATATCCTCTCTACTTTGTGTTGCCTTCTTTTATTTACATGGATTGAGATTTAGTGTTGCTCCTCTTAAAGTCATTTTGGATGTTAAATGTTGTAAGTTTTTGTTGGCCTTTCAGAAGTTTGTAAGGGGAACCCAAGTCATAGTGGTGGTGGTGGTGACTTTGGGATATTAGCGGTGGATTTATTTTGGTTTTGGGTATTAGTATTGTGAGTAAACTAGTTTTTTTTTATCAGAGAAAGAGCATTGGTGGATTAAAAAATTTTAGAGGCTTTATGCGTTGAGTATAATGTTTTGGTTGAAGTTGAATCTAAAGTTTTGGTAGATGTTGTGCTTAGTGTTACTACTAATCCATGGGCGGTTGGAAGGTTGTTGAAGAGGATTATAAAATTACGGCCATAGTGTCCTTGCGAGTATTAAAGAAAAGGATTCAAACGATAGTCCACGGTCAAGTCCAAACCAGGTTCAAGTTTAAACCAAGGTTATGTCCCATTTACAATATTGTAAAGCCCAGAGGCTACATGTGTATGTATATTAGCTTTAACAGTTTTCTTAAGACAACAAATATAATTTGTCTTCTACTAAGTCTAGAGTCTTCTTCTTACAAGTACACGTGCCTACAAGATAATATCCAACATACTACAGGTAATCACTTTTCGTGCGTGGTTCCCTAATACAGGGGCCTCAGCTCACATTGTCGATGCTACAGGTAATATCCATTCCATATATCCTTATTTTGGTACTAATTCTGTGATGGTTGGAAATGGTACACTTCTAAATATATCTCATATTAATTATGGTTCCTTACATACCGATCACACTTCTCTACAATTGAAGGATGTTTTGTTAGTTCCTGACATTACAAAAAATCTTCTATCAGTTTCTGAGTTAACATCTGAATACCTTTATTATTTTGAATTTGATGCTAATGGATTTGTGATTAAGGATAATCAGACCAAGAAGGTCTTAGCATTGGGGAGTAGATAGGGAGGTTTATATGCACTTGGTGAAACTGAATCTTCTCATGTAGTTGCTACCACTGAAGATCTTGAAGCTTTCTTTTCAACTTGTTTTTGGTCTACTTCAAAGGAGATTTGGCACCAGCGATTAAGCCATCCAACAAAATCGGTGCTTCAACTTGTTTATGCTGTAATCTTCATCAACAATTCCGATTTTCAAATTCACTAAATTCTTGTGAGAAGCAATCAAATTGAATTATCAATTCCCTAGGCTCTATTCGGTATAGTTAATATTCATGTTTATGAGTTATTTATGACACATCATTTATTTATATCTCTATGAAATATAAAAAATAACAGTTTGATACCACTAGACATAAAGAAGTAATGATAGAGTATCACAATAATAATAAACATCTTCTAACTTATTTGTAGATTTTAGATTATTTTATTTAATTTTAAATATAAATAAGTATCATAAATCATATCAAATAACTATACATGTTATAATGTATTACATGGATGAAAAAAATTTCATCTACTATCTAAAAAGTATGTGAAACACCATCTACCACCCACAGCATTTTCGAAATCATCATCTACCACCTAAACTTTTGACACCATTAATCGAAGAGATCCACCCCGTTTGTAGAATCCCATTATATGATGACATCATCTCAAATTGAAAATTTCAAGGACAATATCGCCTTTATTGTAATGGTGAAAACCATTTTACTTACACCTTATTATTTTAACCCTAAATCTAAAAAATGGCGAACAAAAAGGAGGACGAGGGGAGAATTGCCAGTGGCTTTTGTCGGACATCGAGAAGGAATGCAGAAATCCTAATCAGGGACAGGCACCAGGTCGGATGGGAGCAATCTTCTCGGCGGTTGTGAAAAAGGAGTGAATGAACTGAGAGTGCAGCAGTTTCTCGGTGGCAGATTTCCATTGTTGTGGGGTTTTTTTTTTTCAGACGTTATTCTCTTTCCGTTTAAGGGCGGAAATGTAGCAGTTTCATCATCCCCTTTTCGATTGATGCAGTTTCATCATCCCCCTTTCGATTGATGCAGTTTCAATGAAATCCAAAATACAAAATGGAAAAAATAAACATTTCTAGCCAAAGAAAAGAAATATTTATGCAGACCTGCAGAATACTAGCTGAAACGTTGTGGGAAATTGAGAAAATGAGAATGATAAACATGAAAATAGATGGTTTGATAACAGGAGCTGAAGATTCCAACAATCAACAGCAGACAGCAGACAAACATATGGATCAAGGAGCTGATCCCCCACTCTTATGATCCAAAGATCCAATTTTCACCAGAAAAACCACATCATTCCCGATTTTCAAGAAAGAAATTTTGTCTGACCAACCTCGATCCCACACCACCCTCGCTCGTACAAAGATCACAAAAGAGGACGAAAGAGAAAACAGCTCTGAAGGACAACCTTCTTTAGCTAGTCTGGCTGCATCTTTTCACAGTCTTCAAACTCAACCGCCGCCTAAAAATACCGGTTTCAGTTCCCTTCTCTGAAAGAATCAAACACAAACTCAAAAAAACCAGATGCCAGTCGCCCTTGAAATTAGCCACATTTCCCCCCACCTACCCCTGCTCTTGATCATAAGCCCAAGATCTCACCGCTCTCTCGGAAATCTTGATGTAACATAGAAAATGGACCAAATCCTACATGCACTCCTCTGCCGACGCTTCCTTGCAAACCCTAAGACCCACAAGGACAAACGAGAAGACGAAGGAGATCATTGGCGGAGTCATCGGTGGAGGGTATCCAAATCGTCTCCTGCGGACCTGCCGCCTGCCAAGGGCCGGATTTCAGCCGGCCCACCTCCCCATGTATTGGCAGGTGGGCAGACTGATCCCCAAGCCCTTGGATCAGCCGCAGGACCCTCCTGCCACAGGAGAGGATTTGAATCCCCGGCAGAGGTGGTTGGCGATCAGAATGCCATGTGGATGGAGGTGTCAAAACGAGGTTAGCAGAGGAAAGATGGTACGGAGGTTTTCGGCTGCCAATGCAGCTTGCCATCTCATCCTCACCGCTAACTCACCGTCGATTAATATTCTATTTCAGTGGATACGAAGAAGGTCAAAATAGTAATTTTAAAAATTTTCAATTTAAAATAAGAAAAACATAAATATCTTCTACTATTTTCAGTTTATTCTGTCAATTAAATAGGTGTGGTCGATGATTTCAAAAACATATGTGTGGTAGATGGTGTTTCACATACTTTTCGAAGTGGTGGATGAATTTTTTTTTAATTAATTCTGTAAACATGCCAAGAGAGCCTAAATAAAGTTTCCCTCGCAATAAAAATAGCACGTTGCTTGTACACATGCATACTTAATGAACATTCCAACCTAAAAAACAAAGTTGTCTATGTGTCTTAGAATGCAAGTCAAATCTGTATTCATAAAAATTAAACAGCAAAAGTATTGGGGGGAATAATCCATGAGTTCAATGATGTAAAATGAGCTTCTTCAGTTAAAAAAGAATTCCAAGATATAATGGTAAAAAATAAGAGTGTTAGAAGTAAAATAACAATAACATCAATAATGTAATCCATTGATTCACCCGAATCAAATCCCAACTAAATGTGGTTGGGTACACATACGGATTGTATGTTTCATTTGACTCTATTCAAAGACGCTTGTTATGAACCTATAAAGTTAAAAAAATCAATCATTATCTAAAGATCTCACGTTTGGTTAATAAACCAGAACAAAAAAGACAGCAACACTAGGTACGTTAACAAGAAAGGTTTTGCTAATCAATTCAATGAGGATGGAATATTCAAAATAAAAACTAGGAAAAATTACACATACAACCCTTGGATTATTGATTAATTACATCTGTCATCCACTGGTTTTTGATAATTACACATACCACCCCTAATCCCAAAAATGTGTAACAAAAGATCCATTCTGTTAATGATGTTAAGTCTATTGGTGATGTCAGATCATTCTAAAATTTTAAGGACAAAAAAACCCTTCATCTTTCTATTTTTCTATTTCACAAAGAAGAACAATCTTCGCCTTCAACAACAGCTTCTCCCTTAACATATTCTCCTTCAACAACAACACCTTCCACATCTACTCTGATGACAACGACATTTGACTGAAGTGGACTTGGACACCGTCCGTGCAGCTGTAATCATTCAAAGCGCCATCTATAAGGAAGAAAGAGTCAAGGTTGTAAGCTCTATAAGGACAAAGTTATCTTTTAAAATCTAGACTTAACACCACTAATGGACTAGACCTTTTTGTTACACTTTTTTAAAATTAAGGGTGGTATGTGCAATTGTTAAAAAAAAAGTGGATGGGGTCACACCCCAAAACCAATATGTTTTAGTCTGATCGGATTCCTCGCAGTGCAAGTATATCCATATCGAGATCCATTCGCAGTGTTCATACTCACAACCGACTAACCAATCACATCTACCGAATAACAGTAAGAAAATCAGAGATAATAAATTAAGTAATAGAATCTTATAATAAAACTCGAAGCCAATGGCTAGATGTGATAACTACGTCATAAAAGTTTATGCTTCTTTAAAACCAAGACATAAAAGTAAATACTAGCAAGTAGTTCGATATTCCAACTCAAGCCTAACTATCATGGGTCAAAACATGCTCGGAGACAATGAAAATAAACTAAGCTAAAATCAAATGAAAATCTAGTCTCTTGATGCAGAGACATCTTGACATCAAACAAAATCATGTCCCTAATCCATCGAAATAGCCATCGTATTCACACATAGGATCATACGAATCATCTTCAGAAACTTCATCTTCAGATATATTAATATTACTTACAAAACAATCTAAAGTACAAAGGGATGAGCAAAAACATGCTTAGAGAAGAAATCAGCACAAATAAGCACACAAATGCATGAATATTTTATTAATGCCTCTGGTCTGTGAATAGACATACATTATATTGCGACATACCAAGCACAGGCATGAACACTCAAGCACGGGTAAGTGACTAATCCATAATTTTTCACTTCGCATGTAAACCATTACTTAAAGAATAAAGATAATGACACCAAGGGTCATGCCAATATACTTGCCGGCATTCCCTTTGTCACACCTCATTCTCGACGTATCGATATTATTGAATGCAACAGGATCTCTTCATCCTATTACGGAATAAAAAATTCCCTTCCAGGATCACATATCACGGTATATCACATATTAACCCAACAAAACTTACAAAATTATCAGAGTAATTTAAAACATCTTCAATATAACCATTTATCCAAATATTAAGAGAAATTATTAGCGAAAGTCTTTTAGTTGAATACCTGATTATGAAAATAAGCTGACAAAATCTAATAGTTTAAAGTTCGAATTTATCCAAATCCATCATAACCAAAATAATTAAAAGAAATATTGTTTTAAGTTTATCTAAATAACGTATCCCAATTAAAATAAATCCCAAAACCAATCGAAATAAAAAATAAAAAAAAAGGCGCAACCTAAGCCTATGAACAATTTCTACGAAACGCCCTAAGGATCATGAACATCTTCCTCAGGTTCGCTGTCCTCATCCTCTACACCGGATGACAAGCTACCCAAAGCAATGAATGAAGAACCTACAAGATCTAAAACAGTTGTGCGCATAAGGGTAAGCTCAACCACCGAGCATAGCAAAAAAACTAAACGTGCAACAAGCAAATGCATGCAACTATCAACTACGATTAGGTAAGATTAATTGTAAGTGTCAGCTCAAGACAACCCATGCAGGGAGCCTCCAGGCTGCATGGGTCTCCACTCAGAATGATGCCGTCTCACTCAGCATATAGCAACATCCCCCATGTATGGGTCCATCATTTTGGTCCACACATGATCACAACTCATCCCTAGTCCACCTTGTAGCACTTGAGGAGGTGATAATCTCACTAGTGGACTCACCTGCCCATCCACACTATGTCTGGTATGGGGAGCATGGCAGCTATCTTCATACCACCCTTTATTAAACCCGTGCCATTACATAACCCCTTAATGGCTAGGGGTGTAGTTATATGAGTGATTAATGTTCAATTAATTGTGTCTACCTAATTAGTCATATTACTGAATCGTAACGTCGCCAAGCTTCTAACCCCGTCTGAGCTCCCACATAAGACATCGTGACTTGGCTAAGTTACATATTGTCAATGCAAAGCAGTGTTGGTAAGAAATGGTGCAAGCGTCCCATACCACCAACCTTCTTCCTTACCGACTTAACTAGACATCATGAATCAATCATGGATCAGTTATTTTTGTGAAAAGATAGAAAGTGTTCCATACCGCTCACCCTCTAATCCCTACAGGCACTGCTGATCCCAAATGTAAAGATGCATATGCATGAGTACATAGAGCAGTATATTAGATGGCATGTTATTACTCAAGGCATGTTATCAATCTCACAGCATCACACAACATAATAATAATAAAGATTCACATGTATCTAATAGGTTTAGTTCCCTTACTGAAAGCTAAGAGAGTAATCTCGATCGAATAGCTTCCTATCGGAGTCTTCGTAGCTTTAACAAAACCAATTACACATTATGCATTAATTCATTATCCAATATAATTATTGTAGCATTGCTTTAAGCTTATTATTCTTATGTTTACAACATTATTAGTATGTCTGATAATCAAGCCTACCATCTACTGTCTGTTTATCATATAGCATAGCATTAAGCGTTAGTTATTAATTCCATTCATTATCATTCAAAGTCTGAGGGTATTTTTAACCTAAGATAGACTTATTGCCCATACGAGATAGGTGAAGTGTGGATTAGCATTCCACAAGATAGCACGCTCGTTAAACAGATTCCACCTTCTCTTAACCTTAATACTAAGAATAACTTCTTCTAACGAGGTCAAGGGTCTTCTAGCACGTTAACAAGGGTCTTAAGGATGAGTAGCAGCTACTGGCCGAGCACGGGGAGGAGTTGCAGCCCAACAGGCATGCGATCGATGGTTGCAGCTGCAACTGACAAGGTGCTAGGCATGCAGCTGATGGTTGAGGCCGTATGCTTTTGCATGGCCGTATAACTGTGCCAGCACCTCAAGGGTGTTGCCTAGTCCCTCTAGGCTGGGTTTAAGGCTTCAGATTATAAAGGTGATGAGTGGTTGGTTGTTTTAATGTGTAGACCAAACCCTACCTCTGATATACGTTGTCACACCCCAATTCTGCACCAACCAGAATGGTGTGATGAACCATCAATAAATCAACGGTTCAACCAGGATCTCGAATAGGCTGTGTTCGTATGCTTAAACCATACACATCCACAACCATAATCAGAGTAAATAAATAATACCGAAAATCTTTATACTAATGAACTGAGAGTCTAACAGTGGTAACATAAATAAATTATCCAATTATCTTCAAAAGACTAAGACATAAAATAAAATAATTTAATCAATTACATCGTCTAAATAATTCAAATAAAGTCTAATCGAAGACGCATGAGTTGCACTGGCACGACGAATCATGCGACTCCATCATAACTTCTGCATCCATCACCGTAACATGTCCGTACATCGGAGCATTCATATAGTCTTCTACAGTAGTACCTGCATCATCAACTAAAAATATTCGATGTCGAAAAGGTGAGCACACATCATGGCTCAGTGAGCAAACAAAACAATGCAACAAACATATGCATGCATTCAATTCATATCTTTGGTCTGGTTCATAAGTTTGCAATGTGCAATAGAAAGATTTGGTGGCCATCGTACCTCTATACACAGGTGTGTAAGCCCACCCAATGGATCAAACACCATTGTCGTCCACATCCACCCCACCATGGAATAGGGATAGAGCTAAAGTTCTTAGGACCGCACCGCATCACACTTCCCTTGATGCCCTACCCATACCAACACGTAAGCTCCTATTGGCAAGGGCTTACAAACTGGGCTCGCAACTAACCAATCCTAATGTGAAACAGTGTATCCAAGGCCTCACCCCAGCATCCCTCAATACGTCCATAGAGATAGAGCTAAGGCCCCCCGGCAGAGTCATAGACTACACGGTCCGAGACCACCTCCACTGATGCCCTACGATGTAATAGTTCTGCTAAGGTAATGGCGATACAACGATGTTAGTGGACAAGACTTGAGTAGAGATGGAGCCAAAGTGCTTAGGACTGCACTGCATCACACTTCCCCTGATGCCCTACTCCCATCAAGTACACTAACCACACACAAACATTCACATGCCTATTCCTAGCATCATCATCATCATCATGTTATAAATAAACGGAATTAAATATGCATGAAAATTAATAGCAGAAATATTGGATGACATGTTAAATGCACAATACATGCATACAAGCATAAAATCATTCATGGCATTGGACTCAATAAATAAAAATAATTTATTATTAACCAATTAGTTTAGGTCTTGTTCCCTCACCTTTGAACGATAATAGATCATTGTTCAAACTTTCTAATTCACTCTTAGACCACTTGGAAAACTAACAAGTTGATAAATTTTAATTAGAATAAATTCCCATGTGTTTAGAATAACAGAAACTAAGGGGTCGTAGGTGGGGTAGCACCTGGGGTCTCAGTTTCTGCGACCACAGGGTATAGGGTCGTAGGTGGGGTCGGACATACTTCGACCGTACGTGCGACCACACCCTCCCTGGAACTTCCCGAGGGCATGTGGTTGAACATGTGGGTCTCGTGGGGTCGGATATCATGTGACCCTACGTGCGACCACACGTGTCATGGTTGTCCTTGCACTCTTAAGTCCATTCCTTCATGTTTGAATCCTTTGGCTTACCATCATGGTCCTTCCTATGATTGCCCTATGGCTCAAAACTACAATTTTTATACATTATCCATTGTCCACAATGATTTCCTCCATGGATTCTCTTGAAATTTGTCCATGGATGGATGATTTGGGTTTCTCCTAATCGTATCTTCTTCATGAACTATTCTAGGCTCTTAATTCATGTAGGGAATTAGGTTTATACCTTAGGTTTGCTGAGATTTAGAGTTTTCTCTGAACTTTCCTCTTCCTTGGTCTTCTTCTTCAATTTTCCTTCCCTTCCTTCTCTTTTCTTTCTCTCACTTTCAATTAGGGTTCTAAAGGAGTGAAAGAGGCTAAGGGACATTCTATTTATAGAGGAAAACCCTCCATAATATGCCCCGATGAGTTTAGGAAAGAACCCTTTTGGATTAAGAAGGTTTCCTAATTTTTGGTTCTGACTAGGTTCCGTAGGGTCGGAGGTGGGGTCGCAGAATCCGTCAACCCTGCCTTTTTAAAACATCCAACCCCACTACCAAAAGTCATGGGTTGGACTTTTTTGAGGTGGGGTCGGTCATACCTGTTTAGGCATGCGACCATACTCATATTTGACTGTTTTTGAGTTAAATTTCATACCTGGTCTTGTGGTTTCTTCATGAACTTGGTCCACTTGGCTAGACCATGATAGGTAAACCTGGTATAAGGTGGTAAGACCGGTTAGTTCGATACGGGTCTTACTTACGTGAAGCATAAGGGTTTCACTTCTTGGAAATATGATCACAAGGTTCTAAACCCTTAAACATGTCCAAATAAATTATACTAAGTCACTGACTAAGTTTGGCCAAAATCCGATGCCAGAATCCTGTGCGGTTAATGGCATCGATTGCACGTCACGATTGGTAGGTCGTGCAGATGGTCCCTTCAACCGCACGTTGAAACATGGCCGAATGGCTGCGATTTTTGCACAAGTAGTTTACTTTGATTTTTCTATGCAAATAAGGAGTTTAGGCTCCTGGATCCATGTCTATATTATGGTTTGGATACCGTTTCAATCCGACAAATAACCAAAATTCTGGATCTAGCATGGATAACTTTAGATCCGATTTCTACTCATTAAATCCACCATAGTTTTATATATTTGAGTCTTCTATAGTCACCCTAAGGTCTCTGAGAGTTCAAGGGTATTCATTAATGTTTTCCAAAGGTCTGATTCTACCTTTCTGTTGTGCCATGTATGCTACTATCCATGATCCAAATCGTGAATGGTAGCCTACATGTTCATGGCTTCGCCATAGATGGTGGATCACTATTTCTTCTTTCGATTTAGTCATATGGACAATTCATCATTAAATCCTTATCTTGCAAATCCTTCACATCAATTTTTGATGTCGTAGAGAGTGTTTACATTCATTTTAAATCTATTATTAGTGAGGAAAAGGTTACTTACAATGATCTTATTTCCTCTTTGGGTTCTCCAGCAAGCAACCATTGTTCCGGAGGTATGTTTCCTTCTTACGTTCTCTTACTCTTTTCTTCATGCATTTTTCCTCTTCTTCTTCTCTTTTCCTCTTCCATTTTGCTCTATTGGGCGATAATCAAAGGAAAGGTTTTCCTCTCTTCTTTTCTTCTTCTTCCTCTCCTCTCTTTTTCTCTTCTTTTTGCATCTCTGGTTCGATGGGTTGATTTGGGAGGAATGAATCCAACCCACAAATAGAAATAGTAGTATGGGATCTCTTGGGGACCATGGTAATGGGATGATTTCTTCCATTGCATCCCATTCTCGGCTCCAGCAGGATTAGCTTACTATGAATAGAGTCAATTACAAGTAGTTTACCATGCAGGGAGAAAGTTGAGTTCAAATCAGTGGGTCCCATGATCAGTCATGTCACACCCCAATTCTGGTCGAACTAGAAGTGTGATGAACCGTTATAAAAACCACCAGTTCATGCCAGGATCTCATAAGATCGTGCCAACAATCCAAACCATATATATTCTACACAATCAAAGATAATAAAGTAAATAACGAAAGTATTTATTAATAATGAATTGAGTATCTAATGTGATAAATAAATACTAAACCCGTTATCTCCCAGGAAACCAAAACATAAATAAATAAACTATTACGTGTTCCATAGCCAAAATAGGAAATTAAATCTAAGAGTAAACACAATGGAAGCACTCACATAAAGAATCACATTCATCCTCCACAGCTTGCACATCCAGAGTAGCCACGTGTCCATATGACGGTACATTCATATAATCCTTCATAGTGGTACCTACATCATCAACTAAAAATATACAACGTCGAGGGGTGAGCACACAACATAGCTCAATGAGTAAACAAAACAAGGCACAAACATATGCATGCATTTAATTTATATCTTTGGTCTGTTATAAGTTTGCAATATGCTATGGTAAGGATAGGTGGCCACCACACCTCCATGCACGAGAGTGTAGGCATGTCCAACAGATCACACACCGTTATCGCCCCACATCACTCACTACAGAATAGAGATAGAGCTAGATTTTTTGGATCACACATCGCCAGAACCCCCTGATACTCTACCCCATATCAGTAGGTATGCCCCTACTGGCGAAGGCTTACAAACTGGATTTGTGTTTAACCAATCCTAGAGGTCATCACAGTTTTGTATCTAAGGTCTTACCCCAGCATCCCTCAGTACACCCATAGAAATAGAGCTAGGGTCAGCCGGCTAGGCTAAGGCCCACACCGCAATCACCCCCCGATACCTTATGACGTACTAGTTATGCTAAAGTGACAGTGATACGATGTTGTCAATGTGACGAATGGTTTAAAACTATAACCTCTTTCTATCCAATACACCAACCACACACACATCACATGCCTATTCCTATCATCATCATCATAACAAAAATATAAATATGCATGGACAAGATATATAGCATTTAATTGGATGACATGCAAAATGTATAAATAATCATACAAAGCATAGCATCATCAAGCAACAGAAAACAAAAGAGAAGAGTAGCTTGTTATTATCTAATTAGCTTAGGTCTTGTTTCCTCACCTATAAATGATGTTCATTCCTCTTCTAAGCTTTGAAAATTACTTTAAACTAGTTGAAAATCTAAATAATTTATGAATTCAGATTAGGGTTTGATTCTATCAAGTTACAATAGTCAGAAACCTTGTCTGGTATCCAAAATATGCTTCCAATTAATGATTAGTTGGCTCAATGGTCTTAGTTATAGGTGAACCAGACAGTACGTGGTTGACTCTATGGTCATGCATACTTGTCTGAGTCAACTCCTTGGCTCAACAATGGGGTTTACCCTAGGGTCATTCTATGACCTTTAATCATTGTTTTCCAATTAACAATTTAATCCTAACCTATTGTCCATGATTTTCCTTTAAGTTGCTCAGAAGATCTCATGATTTTCTTCATAATATTGGGTTCAATTCACCAACATAATGGTGGGAGATCTATCCTAATCAACCTAACATCTACAAAGATAGGTCTCTTACCCTAAGTTTCTTGCGGTAGAGAGATGGAAACCATTGGCAAGCTTCTCTGTAAAATCTTTCTCCAAGCCTTCTCCCTCTCCAAGTCTTTTTCTCATTCTTCTTCTCTCCCTCTCAGTTTTAGGGTTTAGGAATGAGCAAAAAGAGTGAGAGAGAGTAAAGGGATGTCTTTTATATAGAGAAAAAAAATCAACATATAGAGTCCCCTCTCAATTAGGAGAGAAACCTCTCAAAATAGGAAAGTTTCTTAAACTCAGAGTCAGTTCTGGGTTTGATCGGTCGACTCTATCGTCGTAAAATCCGTTGACCACACAACCTAAAACAGTCGATTGATCAACCTGTTAGTTGATTGGTTTGACTTGTTTAATTACTATGTTTGGCTGTTCGACCACACAAACACTAAAAATTGACCACACAACTAAATTTAACTGTTTTGCTTACCTGGTCTTGTGGTTCCTTCATACGATTGGTTCACTTGAGTCGGTTATGATGGGAAGACCTAACACAATACGGTTAAATCGAATTAGTGGAGTATGGGTCTTACAACTCCCCCCTCTAAGTAAATTATATCCTTAAAATTTATACATACCTTTCGAGTCAAATAGGTGAGGATATTGTTCTCGCATAGCATTTTTTTCTTCCCATGTTATCTCTTCCATATCTTGGCTTTTTCAGGTAACTTTAACATATTAGATATCACAGTTGCAAAGACGTTAAACCTTTCGATTAGTGATCTCAAATGGCACCACTTCGAACGTCAGGTCTTCAGTCAAATTTGGTGGATCCGTGATCAAAAGGTGTGTAAGATCTCTGATGCATGTCTTCAATAGAAAAACATGGAATACATCATATACACCAGACATAGATGGTAGTAGTGCAAGTTGTTATGATACCTTTCCACGTCTTGCCAAAATCTCATAAGGTCCAATGTATCTGGGATACAACTTTCCCTTCTTATCGAACTGCTTTAAACTACGCATTAATGATATTTTCAGAAATACTTTGTCACCTATAGTGAATTCAAGGTCTCTGCATCGATTATCTGATTTTGAGCTGTCTTAACCCTTTCCTTGATTATGTCTATCACTTGACAGGTTTCTTCGTTAAACTCAGGTCCAATGATTCTTCGTTCTCTAACTTCATTCCAAAATAGAGGGGTTCGACATTTCCTACCATACAATGCTTCATAGGGTGACATCTATATAGTAGCCTGGTAACTATTGTTATAAGTAAACTCGATCAATGGCAACTTCTCATCCTATGCTCCTTTGAAATTGATCGCACAGGCTTGGAGCATATCTTTTAGAATTTGAATGCTCCGCTCTGACTGTTCGTCGATTTAAAGGTAAAATACGGTACTAAACTTCAACTTCATTCCATTTGCCTTTTATAATCCCTTTTAAAATTTCAAAGTAAAGCATGGGTCTCAATCCGATACAATGCTCTCAGGTACACCATGTAATCGGACAATATTATCCACATACAGCTTTGCTAGTTGTTTCGAGGTATACTGAGGTCGTATAGCAATGAAACAGACTATCTTGGTAAGACGATTGATAATCACCCAAACTACGTCAACTGACCTAGGAGTCAGTGGTAAACCGGTAACGACGTCCATAGTGATGCAGTCCCATTTCCATGCCGGCTAAGGTAATGGTTGTGATAAATCTGTTGGTCTCTATCTTTCAGCCTTTACTTATTGATAATTTAGACACTGGAACACGTGCCTAGCCACATCAGTTTTCATTGCTCTCCACCAGTACAATCTCTTTAGATCATGGTATATTTTAGTACTTTCGAGATGTACCAAATACAGGGTAGAATGAGATTCTAACATTATTCTCTATCGAAGGTCTGAATCTTCACTTTTAAGTATACACAACTGTCCTCTGTATATCAAAATCTTAGCTTAATCCAATGTAAAGTTAGGGTTTAGCTTACCCTTCTCCAAATCTTCTTGCACCATTCTTAGATAAGGATCTAATGGAATTGTTGCTTTTACTTTGTCAATCAAGTCTGGGATAATCTTCAATGCTGCGAACATAAGCAAGAACTTATAGATTAATCGTTGCTTTATCGGATCTTCACGTGTTTCTATAATATACTGCTCTTCTTCCCAATCTGAAACTATTGCTATGAAACACAAGGTGGCATTAGTATCAGGTCCTTCTTTCTGCTTCATTATTCCCTTTCCGCTCAAAGGGTCAGCTACTACATTAGCCTTGCCTGGATGACACTAGATACCACAGTCATAGTCCTTCTAAAGTTCCAACCACCTTCTTTGTCTCATGTTCAGCTCTTTTTGGGTAAAGAGATAGGTAAGACTCTTGTGATCCGACTTAACCTAAAATTTTTCACTGTACAAGTAATGTCTCCAAGTCTTAGTTGCATGAATCACTGCTGCTAACTCCAAGTCATGAATAGGATAATTCTTCTTGTGATCCTTTATTTTTCTTAAAGCATAAGCAACTACTTATTCACCTTGCATCAGCACGCATCCTAGACCCAATCCGAAAACATCGGTGTATAGGGTAAATGGCTGTCCTAGTACTGGAATAGTGAAGATGGGGGCCAATATCAACCTTTCTTTCAATGTTTGGAAACATCTTCACACTTGTCGGTCCAAATAAATTTTTCTCCTTTCCTAATTAGTTTGGTAAGAGGTACGGCGATTCTGGAGTAGTCCTCCACGAACCATCTGTAATAACCAGCTAATCCCAATAAACTTCTGATTTCAGCAACGTTCTTAGGTGCTTTCCACCCTACAATTGCTTTAATCTTACTGGGGTCTATTTTTATTCCTTCTAATAACACCACATGACCTAAGAAAGTCACTTTGTTTAACAAGAACTCACACTTTATTAATTTAGCATAAAGCTTCTCCCTTCTTAGCCGTTGTAAAGGCTGCTCTAAGATCCATCACATGAGTTGCTTCGTCCTTAGAATAAACAAATATGTCATCTATAAAGACTATGATTGAAGTGTCTAACATGTCATGGAATACTCGATTTATAAGCTCCATAAAAGATGTTGGTGCATTGGTTAACCCAAAAGGCATAATCAGGAACTCATAATGTCCATACCTGATTCTAAAAGCTGTCTTTGGAATATCGCTATCCATAATCTTCAACTGATGATATCCTAATCAAAAATTAATTTTAGAGAATACCTTTGCACCTTGCAATTAGCCAAATAAGTCATCAATTCGAGGTAGTGGATGTCGATTCTTGATCGGTAGCTTGTTTAATTCTGGGTAGTCTATGCATAATTGAATACTACCGTTCTTCTTTTTGACGAACAACACCGGCGCTTCCTATGGCGAGATACTTGGTCGGATAAAACCCTTGTCTAATAACTCCTATAGTTGAGTCTTCGTTTCCTTCAATTCAGTAGGAGCCATCCGATAAGGTGCCTTAGACACAGGCGCCAATCTTGGCAATAAGTCTATGACAAACTCAGTTGCTCAATCGGGTGGCAACCCTGGTAAATCTTCTGAAAACATGTCTAAAAATTCTTGTACAACCTCAATATCTTCCATCCATGGTGCTTCTTTGGTAATGTCCACCACAGATAGCAGATATTTGACTCCATCCTTTTTGAGGCATCTCTTCGCCTTAAGTGCAAAGAGAATAATCTTTCGTTTACTAGGAATTTTGGTTCCAATGAAACCAAAGTCTACGGAATCCTTGCCCTTGAATGAAAATTTCTTCTTAACACAAAGCAGACTCGCATAATGCTGAGACAATTAGTTCATTCCTAAGATGACGTCAAAGTTTGCCATCTTAAGCTACTCTAGATTTGCATCCAAACTTCATCCATTTATAAGGACTGGACACGGTCTATAGCATTCATCTAATACAACCTTTAATCCCAAAGGTGATGTGACTAACATCTTGAGATCTAAAGGTCTGAGGGGCATGTTCAACTTCTTTTCGAAGGAAACGGATACGGAAGAATGGGTAGCCCTAGAGTCAAAGAAAACTCTGGTAGGTACACCAGCTATGGTTACAGTACCTGTAGTTTTACCTAATTTTAGTCTACATGCTCATACAAAGTACTGTAAAGAATAAGGTCAGGTCATATCTGTGACTACATCAGGTAATACGGTAGTGTCTTCAAAAGTCACAGCATAAACCTTTCCTTGCTACAACAGCTTCTTGGGCTTAGGGTAGTTCTTTGCATAATGCCCCATTTAATCAGAGTTGAAACATTTAATATTGGCAATAACTTATCCTGGTTGAGGTAGAACCGTTGGAGCCATCTTGGTTGCTCTATTTAAGTTCTATAGCCAGAATGGTTTGAAAGTCTTAGAATTCCCTCCATTGAATGAATTCCCATTTGGCCTCTTTAAACCATGATTCTGAGCAAAATAACTTTCCTTCTGGCTCAACTCCAACACACGAGTAATCTACACAGCTTCATTATAAATCTTCTTTTCCAATCCCAGCACATGTTCACAAATACTTTCCTTTAGTCCCATAACGAACCTTCGGGTCTTGGTATCCTGCTCTTGCATATTGGTTGGAGCAAAGAAGAATAGCTCTTCATAATACTGCTGATAAGCGTCTACAGACATCTGGCCCTAATATGAACTTAAGAATTCCTTTTCCATCTGATCACTGAAACTTCTAGGAAAGTACTTCTCAAAGAATGTTTCCTTAAATACGTCCCAAGTTGACTGAGGGTACTTGGTTAGCAAGTAACTATGAGTGGACTTAACTAATGATTCGCATCTCCTTTCAACATGAGGGTTGCACACAGTACCTTCTCCTCCTCCAAAATAGTCATCATCATGAAGTTCTTCTCCATTTCATCAATCCAATAGGCTAGCCATAATGGGTCAGAAGGCTTACCTGTGAACTCCTTCAGCTTCATTTTTAGAAAAAGCTCTATCAGCCTAGAGTGATCCTATTGTCCATACATTCCATATTCGGGTGGTGGATATTGGTAACAACCCTAGTAGACACCTTGTTGTGCTCCAAGATTCTGCACTAGTGTGTGTACTACCGAAGTCTACTGTGCTGTAGGCATCGAGTTATTTTTGACAGGTACTATGGGCACAATATTTCTACCAACCAGTATGGTACTGGTCTATCTTGGGGGTGTTGGTGTAGCGTTAGCAGTTGGACCAGCGATTCCCATGGCTGCTTGCATATTTATTTGCATTTGAAGTAACTCTTGCACTTATCGTGCCAAATTCATTACAACTATGGCCAAATCAGGTGGTGGTCCTGGTAAGTCGGTTGGATTGGTCTGATTGTTGACTCCTTGTGGTGCAACATTCTAATTTTTGTTATTTTTAGCTTGTTCTTCAGGGTTTCCATTTACATTCCCCATTCTAGGTGAGGGTGGGCTTGGGCTTCCCCCTCTTCGATTGTTTCTACGGGTACAGTGAGCTATTTCAGACTATCGACTATTGTAAGACCCGTATCTAACTAATCCGTCTTACCACCTTGTACCAAGTCTACCTATCGTGGTCGAGCCAAGTGGACTAAGTGAGTGAAGAAATCAATAGACGAGGTATGAAATTTAACTCAAAAACAGTCAAATATGAGTATATGGTCGCATGCCTAAACAGGTGTGACCGACCCCACCTCAAAAGAGTCCAACCCCACAAATTTTGGTCGTGGGGTCGGACATTTTAAAAAGATAGGGTCATGGATTCTGCGACCCCACCTCCGACCCCACGGAACCCAGACAGAACCGAAATTATGAAACCTTCCTAATTCGAAAGAGGTCTTTCCTAAACTCATTGGGGCATATTATGGAGGGTTTTCCTCTATAAATAGGACATCTCTTAGCCGCTTTCACTCCTTTAGAACCCTAATTGAAAGTGAGAGAAAGAGAAGAGAAGGAAGAGAAGGAGAATTGAAGAGGAAGACTAAGGAGAAGAAAAATTCAGAGAAAACTCTGAATCTTCAGCAAACATAAGGTATGAACCTATTTTCCATGATTAATTAAGAGCCTAAAATAGTTCATGAAGAAGATAGGATCCAGGAGAAACCCAAATCATCCATCCATGGATAAATTCCAAGAGAATCCATAGAGGAAATTATTGTGGACAATGGATGGTGTATAAAATTGTAGTTTTGAGCCATAGAACAATCATAGGAAGGACCATGATGATAAGCCAAAGGATTCAAACATGAAGGAATGGAATTAAGAGTGAAAGGTCGACCATAACACGTGTGATTGTACGTGGGGTCACATGATGTCCGACCCCATAAGACCCACATGTCCGACCACATGCCCTAGGGAAGTTTCCAGGAAGGGTGTGGTCACACGTGGGGTCGGAGTATGTCCGACCCTACCTTGCGACCCTACACCCTGTGGTCGTAGAAACTGAGACCCCAGGTGCTGCCCCACCTGCGATCCCTCAGTTTCTATTAGTCTAAATATATGAAAACTAATTCTAATTAAAAATCTATCAACTTGTTAGGTTTTCAAGTGATCTAAGAGTGAATTATAAAGCTTGAACAAGGATCTACTATCAATCAAAGGTGAAGGAACAAGACCTAAATTAATTGGCTAATAATAAACTGTTTTTATTTACTGAGTCCAATACCATGAATGATTATATGCTTGTATGCTTGTAATGTGCATTTAACATGTCATCCAATATTCCTGCTATTACTGTTGATGCATATTTAATTTTTGTTTAATTATAATATGATGATGATGATGATGATATTAGGAATAGGCATGTGAATGTTTGTTTGTGGTTAGTGTACTTGATGTGAGTGGGGCTTCAGGGGGAGGACATGACATTGTGGTTCATCCTGGTCACTAGACTCTAGCTCTATCTCTAATCAAGTCTTATCCACTAACATCGTCGTATTGCCATTACTTTAGCAGAACTATTACGTCGTAGGGCATCAGGAGAGGTGGTCTTGGACCGTGTAGTCTCTCAGTCTGTCGGGGGGGCCTTAGCTCTATCTCTATGGACGTATTGAGAGATGCTAGGATGAGGCCTTGGATATACTATTTGACATTAGGATTGGTTAGTTGCAAGCCCAGTTTGCAAGCCCTCGCCAATAGGGCTTACGTGTTGGTATGGGTAGGGCATCAGGAAAAGTGTGATGCGGAGCGGTCCTAAGCACTTTAGCTCTATCCCTATTCCATGGTGGGTGCATGTGGGATGAAAATGGTGTTTGATCCATTGGATGACTTTACACACTTGTGTATTGAGGTGCGGCAGCCACCTATCCTTTCTATTGCACATTGCAAACTTATAAACCAGACCAAATATATGAATTGTATGCATGCATATGTTTGTTGCATTGTTTTGTTTGCTCACTGAACCATGATATGTGCTCACTCTTTCGACGCCGAATATTTTTAGTTGATGATGCAGGTACTAATGTAGAAGACTATATGAATGCTCCGATGTACAGACATATTGCGAAGATGGATGCAGAAGCTATGATGGAGTCACATGATTCGTCGTGCGAGTGCAACTCATTCATCTTCCATTAGATTTATAGTTGGATTATTTAGAAGATGCAATTGATTAATTTATTTTATTTTATGTCTTAGTCATTTGAAGATAATTGGATAATTTATTTATGTTATCACCATTAGATTCTCAGTTCATTAAGTATTAAAGACTTCCACTATTGTGTATTTATTCTGATTATGGTTGTGGATGTGTATGGTTTAAGCAAAAAGGGTACAACCTATTCGAGATCTTGGTTGAACCATTGGATCATAGACGGTTCATCACACCATTCTGATTGGTATGGAATTGAAGTGTGACAACTATGGTGGTTTCTACATAGTCAATAAATGTGAGACAAGTACAGTATATGGTAGTTTGTAAGTTAGTCCCACAGTATAAGAAAAAAATCCCTAAACACAGAACCAAACAAGGAACATACAGGTTAAAAATTTTATTTGGTCGACATTGACTGGTCGTGCATCATGGACAACTGAGTCGACCAGATAAACCTGAATTTTCCCAGGGCTCTGTGGTCGACTCACCGGTCGACTTACTAGTAGACAGTTTAGTCAAATTTGTCAACCGGTTAACCAAAAATCAGCTTTTTAAACGAGTGTTTAAGCCATTTTTCTCATTTTTTTTCTTCTTGTCTTCTTTTGAACTCAACTCAACTCGCCACTAGTGAGTTGCTACAGTGCTTCCTATCAATTTTTCAAGCTTTCTTCATCGGTCGACCACTTCCAATCCTCTCTAAAGGTATGTTCTCCATTCCCATTTTCTGTTTGGCTAAATTTTCATAGGTTTATATCATCTTTCCTCATTTTATTCAAATTAAAACTTATTCAATCATAAGAATGATATTTTTCTTGGTTGGAAATGTAGTTGGGCTCCCAATGATTAAAAGTCCTCTACCTATTAGAGTTTTTGTTGGTTGGTTTGGGAGAAATCCCAAAAGAATCGATTTTTTCCCTAAAATTGGTGTTTTTGCCCAATTTTTGAATTCCTTAACATTTCTTGAAATTTGTTGAATTTTTAGATCTATTGAATGTTGTTTCGCATGTTTGAATGTGTTTCCCCTTGACATAAGTCCTCTAGTCCATGCAGTTGGGCAAAAATAAGGCTTTTGACCCATTTATGCCGTTATGCTGTCGAAATTTTTAAAATTTTCCTAATTTATTTATTTCTTATTTTGTAGTCACTATGCCTCGAACCAAGAACCCCAAGAAATATGATGCCCTTCACTTCTGCTCACTCAAAGTCGAGGCGCAATATCCTTGCTATCGAAACAGGAGAGTAGAGGTGGACCGATTTATCTAGCCTAGCTCTATTTGACATAGAGAATTCATTTGAGAACATGGGTTAGCTCCTGGTAACCCAGTACTAAGGATCTACATGTCCTGACTTGGTTAAGCAGTTTTACTGCAACCTACAGCTTGAGGGTGATCTAAAGGATCTTGGTAGAGGTAGGGAGCTTAGGATCACCAGCTGAGTGAAAGGGGTACCCATTTCCTTCGACACACAGCAGTTGGTGGATCTTCTGCACATTTTAAATGATCATGAATTAGTTTACTACGCCCCAAAAAAGCTTAAATTCTTGACAGAGGGTATGCGTGCAGAGGTGAGTAGACAGATTCTATGAAGTAATCGTTGGAAGATGAGAGCGATTAACCTTCATCCTGAGCCTCGAGTGTACTATAAAATCATATAGCATAGCCTCATACCGCAGAGTGGGTACTATGATGGGGTCTCACAGCTCACCCAGTAACTTCTGTATTGTATCTACACCAAGCAGCCTGTCTGCCTACCCTATATTATTATCCGTACTATGCACCGAGCCATGACACCCTTCCTGAAAGGCAACTTATCATATGGTCGCTTGATCACCACTCTTCTTACTTCCTTCACGTAAACCTGGAGGGTGAGAGATTTTATGAAGATACGATATCAACAGACCTTGATTGGGATGTTATCTGCAGGATAAAGATGCAGAGTGTGCAAGTCAGTGATGAAGAACGAAATGCTTTAGAGCATCGTCTAGTGGGGTGGCAGTGGCAGCAGCAACAGAGGTAGCAACAGTAGTAGCAAAGTGTGAGGCAACAGTGGTAGAGGGTGGCAGGGATGATGATTGGATGTACATGGATGTGGATGCCATCCATCTTATGCTATAACATACTACTAGAGCTGGCCCTTCTTAGACTACTCCCTCGACTGGTCCTTCTCAGGCTCCACCAAATGACATAATGACAATCCTCTAAGAGATTCGAGATACTTAGTGAGATTTGCTTAATGCCCAGCAAGTGACATATCAATGAGTGGCAGATCTTGCTACGAGTCTCTATATGACTCAGGAGCAGGTAGCTTGGCTCGCGAGTTTATGCAAAGGATTATCATAGAGATAGAGAGTTTCCACCTCATCCATCAGCTCACAGATAGATCTTTATTTTCTACTATTGATACAATTTCTTTTGATGATTATATTTACAGAGTAACTATTCGGATTATGGACCGTACTCTAATTCTTGATTAGTACACTATTTTGGTTTTAGTTTCATCTGGATACACATTATTCTTGGTTTTGATATATATATATATATATATATATATATATATATATATATATATATATATTATTTATCTTTTTAGTATATACATTATCATCCTGCTTAATTTTTGTCTCAATCAATCACATGCTTATGGTGTGTTTATATTAAAGCTTTTACTTTTTTTAACCCTAACTCAGTTCATAGACTCTTGTGAATGTATATAGGTTTGGTTGGCAGAGTTCAAGTGCTCTGATACCAAGTTATCACACCCTAATTTTGGTCGAACCAAAAGTGTGATAAACCGTCATAAGAACTAAAAGTTCAAGCCAGGATCTCGTAAGGTCTTACCAATAATCCAAACTATTACATGTTCCATAATCAAAACAAAAAATTAAATCTAAGAGTAAACACACTGGAAGCACTCGCATAAAGAATCATACTCCTCTTCAATAGCTTACATGTCCATAGTCGTCACGTGTCCATACGACGATGCCTTCATATAATCCTCCACATTGGTTCTTGTATCATCAACAAAAAATATACGAATTTGAGGGATGAACACACAACATAGCTTAGTGAGTAAACAAAGCAATGTACAAACATACGAATGTATTCAATTTATATCTTTGGTTTGGTATAAGTTTGTAATGTGCTATGGTAAGGATTGACGGCCACCATAATTCCATGCACAAATGTATAGGCACATCCAACCAATCACATACCACTATTGCCCCATAAGACTCACTATAGAATAAAGATAAAGCTAGAGTTCCTAGATCACACACTGCCAGAACCCCCCCTTAAAACTCTATCCCATACCAGTACATATGCCCCTATTGACGAAGGCTTACAAACTGGATTCGTGTCTAACCATTCCTAGATATCATTATAGTTTTGTATCCAATGCCTTACCCTAGCATCCCTCAATACGCCATAAAGATAGAGCTAGGGTCTGATAACTAGGCTAGGGCCCACTCTGTGATTAGCCCCCCTGACACCCTATGACGTACTAGTTCTGTTAAGGTAACAACGATACAACGATATCAATGTGATGAATGGTTCGCAGCTATAACCTCCCCATCCAACACACTAACCACACAGACATCACATGCCTATTCCTATCATCATCATTATAAAAAAAATATAAATATGCATGAACAAGATGTATAGCATTTAATCAGATGATATTTGAGATGCACAAACAATCATACAAAACATAGCATCATCAAAACAATAGAGAATAAAAGAGAAGGGTAGCCTATTATTATCTAATTAGTTTAAGTCTTGTTTCCTCACCTGTAAGTGATGTTCATTCCTCTTTCAAGCTTTGTAAATTACTTTGAACTAGTTGAAAATCTAAATAATTTATGAATTTAGATTAGGGTTTGATTCTATCAAGTTACAGCAGTCACAAACCTTGTTTTGTCTCTAAAATATGCTTCCAGTCTGCTTCCAGTTAATGACTAGTAGGCTCAATGGTCTCAGTTATAGGTCGACCAGACATTGTGTTGTCGACTCAGTGGTCGTACATATTATCGACCACTGAAGTGACCGCACAACCTTGGGACACTTCCCGAAAGTCTATGGTCAACTCAATGGTCGCACCATGTAGTCCACCAGTGAAGCGACCACACAACCTTCTGGTCATGCTTGTCTTTCAGTCTGAACTTCCTCTGAGTTAACTACTTGGCTTAACAATGGGGTTTACCCTAGGGTCATTCAATGGCATTTAATCATTGGTTTCCAATTAGCAATTTAACCCTACCCTATTGTCCATGATTTTCCTTTAAGTTGCTTGAAAGATCTCATGATTTCAGTCACAATGTTGGATTCAATTCACCAACACAGTAGTGGGAAATCTATTCTAATCAACCTAACATCTACAGAGATTGGTCTCTTACCTTAAGTTTCCTCAGTAGAGAGATGAAAACCGTTGGTAAACTTCTCGAAAAAATCCTCTCCAAGCCTTTTCCCTCTCCAAGTCCTTTTTTCCTTCTTCTTTTCTCCCTCTCAGTTCTAGGGTTTAGGAATGAGCAAAAAGAGTAAGAAAGAGTATTAGGATGTCCTCTATATACAGAGAAAATCACCATATAGAGTTGTCTCTCAACTAGGAGAGAAACCTCTCAAAATTAAGAAAGTTTCTAAACATAGAGTTGATTCTGAGCTTGACCGGTCAACTCAGTTGTTACACCCCAATTCTAAACCAACCAGAATGGTGTGATGAACCGTCTATGATCCAACGGTTCAACAAGAATCTCGAATAGGCCGTGTCCATTTGATTAAACCAGATACAACTACAACCATAATTAGAGTAAATAAACAATAGTGAAAGTCTTTAATATTAATAAACTGAGTATCTAACAGTGATAACATAATTAATAATCTAATTATCTCCAAATGACTAAAGTCATAAAATAAAATAAATTAATCAATTACATGTTCTGATAATCCAACAACTAAATCTAATAAAAAACACATGAGTTGCACTCGCACGACGAATCATATGACTCCACCATAGCTTCCATGTCCATCGCAGCAACATGCCCGTACATTGGTGCATTCATATAATCTTCTACAGTAGGAACTGCATCATCAACTAAAAATATTAGACGTCGAAAGGGTGAGCACACATCATGGCTTAGTGAGCAAATAAAACAATGCAATAAACATATGCATGCATTCAATTCATATCTTTGGTCTGGTTCATAAGATTACCATGTGCAATAGAAATGATTGGTGGCCACCGCACCTCTATACACGAGTATGTGAAGCCGTCTAATGGATCAAACACCATTGTCGTCCCACATGCAACCTGTAAGACCCGTATCAAACTAACCGGTCTTACCACCTTGTACCAGGTCTACCTATCATGGTCGAGCCAAATGGACCAAGTGCGTGAAAGAAATAGCAAAATCAGGTACTAAACTGACCCAAAAATAGTAAATTGGAGGGCAGGGTCGCATACCTAGTTAGGCAAGGTCGACCCCCCCTCACTAAGAAGTCATACCCTTGATATTTAACTGGGGGTCGGACAATTAGAAACTGAGGGTCGACGGGATCTCCGACCCCCTCATCGACCCCCTGTTTGCCGACAGAAACCGCAAATAAAAAACTTTCTAAATTTCAATGGGATTCCTTCCTAATCTCAATGAGACTTATTTTGGGAGATTTTACTCTATAAATAGGACATCCCTAAGCCACTTTCACTCCTTTTGAAACCCTAATTAAAAATGAGAGAAAGAGAAGAGAAGAAGAAGAAAAGAAAAGATGGAGAAGAAGACCTAAGTGAAGAATTTAGAGAAATCTCTGAATCTCAACAAACCTAAGGTATGGGCAAGTTTCCATTGATGATCTCAGACCTTAGAATAGTTCATGAAGAGGGTATGGTCTAGGAGAAATCCAAATCATACATCCATGGGAGGATTTCAATGATATCCATGGAGAAATCATGGTAGGCAAAGTAAGGAAAAAACCTAGAGTTCTAAGCCATAAAATGGATTGTGGAAGTAAGCCATAGGACCCAAACATGAAATAATGGACTGTAGAATGATATTATCGACTCAACCCATGGGGGGTCGCACGTGGGGTCGATTAAGAATCGACCCTACCAGACCATAGGATCGACCCCCAGTATTCGAGAAGTCCAGGAAAGGGATGGTCACACCCAGGGTCGATGGAACATCTGACCCTAGCATCGACCCTTCCCTGGGGGTCGCAGTAAACTGCTACCCTACCTGCGACCCGTGCGTAATATCAAGCCTAAAAGTGCCAGAATGACTTCTAACAAAAATCTATCGATTTGTTAGGTTTTCCTATTGATATAAAAGTGAATTTTAAAGCTTGAAAGAGGATCAACACTCAAGCAAAGGTGAGGGACCAAGACCTAAACTAATTGGCTAATAATAAACTGTTTTTATTTTCTTGAGTCCAATGCCATGACTGATTCTATGCGTTTATGCTTGTAATGTGCATTCAACATGTCATCCAATATTCCTGCTAGTAATGTTTATGCATATTTAATTCTATTTTATTTTTAACATGATGATGATGATGATGATGCTAAGAATAGACATGTGAATGTATGTGTGTGGTTAGTGTACTTGATGCGAGTAGAGTATCAGGGGGGAATGTGACATTGTGGTTCAGCTTGGTCACTAGACTCTAGCTCTATCTCTACTCAAGTCTTGTCCACTGACATCGTCCTATCGCCATTACCTTAGCAGAACTATTACGTCATAGGGTATCAGGGGAGGTGGTCTCGGACCGTATAGTCTTTGACTCTGTCGAGGGACCTTAGCTCTATCTCTATGGACGTATTGAAGGATGCTGGGGTGAGGCCATAGGTACACTGTTTGACATTAGGATTGGTTAGTTGCGAGCCCAGTTTGCAAGTCCTCACCAGCAGGGGTTTACGTGTTGGTATGGGTAGAGTATCAGGGGAAGTGTGATATGGTGTGGTCCTAAGCACTTTAGCTCTATCTCTATTCCATAGTGGGTGCATGTGGGACGACAATAAACGTTAACCTTTGGGCGGATTCACATACTCGTGTATAGAGGTGAGGCGGCCACCGAACCTTTCTATAGCACATTACAAACTTATAAACCAAACCACAGATATGAATTGAATGCATGCATATGTTTGTTGTATTGTTTTGTTTGTTCACTGAGCCGTGATGTGTTCTCACCCTTTCGATGTCGAATATTTTTAGTTCATGATGCAGGTACCACGGTGGAAGACTATATGAATGCTTCTGTGTACGGGCACGTCGCTGCGATGGAAGCTGAAGACTTAGTGGAAACGCATGACTCTTCATGCAAGTGCAACGCATGCGTTTTCGATTAGATTTCATTTGAATTATTAAGGAAATGTAATTGATATTTTATTTACTTATGTCTCATTTAATACAACATAATTTGATATTTTATTTATGATTATCACAGTTAGATTCCTCAGTTCATTTATTATTAAGACTTCCGCTATTGTGTATTTATTTTTATTATGGTTGTGGATGTGTATGGTTCAATTTCAACGGACACAACCTATTAGAGATCCTGGTTGAACCGTTGGTTTATTAGCAGTTAATCACACCGTTCTGAATGGTACAGAATTGGGGTGTGACAACTTGGTATCAGAGCTCTCAGGCCCTGTCTGTGAAACCGGTATACTTCCATAAAAGTTCATGAACTGAGATAGGATAAAAATTTAAAAGCTTTAATAATAACACACCATAAGCATCTATGTTGTTTGAGACAAAATTGAAAGAGAATAATGCATCTATTAAATGAGAAACAAATTTATATACACCCAAAAGAAGAACAAACATATATATACATGGCTAAAGCAGAGTACAATCCACAACCCGGACAGTTACTCTGAAGTACAAAAAGAAAGATAAAAGAAAATATATCAAGAAGTTGAAGGTGATGGGGGAGGCGATGCCTCGCGGTCTCTGTCATAATCCTCAGCATAGACTCTAGTCAACCAAGCTATCTGAGTCTGGGTCGTCTGGAGACTAGCTATGAGATCAGCCACCCACTGGTCAGTCACACGCTGAGCATCCCTCAGCTCTCCCACCCGCTGATCCGACAAGCGCTGAGCATCCAGAAGCTCTCCCACCCGCTGATCTGACATGCGCTGAGCAACCAGAAGCTCTCCCACCCGCTGATCGGACAAGCGCTAAGCATCTAGAAGCTCTCCAATCCTCAAATCAGACATGCACTGAGCCTCTCGTATCTCATGCAATATCCCCATCATGTCATCAGAAGGTGCATACAAAGGACCAGTTGCATGTGATGGACCAGCTCCTGTAGCATGAGTAGGTGATGGGGGAGGTATGGCATTCACATCCATGTACAAGCGATCATCATCACCCCCATGAACCCCTGCTCCAGCGGCTACAGCTGCTGTCTCAGCGTCAGCCATCTCCACTCGAGTACGTAGACGCACCAGAGCGTTCCTCTCCTCGTCGCTGACCTGGGCATCCCGCATGACCATCTTACAGATGGCCTCCCAATCCAAAGGTGATGACAGGATTTCTCTTGAATCTTCTCCTATGTCATGTCAACACCCAGGCAGGTTAGTAGCATAGAGATCATACGTCCATAAGGCAGGTTGCCAGTATGACCGGGCAACGTAGCACTGATCATCGTCCGCATGATGATGTAAGGAAGGCAGACGGGCTGCCTAGTGCAACAGTACAACAGATACTGGGTCAACTAGGAGATCCTCTCATAGTGCCCACTCTGAGGTATCAGGTTGTGCTGGATAATCTTACAGTACACCCGAGGCTCTGGACGAAGGTAGATCACTTTCATCTCCCAGCGATCCTCTCTGATGATTTGACGATCAATCTTGG
Source organism: Protea cynaroides (assembly GCA_028583415.1). Taxonomy (NCBI): domain Eukaryota; kingdom Viridiplantae; phylum Streptophyta; class Magnoliopsida; order Proteales; family Proteaceae; genus Protea; species Protea cynaroides. The sequence continues at coordinate 61,923,114 of CM053265.1, forward strand.
CTCTCATCTCCAATGAAAAGAACGGGGGCTCTCCAGGAGCACAGAACACCAAGGGGCCGTCATATGAAATGTCCAACAAGTCGGCTAGCTGCCGATAATCGAATGAAATCTCGACCCCCTTGACGTAGCTGGTGATCCGAAGCTCTCTATCCCTTTTGGTATCGTTGTAATCTCCCACCACCTGGAGATTACAGTAAAACTGTCTCACCAAATCCAGCCGAGTGCAAGCATCATAGGTGATCACAAGAAGCCAACCCATGTCACCAAAAGCCCTCTCCACATCGAATAAGGCCATGCTAGCCAAGTCTACCCGGCGACCTCCCTCTACCTTCTTACGAGAGTAGTGGGCATACAGTGTCTCCGCCTTGTTAGAACGGAAGTGGACTGGGTCATGAACCCTGGGAACTTTGGTACGAGCCATAGTATCTGCAAAAACAAAGAGAAACAGATATTGGGATAGTAATGATGAAAAATCCAAAAATTTCGACAGTATAACGACATAAATTGGTCAAAAGCCTCACTTTTCACCCATACATGTGGGCAGGAGGACATATAAGGTTTTAAACAATCCTGCAAGACTCATACAATTGGAAATTTCATTTAAAGAGATCGAATTTGAAGAAATTTCAAGAAATTCAAAAATCTCGACAAATTAGGGCAAAAATGGGAAATTTCAAGTTTCTCGATAACCAACCGATGAAACTCAAATATTTTTTAGGGCTTTCATCCATTGAGTCACCAACAACAAAAGCCCCCAATAAAAATCAAATTTTTACGATTGGAAAAAGTTTAATTTGAAGAAAATGAGTTAAATGAGCAAAAACCTAGTTAAGAAAACCTAAAAACATGAAAATGTAGAGAACATACCTGTAGACGAGGAGTAGACATCAAAATAAGAAGCAAATAGCACCAATGAGTCCGAGTTGGCACTGTAGCAACTCAGAGGGACGAGCCGAGTCGAAAAGGAGGAGGAAGAATGAGAAATGGATTCAAAATCGAGAATAAAAACCTGATTTTTAATCCAAGGGTCGGAGAATTCGACCAAGACATCCAACCCCCCCTCCGACCCCCTTATCGACCCTCGGCTCTTGGTAATCTAACAGAGAATCGGGCGTCGAACCCTGGGTCGGACATCCATCGACCCCCTCATCGACCCCCGGCTCTCGGTAAGAATCAGTGATTTCTCAGGGTCGCATACTGAGGGTCGGACACCCATCGACCCCCACCATCGACCCTGCAGTGAAAATACAATATTTTCAACAGAATGATCTGAAAATTTTGAATTTTGCATTTGTTAGTGGATTTAAAATATGAGAATGAAGTATGTAATGATTGCCTCACATATTCTATGATTTTCAGGTATTCCCACTATCAGAGCAGATAATGGCTGGACGTAGAGTGACCAGACAAAGCCGTAACTCTATCCCACCACCACCACCTGTGGGGGAAGACAGCTAGACACACCCAAAAACACAGGGGAATACGAATACAGCACCGTCCATAATTAATGGGCAGACAAATCCTACAAATCTGCCAGCTCCACCTACAGACCTAGCTATAGTAGTAATGAATCTGGCCCAATAGCTACAACAAATACAACAGGCACAGGCTACTATGCAAGATGCCATAGGCATGACCTTTCCAGCTGCACAGACGACACCGATGCCAGCAAGACAGGAAAGCACTGTACCAGGGGGAAGTAACACAGTACCCCACGCACCTCAAACTCCCATCATACAGGCTCAAGTACAAAACCCTGAAGTAGCTCTAGGTGGATATCAATACCAACCACCTATGTATGGAGCTTATGTTCCGCATCAACTGGACCACTCCAGACTGGTGAAGCATTTTTTGAAGATGAAGCCCAATGAGTATAGTGGTAAGCCAGCTGATCCTTTGTGGCCAGCACACTAGATCGATGAGATGGAGAGAAATTTCACGATAATGACAGTGAATGAGGAAGAAAAGGTATTGTGTGCAACATTTATGCTGAAAGGCGATGCACACCACTGGTGAAAGTCCACACGGACATATCTGATGACAAAGCACACCCAATTGACTTGGGATATATATAAGGAAGCATTCTTTGAGAAGTATTTTCCTAGGAGTTTTAGAGATTCCATGGAGAAGGAGTTCCTGATTTTATATCAGGGACAGAAGACTGTCGGTGCATACCAACAGCGCTATGAGGAGCTGTTTTTATTTGCATCAGTCAGTATACAGGTAGAAGTACAAAGACCCGAAGGTTCGTTATGGGACTTAGGAAAAACATACGTGAACATGTTCTGGGACTTGAGAAGAAAATCTACAATGAAGCTGTACAATTTGCTCGAGTGATAGAGTCGAGCCAGAAAGAGAGCTATCTTGCTAAAAATAGAGGAATCAAAAGGCCAAATGGAAATTTTTACAACGGAGGAAACACCAAGGTATTCAAACCCTTCCGTACTCAAGGTTTCAATGCTGTAGCCAAGACTACTTCAGCAGCTCAACAGCAACAAAAGCCAAATAATGAAGGGTTAAAATGCTATAACTGCCACCAATTGGGACATATGACAAGGGAGTGTCCTAAGCCCAAGAAGCAACTACAACAAGGCAGAGTTTACATGGTTACATCTGAGGATGCTGCCGCATTGCCTGATGTGGTCATAGGTATGACCTGAATCTTATCATTTTGTGTTACATTATGTGAGCATGTAGACTAAATCAAAATAAATCACAGGTATCGTACCTATTAATGGCATTCCCGCTAGAGTACTCTTTGATTCAGGAGCTACTCATTCTTTTATATCTATGTCATTTGGAAAGAAGCTAAATCTACCCCTCAAATCCATAGACTACAAACTACTTGTACGATTGCCTATGGGATTAGAAGTGAAATTAGAAAAAGGTTATGGACCATGTCCAGTTCTTATTGACGAAAAGACTCTGGATGCAAACTTGATCCAACTTGAGATGGCAGACTTTGACGTCATCTTGGGAATGGACTGGTTAGCTCGGCATTCTACAAACCTATTGTGTGCCGAAAAGAAGCTGACATTTAAAGATAAAGAAGGAGCAGAGTTCAATTTTTTGGGAACCAAACTTTCCCATAAACGAAAGCTCATACTCTCTGCATTAAAGGCTAGGAAGTGCCTTGAGAAAGGAGCAGTTGGGTATCTAGTATCTGTGGTCGATCTTACCAAAGAAGCACCACGAATGGAGGATATTGATGTCGTGCGTGACTATCTAGATGTATTTCCTGAAGAACTACCAGGATTACCACCCGACCGTGCTACAGAGTTTGTTATAGATATGATACCTGGAGCCGCACCAATATCTAAAGCACCTTATCGAATGGCTCCTACTGAATTAAAGGAATTAAAAGTACAACTACAAGAACTGCTGGACAAGGGCTACATCTGACCTAGCATATCACCATGGGGAGCGCCAGTATTATTCGTGAAGAAGAAGGACGATAGCGTTCGATTGTGTATAGACTACCGAGAACTGAATAAACTGACAATCAAGAATCGATATCCATTGCCTCGGATCGATGACTTATTCGATCAGTTGCAAGGTGCCAAAGTGTTCTCTAAGATCGATCTTCGGTCAGGCTACCATCAGTAGAAGATTAAGGACGGTGACATCCCCAAGACAGCATTCAGGACTAGATATGGACATTATGAATTTTTGGTCATGTCTTTCGGATTGATGAACGCACCAGCAACCTTTATGGAACTTATGAATCAGGTATTCCATGATATATTGGATATGTCGATTATTGTATTCATCGATGATATATTGGTCTACTCCAAAGATGAGGAAACTCATATAAAAAATCTAAACGCCACTCTGCAGCGATTACAGAAGGAGAAGCTCTATGTCAAATTTACAAAGTGTGAGTTTTGGCTAAAGGAAGTTGCTTTTCTAAGCCATGTTGTATCCGCTGAAGGAATTAAAGTGGATCCTAGCAAGATCGAGGCTATTGTAAAGTGGGAAGCACTGAAGAGCGTTGCAGAAATTAAAAGCTTCTTAGGTCTAGCTGGGTATTATTGACGATTTGTGGAAGACTATTCCCGAATTGCCGTACCTCTCACTAGTTTGACTAAGAAGGGAAAAAAGTTTGTTTGGACTAATAAATGCGAGAAGAGTTTCAAAACATTGAAGACTAAATTGATATCAACTCCAATCCTGACCATTCCAATTCTAGGACAACCATTTATTTTGTACACTGATGCATCAGGACTGGGATTAGGATGTGTACTTATGCAAGGAGAACAAGTAATTGCTTATGCCTCAAGACAATTGAAGACACATGAGAAGAACTATCCACTCATGATTTGGAATTAGCGACAGTAGTACATGCTGTCAAAATATGGAGACATTACTTGTACGGAGAGAAATTTCAGATTAAATCAGATCATAAGAGTCTTACTTACCTCTTTAATCAGAATGAGTTGAATATGAGACAAAGAAGATGGCTAGAACTATTGAAAGACTATAATTGTGATATCCAGTATCATCCGGGAAAGGCTAATGTGGTTGCGGACGCACTGAGTAGAAAGGCAATGATGAAATCTCAAGAAGAGGTTAGCAACACTGCTGCACTGTGTACTACTAGAAAAGTATTCAGTTATGGTAATGAACAGTTTGTGATAGATGCACCGGGTGAATCAACCAACCAAGGGTTTATCCATCGGTTTGCAAATATGTCTGCCACATTGAATATTGTACCCAATATACTTGATGAAGTGAAAACAACGATTAAATCAGACCCTTATCTAAGAACGGTACAAGAAGACATCGAAAAAGGTAGGAATACTCCTGAGTTCTCCTTAGATGATGAAAGGGTACTGAAGTACAAAGGAAGAATATGTATACCTGAAACAGAAAGTTTGGACATTAGACATCGACTAATGAAGGAAGCCCATACCATCACCTATTCGATACACCCTGGAAGTACAAAAATGTATCATGACCTAAAGAAATTATATTGGTGGAGGGGAATGAAAGCAGATATAGCCAAGTTCGTGTCTCAATGCCTAAATTGTCAGAAGGTGAAAGCTGAACGACAAAGACAAGCAAGACTGTTACAGTCGTTACCAGAACCAGCATGGAAATGGGACTGCATCACTATGGACTTCAGCACAGGGTTACCATTGACTCCCTGAGTAGTTGACGCAGTTTGGGTGATTGTAAATCGACTAACTAAAACAGCTCGATTTATAGCTATACGACCTCAGTATACACTGGAGAGGTTAGCTAAGTTGTATGTGGATAATATTGTCAGATTACACGGTGTACCTGAAAGCATTGTGTCCGACAGAGATCCACGATTTACTTCAATGTTTTGGGAAGGATTGCAGAAGGCTATGGGTACAACATTGAAGTTCAGTACTGCATTCCATCCTCAGACAGACGGACAGTCGGAGCGCATCATTCAGATTCTAGAAGACATGCTCCGAGCTTGCATAATTGATTTCAAAGGATCATGGGATGAAAAGTTACCACTGATTGAGTTCGCTTATAACAACAGCTATCAGGCTACTATACAGATGTCACCCCATGAGGCACTGTATGGTAGGAAGTGTCGAACTCCTTTGTTTTGGAATGAAGTTGGAGAACGTAGTATTGTTGGACCAGAATTTGTTGAAGAGACCTGTCGAGTAGTCGACATTATCAATGAAAGAGTAAGAACGACTTAGAATCGTCAGAAGCAATATGCGTATACTAGATGCCGAGACCTTGAATTCGTCGTAGGTGATAAGGTATTCCTCAAAGTGTCACCTATGCGAGGTTTGAAATGGTTTGGACAGAAAGGGAAATTAAGTCTGAGATATGTCGGACCATATGAGATTCTAGCTAAACGTGAAAAAGTGGCTTATCAGTTAGCACTTCCCCTGATGCCCTACCCATATCTTCAATAAAGAGATATGAAATACGTGTTAACTGATACGCCACTTTTCCACGTTTAGCTAGAATCTCATATGACCCGACATATCTCGGACTTAGCTTCCCTTTCGGTCCAAATCATTTTAAGCCTCGCATAGATGATACTTTCATGAATACATTATCACCTACGACAAATTCAAGGTCTCGACGTCGAGTATATGCATACTATTTCTGCCGATTCTGAGCTATTCTAACTCTTTCCTTGATAATGTCAACTACTCGACAAGTCTCTCCAACAAACTCTGGTCCAACAATACTTCGTTCTCCAATTTCTTCCAAAATAAAAGAGCTCGACACTTCCTACCATACAATACTTCATAAAGTGACATCTGTATAGTAGTCTGATAGCTGTTGTTATAGGCGAACTCGATCAATGGTAGTTTCTCATCCTATGATCCTTTGAAATCAATAACACAGGCTCGAAGCATGTCTTTTAAAATCTGAATGGTACGCTCCGACTGTCCATCTGTCTGAGGATGGAATGCAGTACTGAACTTCAACGTTGTACCCATAGCCTTCTATAATCTTTCCCAAAACTTTGAGGTGAAGCGTGGGTCTCTGTCGGACACAATGTTTTCAGGTACACCATGCAATCTGACAATATTATCTACATATAGCTTGGCTAACCTCTCTAGGGTATACTGAGGTCGTATAGCTATGAAGCGAGTTGTCTTAGTCAGATGATCTAAATCACCCAGACCGAGTCAACTACTTGGGGAGTGAATGGTAACCCGGTGACGAAGTCCATAGTGATGCAGTCCCATTTCCATACTGGTTTTGTTAGTGGCTGCAATAATCCTACAGGTCTTTGCCTTTTTGCCTTTATCCTCTGATAATTTAAGCATTGAGACACAAATTTAGCTACATCCGCTTTCATTCCTCTCTACCAATATAGTTTCTTCAGATCATGATACATCTTCGTAGTTTTAGGATGTACCGAATAAGCGATGGTGTGAGCTTCCTTCATTAATCTGTGTCTAATATCTATGTCTTCATTTTCAGGAACACATACTCTTCCTTTGTATTTTAGTACCTTTTCAACGTCCAAGGTGAACTCAGGAATAGTCCTACCTTTTTCGATGTCTTCTTGCACCGTTCTCAGATAAGGGTCTGATTTAATAGCGGCTTTCACTTCATCTAATATATCAGTGGCAAACATATTTGAAAAATGATGAATAAACCCTTGGTTGGTTGATCCACTCGGTGTATCTATCATGAACTACTCATTACCATGATTGAATATTTTTCTGTAACACACATTGTCGTAGTCGTGTTAACCTCTCCTTGGAATTTTATCATTGTTTTTTGGCTTAGCGCATCAGCAACTACATTAGCCTTTCCTAGATGATACTGGATATCGCAATCATAATTCTTCAATAGTTCCAGCCATCTTCTTTGTCTCATGTTCAACTCCTTCTGATTAAAAAGATAAGTGAAATTCTTATGATCTGATTTAATTTGAAATTTCTCTTCATACAAATAATGTCTCCATATCTTGAGAGCATGTACTACTACTGCTAATTCTAAGTCATGATAGTTCTTCTCATGTGTCTTCAGTTGTCTTGAGGCATACACAACTGCCCGTTCTCCTTACATAAGCACACATCCTAGACCCAATCCAGACGCATCAGTGTACAAGGTGAACGGTTGTCCTGGGATAGGAATAGTCAAGATGGGAGCGGATATCAATCTAGCTTTCAGTGTTTGAAAGCTCTCCTCACATTTGTCAATCCAAACAATCTTTTCTTCTTTCTTAGTCAAACTGGTGAGAGGTACGGCGATTCTGGAGTAATCTTCCATGAATCATTGGTAATACCCAGCTAAACCTAGGAAACTTCTGATCTCTGCAATACTCTTAGGTGCTTCCCACTTCACAATGGTTTCAATCTTGCTAGGATCCACTTTAATTCCCTCAGCGGATAGAACATGGCCTAAGAAAGCGACCTCGTTTAGCCAAAACTCATACTTGGTAAATTTGGCGTAAAGCTTCTCTTTTCTTAGTAGCTGTAGAGCGGCTCTTAGATTCGTGACATGAGTTTCCTTGTCCTTGGAGTAGATCAATATGTCATCAATAAATACAATGACTGACGTATCGAACATATCATGGAATACCCGATTCATGAGTTCCATAAAAGTTGCGGAAGCGTTAGTCAATCCAAAAGACATGACTAAATATTCATAATGTCCATATCTTGTTCTAAATGTTGTCTTTGGAATATGACCTTCCTTAATCTTCAGCTGATGGTATCCTGACCGAAGATCATCTTGGAGAACACCTTGGCACCTTGCAACTGATCGAACAAGTCATTGATCCGAGGCAATGGGTACCGATTCTTGATTGTAAGCTTATTCAATTCCCGATAGTCTATACACAGTCGAACGCTACCGTCCTTCTTTTTCACAAACAATACTGGCATTCCCCATGGTGATATGTTGGGTCTAATATAACCCTTGTCTAGTAATTCCTGTAATTGTACTTTCAGTTCTTTCAGTTCAGTAGGAGCCATTCGATAGGGTGCTTTAGATACTGGTGTGGCTCCGGGTATAAGATCTATAACGAACACTGTCGCTCGATCGGGTGGTAGTCCTGGTAATTCTTCAAAAAATATATCCAAAAAGTCATGCACAACATCAATATCTTCCATTCGTAGTGCTTCCTTGGTGAGGTCGACCACGGATACTAGGTACCTAACTCCTCCTTTCTCGAGGCATTTTCTAGCCTTTAATGTAGAGAGGATGAGTTTTCATTTTTGGGGAAGTTTGGTTCTCGTAAAACTAAACTCTACTCCTTCCTTGTCTTTAAATGTCAATTTCTTTTCTGCACATAATAGGTTTGCAGAATGTCGAGCTAACCAATCCATTCCCAAGATAACATCAAAGTCTGCCATCTCGAGTTGAATTTAGGTTGCATCCAAAATCTTTTCGCCGATAAGAACTGGACATGGTCCATAATCTTTTTTTAGTTCCACTTCTAATCCCATAGGTGATCGTACAAGTAGTTTGTAGTCTAAAGATCTGAGGGGTAGATTTAGCTTCTTTCCAAATGATGATTCATTAGAAGTTTGTCGTGGGGCAGCTCACTTCAGTGCGAGGGAGAAGACGTCCCAGTCTCAAATTGAAACACTGATCCTCTTCTGAAAGATAGTGCCTCTGAGAAAGCATCTGCCGCTCAAACCAATCCCATTGAGAAAAGGACTGTGCCTGTTCCCATTTCGTTAACTGTTTGCACCACTCGCAAAGGAGACAGCAAGCAATCACTGCTTATATACACAACAGGGTATGTATTCCCACTCGTAACAACCAGACTTAGGAATAAAACCCTTGAAAGCTCCATTCCGGGGTTGAAGCTCCTAAGGAAGGCTAACCTTTACTTCCACTTTTGGCTAACCTTCTACAGCGCCTCCTTTAGAAAGCTGGCTTTCAGAACGAAAAAAGCGCGTGAATGGCGAGCGTTGTGCTTTGTCTCTAAATAGAGACAAAGGCATCGTAAATAAGGACAATGTGATTAGACCGTAAGCGTGGGGCGTGGCTGAGCACCACAGATATAAAAGAATGAGTAGCTCTAGAATCAAAGAGTACTCTGGCGGGTATGCCGTTAATAGTTTCAATACCTAAGATTTGTTTTAATTTAGTCTACATGCTCATACAAGGTAATACAAAATGAAAGGTTCAAGTCATACCTGTGACCACATCAGGCGATGCGGCAGCATCCTCAGATGTAACTGCATAAAACTTTCCTTGTTGTAGCTCTTCCTGGGCTTAGGACACTCCCTTGAATAATGTCCTATTTGATTACAGTTATAGCATTTTACTCCTTCACTATTTTGCTTCTATTGAGGGTGGATTGTTGGAGTAGTCTTGGCTGTAGCATTCAAGCCTTGAGTACGGAAGGGTTTAAATGTCTTTGTGTTCCCTCCGTTATATGAATTTCCATTAGGCCTTTTAATAACACTGTTCGCAAAGTAGCATTCCCTCTGGCTCGATTCCAGTACTCGAGCAATCTGTACTGCTTCATTATACACTTTCTTTTCCAGTCCCAATACATACTCACAAATACTTTTCCTAAGTCTCATGACGAACCTTCAGGTTTTGGTATTTACCTCCTGTATGCTAGAGGGAGCAAAGAAAAATAGCTCTTCATAATGCTGTTGATACGGATCCACAGTCATCTGTCCCTGATACAGACTCAGAAACTCTCTTTCCATCGCATCTCAAAAACTTCTGGGAAAATACTTCTCGAATAATGCCCCTTTATAGATAGCCCAGGTCAATTGAGCATGCTTCGTTAATAGATAACTCCGAGTAAACTTCCACCAGTTGTGTGCATCACCCTTCAGCATAAATGTGACACATAGTACTTTTTCCTCTTCGTTAACCGTCATCATCATGAAGTTCCTTTCCATCTCGTCATCCAGTGAGCTGGCCACAAAGGATCCGTTGGATTACCATTATACTCTTTAGGTTTCATCTTCAGAAGACGCTCGATTAGTCGAAAATGGTCCAACTGATACTGAGCATAGGCTCCATATATAGGTGGTTGACACTGGTAATTACCCTGGTTGTATATGCCTTGAACTACTTCAGGGTTTTGTACTTAAGCTTGTACAAATAGCGTTTGAGGTGCCTAAGGTACCGTGTTGTTCATAGTCGATGCTTGGGGCATAGTGTTGCTATCCCCTGGTACGGTACTAGCTTGTCTCGCTAGTATAGGTGTAGTATGTGCAGCTGGGAAAGTCATTCCCACAGCAGCTTGCATATTGGCTTGCACTTGCTGTATTTGTTGTAGCTGTTGTGTTAGGTTCATTATCGCAGTAGCCAAATCTGTAGGTGGGGTTGGCAAGTTTGTAAGATTAGCCTAGTCATTGGCTCCTGGTGGTACCACATTCTGATTCTCTTGTCCTTCAGGGTTTTCATGGCTACTTCCTCCATAGGCGGTGGTGGTGGAATTGGGTTACGTCCTCGCCTACTTACTCTTCACCCAGTCATTTACTGTTTCTGGTGGTAGTAGTGTCTGAAAATCATAGAATATGTGAGGCAATTATAATGTATGTCATTCTCATGTCAAAATCCAATTAATCAATGTAAAATTTCAATTTTCCAAGTCATTCAGTCAATACACAGTATTTTCCATCGTGTGGTCGATGGTGGGGTCGCAGTATATGCGACCACAGGGTATGCGACCACACAAAACCCTGTCAGCTCACCGAGAGCCTGTGATCAATTGTGTGGTAGCAGTATATGCGACCACAGGGTGAGACCATACGAAATCTGTCAGCTCATCGAGAGCCTGTGGTCGATCGCGTGGTCGCATTTTTGGTCAAATTTTGCGACCACACGACCCCAAATCAAGTTTTTAAACCTGATTTTTAGAGTCATTCTCCACTCTTCTCGTTTGCTTTCAACGCAACTCGCCTCCACTGAGTTGCTACAGTGTCGACCACTCAAGTTTGGTGATTCTTTCGTCTATCCACAACCTACGTTTCGTTCTTTCAGGTATGTTCTCTACTAGTTCTCCTTTTAAAGCTTTCAAAACTAGTTTTTCTCCATTTATAGGGTTTCCTTCAAATTACTATTTTTCTGATCATAAAAATTTGATTTTTATTAAAGGCTTTTGCTATTGGCCACCCAATGGATGAAAGCCCTCAAAAAAATTTGAGTTTCATCGTTAGTTTATGAGAAACTTGAAAATTTTCTATTTTTGACCTAATTTTTGGGGTTTTTTCCAAATTGTCAAAATTTCTTCAAATTCAATCTACCTAGTTTAAATTTCCAATTATATGAGCCTCGCAGGATGGTTTGGGACATATGTAAGCCCTCCTACCCAACTGTTTAGTTGAAAAGTGAGGCTTTTGGCTAAATCACACCGTTATAATGCCAAAATTTTGAGTTTTTCTTTATATCTAATATCTTGATTATTGGTCCATGTCTTTGCAGATAACATGGCTCGCACCAAAGTCCCCAGAGTTTATGATCCTCATCACTTCTGATTTAATGAAACAGAGGCTCAGTATGCCTGTTATGAGCGTAAGAAGGTGGAAGGGGGTCGTTGTGTAAATCTGGCCAATTTAGCCCTATTTAATGTGGAGGGCGCCTTTGGTGAAATGGGCTGGCTCCCTGTGATGTTGTATGAGGATTGCACCTATCCTGCATTGGTGAAACAATTCTATTGTAATCTACAGGTGGAGGGTAACCCAGTGGACATAGACAGGGATAAAGAGCTTAGGATCATTAGTTATGTTAAAAGGGTGGAGATCTCCTTTAACTGCCAGGAGTTGGTTGATCTCCTGGGTATATCAAACGATGGCCCCTTAGTATACTGTACACCCAAGGAACCCCAGTTCCTGTCAGTAATGATGCGTGTAGAGATTGACTGCCAGATTCTTAGAGATGATTGCTGGGAGATGAAGGCAATCAACATACAATCAGAATCTCAGATGTATTGCAAGATCATTCAGCATAACCTGATTCCCCAGAGTGGGCACTATGAAAAGATTTCACAGTTAACCTAGTACCTCCTGTACTGCATCTACACTAGGCAACCCGTCTGTCTTACTTACACTATTATCAGCACTATGCTCCGTGCTACAATGCCTGGTCTGATGGGCAACCTACCCTATGGGTGTTTTATCACTACTCTGCTCACTCGCCTACAGGTCGACTTGGTAGATGAGAGGATTCACGAGGATACATTTTCGACCGACCTTAACTGGGAGGCCATCTGCAGGATGGGGATGCGAGATGCGCAGGTCAGTAACGAGGAGAGAAATGCTATGGTGCGTCCCCGTACTAGAGTAGAGATAGCAGATGCGGAGGCGGTAGCAACAGCAGCAGCAGAGGTCCACAGGGGTGATGCTGAGGAGAATGATGATCGGATGTACATGGATGTGGATGCTATACCTCCTCCATCACCACTGCATTCCACTGGAGCTAGCCCTTATCGGATTCCTTCCTACTCAGCTGGTCCCTCGCACCCACCACCAAATGACATGATGAGGCTGCTGCGTGAGATTCGAGAGGCCCAGCGTGCTACTGATCAGCGGGTGGCGGATCTAACAGCTAGTCTCCAGGTGATCCAGACCCAGGTAGCCTGGCTTACGAGGGTATATGCCTAGGATTATGATCGAGATCGTGAGGCAACTCCTCCACCTGCACCCCTAGTTCCATGATGCATTCATTTCTTTTACTAATACTACAGGGTAACTGTTTGGATTGTGAACCGTACTCTGATTTAGATATATATTGTTCATATTCGATGTATATATGAAACTTGTTTCCCATCTTATATGTGCATTATTCTCTTTCTTAATTTTGGTCTCATACAACACATGTCACACCCCAATTTTGTACTATTCAGAATGGTGTGATGAACCGCCAATAAACCAACGGTTCAATCAGGATCTCAAATAGGCTGTGTCTGTTTGCTTAAACCATACAAATCCACAACCATAATCAGAGTAAATAAACAATAGCGAAAGTTTTTAATATTAAATGAACTGAGAGTCTAGCGGTGATAAAGTAAATAAATTATCCAATTATCTCCAAATAACAAAGACATAAAATAAAATAATTTAATCAATTACATCGTCTGAATAATTCAAAGAAAAACTAATCGAAGACGCATGAGTTGCACTCGCATGACGAATCATGCGACTCCATCATAACTTCTGCATCCATCGCCGCAGCATGTCCGTAAATAAGAGCATTCATATAGTCTTCTACAGTCGTACCTACATCATCAACTAAAAATATTCAATGTCGAAAGGGTGAGCACACATCACGGTTCAGTGAGCAAACAAAACAATGCAAAAAACATATGCGTGCATTCAATTCATATCTTTGGTCTGGTTCATAAGTTTGCAATGTGCAATAGAAATGATAGGTGGCCGCCGCACCTCGATACACAAGTGTGTGAAGCCGCCCAATGGATCAAACATCATTGTTGTCCCATATGCACCCACCATGGAATAGGGATAGAGCTAAAGTGCTTAGGACCGCACTGCATCACACTTCCCCTGATGCCCTACCTATACCAACACGTAAGCCCTTATTGGCGAGGGCTTCCAAACTGGGCTCGCAACTAACCAATCCTAATGTCAAATAGTGTATCCAAGGCCTCACCTCGGAATCCCTCAATATGTCCATAGAGATAGAGTTAAGGCCCCCAGCAGAGTAAGAGACTACACGGTCCAAGACCACCTCCCCTGATGCCCTACGACGTAATAGTTTTACTAAAATAATAACGATACAAAGATGTTAGTGGACAAGACTTGAGTAGAGATAGAGCTAGAGTTTGGTGACCAGGATGAACCATAGTGTCACATCCTCCCCCTGATGCTCCACTCGCATCAAGTATACTAACCACACACATACATTCACATGTCTATTCCTAGCATCATCATCAACATCATATTATAAATAAACAGAAATTAAATATGCATGAACAATAATAACAGGAATATTGGATGACATGTGAAATGCACAATACAGGCATACAAGCATAGAATCATTCATGGCATTGGAATCAATAAAAAAAACAGTTTATTATTAGCCAATTAGTTTAGGTATTGTTCCTTCAGCTTTGATTGCTAGTAGATCCTCGTTCAAGCTTTATAATTCACTTTTAAACCACTCGAAAGACCTAACAAGTCGATAAATTTTAATTAGAATTAATTCCACTATGTTTAAACTAGCTGAAAGTGTAGGGTCGCAGGTGGGGTAGCACCTGGGGTAGCAGTTTCTGTGACCACAGGGGTAGGATCGCAGGTAGGGTAGCACTTGGGGTCCCAGTTCTACGACCCAGGGTGTAGGGTCACAGGTGGGGTCGAATATACTTTGACCCTACATGTGACCACACCCTCCCTGGAACTTCCCGTGGGCATGTGGTCGATCATGTGGGTCTCGTAGGATTGAATACCATGCGACCCTACATGCGACCACACATGTCAGGGTCGACCTTTCACTCTTAAGTCCATTTCTTCATGTTTGAATCCTTTGGCTTACCATCATGGTCCTTCCTATGATTGTTCTATGGCTCAAAACTATAATTTTTACACACTATCCATTGCCTACAATGATTTCCTTAATGGATTCCCTTGGAACTTGTCCATGGATAGATGATTTGGGTTTCTCCTAACCCTATGTTCTTCATAAACTATTCTAGGCTCCCAATTCATGTAGGGATTTAGGTTCATACCTTGGGTTTACTGAGATTCAGAGGTTTCTCTGAACTTCCTCTCTTCCTTGGCCTTCTTCTTCAATTCTCCATCTCTTCCTTCTCTTCTCTCTCTCTCACTTTCAATTGGGGTTCTACAAAGATGAAATAGGCTAAGGGACGTCCTATTTATAGAGGAAAACCCTCCAAATATGCCCCAATGAGTTTAGGAAAAACCCCCCTTTGAATTTGGAAGGTTTCCTAATTTTTGGTTCTGACTGGGTTTGTAGGGTCGGATGTACGGTCACAGAATCCGTCGACCCTATGTTTTTTAGTCATGCGACCCCGCGACCAAAAAGTCATGGGTTGGACTCTTTTGAGGTAGGGTCGGTCACACCTGTTTAGGCATGCGACCCTACCCTCATATTCGACTGTTTTTTAGTTAGACTTCATACCTGGTATTGTGGTTTCTTCACGTACTTAGTCCACTTGGCTTGACCATGATAGGTAGACCTGGTACAATGTGGTAAGACCGGTTAGTTCGATACGGGTTTTACAACTCCCCCCCTCTTATTAAAAAATTCTTCTTCGAAATTTGCACATACCTTTTGAGTCGAAAAGGTGAGGATATTTTGCATAGCATTCTCTTCTTCCCATGTGATTTCTTCTATATCTCGGCTCCTCCAAGTGACCTTAACATAGTATATGTCACCGTTGTGAAGACGTTGAACCATTTCGCTGGTGATTTCAGTTGATGCTACTTCGAATGTCAACTCATCAATTAGATCTGGTGGATCCATTGTCAAAACATGTGTTGGGTCTCTGACGTACTTCTTCAGCAATGAGATATGAAATACATCATGCACACTCGACATTGAGGGTAGTAGTGCTAACTTATAAGCCACCTTTCCACCTTTAGCTAGAATCTCATATGGCCCGACATATCTCGGACTTAGCTTCCCTTTCTGTCTGAATCGTTTTAAACCCCGCATAGGTGATACTTTCAAGAACACCTTATCACCTACGATAAATTCAAGGTCTCGACGTCGAGTATCTGCATACTGTTTCTGACGATTCAGAGCTGTTCTAACTCTTTCCTTGATAATGTCGACTACTCGACAAGTCTCTTCAACAAACTCTGGTCCAATGATGCTCCATTCTCCAACTTCATTCCAAAATAATGGAGTTCAACACTTCCTACCATACAGTGCTTCATAGGGTGACATCTGTATAGTAGCCTGATAGCTATTGTTATAGGCGAACTCGATCAATGGTAGTTTCTCATCCCATGATCCCTTGAAATCAATAACATAGGCTCGAAGCATGTCTTCTAAAATCTGAATGGTACGCTCCGACTGTTCGTCTGTCTGAGGATGAAATGCAGTACTGAACTTCAATATTGTACCCATAGCCTTCTGTAATCCTTCCCAAAACATTAAAGTAAAGCGTGGGTCTCTATCGGACACAATGCTTTTAGGTACACCATGTAATCTGACAATGTTATCCACATATCTCCAAGGTATACTGTGGTCGTATAGCTATAATACGAGTTGTCATAGTCAGACGATCTATAATCACCCAGACCGCGTCAACTACTCTAAGAGTCAATGGTAACCCAGTGACAAAGTCCATAGTGATGTAGTCCCATTTCCATGCTAGTTCTGGCAGCGGCTGCAACAATCTTGTAGGTCTTTGCCCTTCAGCCTTTATCCTCTGACAATTTAGGCATTGAGACATAAATTTAGCTACATATGCTTTCATTCATATCCACCAATATAATTTCTTCAAATCATGACACATCTGTGTACTTCAGGATGTACCAAATAAGCGGTGGTGTGAGCTTCCTTCATTAGTCTGTGTCTAATGTCCAAGTTTTCTTTTTCAGGAACACATACTCTTTCTTTGTACTTCAATACCTTTTCATCATCCAAGGTGAATTAAGGAATAGTCCTACCTTTTTCGATGTCTTCTTGTACTATTCTCAGATAAGGGTCTGATTTAAGACCGGTTTTCACTTCATCAATTATATCAGGTACAATCTTCAATGCGGCAAACATATTTGAAAATCGATGAATAAACCCTAGGTTGGTTGATCCACCCGGTGCATCTATCACGAACTGCTCATTACCATGATGGAATATTTTTCCTATAACACACATTGCTGCAGTCGTGTTAATCTCTCCTTGAGATTTTATCATTGCTTTTCTGCTTAGCGCATGAGCAACTACATTAGCCTTTCCTGGATGATACTGGATATCGCAATCATAATCCTTCAATAACTCCAGCCATCTTCTTTGTCACATGTTTAACTCCTTCTGATTAAAAAGATAAGTGAGACTCTTATGATCTGATTTAATCTGAAATTTCTCTCCATACAAATAATGTCTCCATATCTTGACAGCATGTACTACGGCTGCTAATTCTAAGTCATGAGTGGGATAGTTTTTCTCATGTGTCTTCAGTTGTCTTGAGGCATACGCAACTACTTGTTCCCCTTGCATAAGTACACATCCTAAACCCAATCTCGACGCACCAGTGTACAAGGTAAATGGTTGTCCTGGAATAGGAATAGTCAAGATGGGAGAAGATATCAATCTAGCCTTCAATGTTTGAAAACTTTTCTCACATTTGTCGGTCCAAACAAAATTTTCTCCTTTCTTAGTCAAACTAGTGAGAGGTACGACAATTCTGGAATAGTCTTCCACGAATCATCGATAATACCCAGCTAGACCTAGGAAACTTCAAATTTTTGCAACACTCTTAGGTGCTTCCCACTTCACAATGGCTTCAATCATGCTAGGATCCACTTTTTTTTCCTTCAGCGGATACAACATGGCCTAAGAAAGCGACCTCATTTAGCCAAAACTCACACTTTGTAAATTTAGCGTAAAGCTTCTCTTTCCTTAGTCACTACAGAGGTGGCTCTTAGATTCATGACATGAGTTTTCTTGTCCTTGGAATAGACCAATATATCATCAATAAACACAATGACCGACGTATCCAACATATCATGGAATACCCGATTCATGAGTTTCATAAAATTTACGAGTGTGTTAGTAAATCCAAAAGACATGACTAAAAATTCATAATGTCCATATCTTGTTCTAAATGCTGTCTTTGGAATATCACCATCCTTAATCTTCAACTGATGGTATCCTGATCAAAGTTTGATCTTCGAGAACACCTTGGCACCTTGCAATTGATTTAACAAGTCATCGATCCGAGGCAATGGGTATCGATTCTTGATTGTCAGCTTATTCAATCCTCGGTAATCTATACACGGTCAAACACTATCGTCCTTCTTCTTTACAAACAATACTGGCACCCCCCATGGTGATATGCTAGGTCTGATATAACCTTTTTCCAATAATTCTTGTAACTGTACCTTCAATTCCTTCAGTTCAATAGGAGCCTTTCGATAGGGTGCTATAGATACTAGTGCGACTCCGGGTATTAGATCCATAACGAACTCTGTCGCTCGGTCGGGTGGTAGTCCTAGTAGTTCTTCAGAAAATACATCTGAAAAGTCACGCACAACATCAATATCCTCCATTCATGGTGCTTCCTTGGTGAGGTCGACCACTGATACTAGATACCCAACTCCTCCTTTCTCGAGGCATTTTCTAGTCTTTAATGCAGAGAGGATAAGTTTCCATTTATGGGGAAGTTTGGTTCTGACAAAACTAAACTCTGCTCCTTCCTTGTCTTTAAATGTCAGCTTCTTTGCTGCACACAATAGGTTTGCAGAATGCTGAGCTAACCAGTCCATTCCCAATATAACGTCAAAGTCTGCCATCTCGAGTTGAATCAAGGTTGCATCCAAAATTTTCTCGCTGATAAGAACTGGGCATGGTCCATAACCTTTTTCTAATTGCACTTTTAATCCCATAGGCGATCTTACAAGTAATTTGTAGTCTAAAGATCTGAGGGATAGATTTAGCTTCTTCCCAAATGACACTGATATAAAATAATGAGTAGCTCTAGAATCAAAGAGTATTCTAGCGGGTATGCCATTAATAGGTACGATACCTGTGATTTGTTTTTATTTAGTCTACATTCTCACACAATGTAACACAAAATGAAAGGATCAGGTCATACCTGTAACCACATCAGGCGATGCGGCAGCATCCTCAGATGTAACATCATAAACCTTTCCTTTCTGTAGCTGTTTTTTGGGCTTAGGACACTCCCTTGAATAATGTCCTATTTGATTGCAGTTAAAGCATTTTACTCCTTTATTATTTTGCTTTTGTTGCAGTTGAGCTGTTGGAGTAGTCTTGGCTGCAGCATTAAAGCCTTAAGTACGGAAGGGTTTGTAGGTCCTTGTATTCCCTTCATTGTATGAATTTCTGTTTGGCCTTTTTATACCCCTATTTTGTGCAAAATAGCTCTCTTTTTAGCTCAACTCTATCACTCGAGCAATCTGTACTGCTTCATTGTAGACTTTCTTCTCCATTCCAGAACATGCTGGCGAATGCTTCCCCTAAGTCCCGTGACGAACTTTCGGGTCTTAGTATTTTTCACTTGCAATCTAGCGGGTGTAAAGAAAAATAGCTCTTCATAACACTGTTGGTATGCATCTACAGTCATCTGCCCCTGATATAAACTCAGGAACTCTCTCTCCATAGCATCTCTGAGACTTCTGGGGAATTACTTCTCAAAGAATGCCTCTTTATAGATAGCCCAGGTCAATTGGATGTACTTGGTTAACAGATAAGTCCGAGTGGACTTCCACCAGTGGTGTGCATCGCCTTTTAGCATGAATGTGGCACACAGTACTTTCTCCTCCTTATTTACCGTCATCATCATGAAATTCCTTTCCATTTCATCGATCTAATGGGCTGACCATAAAGGATCTGCTGGTTTACTACTATATTCTTTAGGCTTCATCTTCAGAAAACGCTCGATCAGTCGAGAGTGGTCCAACTGATACTGAGCATAGGCCCTGTACATAGGTGGTTGGTACTGGTAACTGCCTTGAGCTACCTCAGGGTTTTGTACTGGAGCTTGCATAACTGGCGTTTGAGGTGCATGGGGTACCGTATTGCTATCCCCTGGTACTGTGCTAGCTTGTCCGACTGGCATAGATGTCGTATATGCAGCTGGAAAAACCATCCCTATAGCAACTTGCATATTGGCTTGCACCTGCTGTATTTACTGCAGCTATTGTGCTAGGTTTATTATGGCTGTAGCCAAATTTGTAGGTGGGGTTGGCAAGTTTGTAGGGTTTGCCTGGCCATTAGCTACTGGCGGTGCTGCATTTTGATTCTCTTGTAATTTAGGAACTTCATGGCCGTCCTCCCCTACAGGTGGTGGTGGTGGAATTGGGTTACGGCCTCGTCTGGTCACTCTTCGCCCAGCCATTTCCTGTTCTGGTGGTGGTAGTGTCTGAAAAAAATCATAGCATGTGAGGCAATCAATATAAGTTGTTCCTAAGTCAAAATCCAACTAATCAATATAAATTTCCAATTTTTCAAGTCATTCAGTGAAAATACTGAATTTTCCATCGTAGGGTTGATGGTAGGATCGCACTGTATTCGACCCTAGGGTATGGGGCCCTAAGAACACTGTCAGCTCACCGAAAACCTAGGGTCGATCGTAGGGTAGGTATATATCCGACCCTAGGTCCGACCACACTATGTCTGTCAGATCACCGAAAGCCTAGGGTCGATGGTAGGGTCGGTCGTAGGGTCACACATTTTGTCGAATTTTGCGACCCTACGATCCAAAATTAAGGTTTTAAACCTGATTTTGGATTCATTTCCTATTCTTTCTCTTTTCCTTCCAACTCAACTCGCTTCCCCTGAGTTGCTACAGTATCGACCCCTATTGTTTGGTGATCATTTCTTCCGTTCACGACTTCCGCTCCTTCCCTTCAAGTATGCTCTCTACTGTTTCTCATTTTTAAGCTTTCAAAACTAGGTTTTCATCCATTTACATCATTTTCTTCAAATTAAAATTTTTTTAATCGTAAATATTTAATTTTTATTGGGGGATTTTTCTATTGGTCACCCAATGGACGAATGCCCTAAAAAATATTTGAGTTTCATCAGTTGGTTATTGAGAAACTTAAAATTTTTCATTTTTGACCTAATGTTCAAGATTTTTCTAATTTATTGAAATTTCTTCAAATTCTATCTTCCTAGATTAAATTTCCAACTGTATGAGCTTTGCAGGATGGTTTGGAACCTATGTAAGTCCTCCTGCCCAATTGTTTGGGTGAAAGTAAGGCTTTTGGCCAAATCATGCTGTTATAATGCCAAAATTTCAAGTTTTTTTTTTCTTATATAATATCTTGTTTGTTTTTTCTGTGTCTTGGTAGATAGTGTGGCTCGAACCAAGGTTCCTAGGGCTCATGATCCCATTCGTTTCCGCTCCAAGGAGGCAGAGGCTCGGTATGCTCACTATGAGCGTAAAAAAGTAAAGGGGGTCACTGTGTAAACTTGGCTGGTCTAGCCTTGTTTAACATAGAGGGTGCCTTTGGTGACATGGGCTAGCTTCCTGTGATCACCTATGAGGCTTGTACCTATCCTGCTTTGGTGAAGCAGTTCTATTGCAACCTCCAGGTAGTGGGGGATTGCAATGATACAGAGAGGGGTAAGGAGCTCAGGATCACCAGCTATGTGAAAGGAGTGGAAGTTTCATTTAACTGTCAACAGTTGGCTGATCTCTTGGGCATATCAAATGACGGCCCTTTGGTGTACTGTGCTCCTAAGGAACCCCAGTTCCTATCCTTAGCGATGCGTGCTGAGATTGATAGTCAGCTCCTTAGAGGTGATCGCTAGGAAATGAAAGCGATCAACCTACGGCCAGAGCCTCGGGTGTATTGCAAGATCATCCCGCACAACCTGATCCCCCAGAGTGGCCACTATGATAGGATTTCTCAGCTGACCCAGTATGTTCTGTACTGCATTTGCACTAGGCAGCCTGTCTGCCTTCCTTAGATCAACATCAGGGCTATGATCCGTGCTATACTACCTGGTCAGCTAGGCAACCTGCCTTACGAATGTCTAATCACTACTCCACTCACATGACTACACATTGATTTATTAGATGAGAGGATTCATGAGGGTACCTTCTCTTCTGACCTTGACTAGGAGGCCATCTACAGGATGGGTATGCGAGATGCTCAGGTCAGTGATGATGAGAGGAACGCTCTGGTGCATCCTCGTACCCGGGTCGAGGTAGCTGACGCTGAGGTGGCAGCAATAGCAACAGCAGGGGTTCCTAGGGGTGATGCTAAGGATGAGGATCGTATGTTTATGGATGTAGATGCCATACCTCCTCCTTCACCTCTACATTCTACAGGAGCTGGTCCATCTCGGGTTCCTTCATACACTGCTGGTCCTTCACACCCACCATCTGATGATATGATGGGGTTACTTCATGAGATTAGAGAGGCTCAGCGTGACTGATCTGAGAGTAGGAGAGCTTCTAGATGCTCAGCGCGCGACTGATGGGAGAATAGACGAGCTTCTAGATGCTCAACGTACAACTGATGGGAGAGTAGGCAAGCTTCTAGATGCTCAGCGTGTGTCTGATCAGCGGATGGCCGAGTTGACAGCAAGTCTCCAGACGACCCAGACTCAGGTGGCCTGATTGACTAGAGTGTATGCTGAGGACTACGATAGAGATCGTGATGCAACTCCTCCTCCAGCACCTTCAGCTCCATGATGTATATTTTTCTTTTTGTTTTTCTTTGTACTACAGAGTAACTATCCGGATTGTGGACTATACTCTGATTTGGATATGTATAAACGTTGCTTTTTATTTGATGCATATAAAACATGTTTCTCCTTTTAATAGTGCATTATTCTCTTTCTTAATTTTGTCTCACACAACACAGATGCTTATAGTGTGTTCTTATTACAGCTTTTAAATTTTTATCCTAACTCAGTTCACGAACTTTTATGGAAGTATACTGGTTTAATAGACAGGGTCTAAGAGCTCTGATACCAATTGTCACACCACAATTCCACACTATTCAGAATGGTGTGATGAACCGTCAATAAACCAACGGTTCAACCAGGATCTCGAATAAGCTGTGTTTGTTTGCTTAAGCCATACACATCCACAACCATAATCAGAGTAAATAAATAATAGCAGAAGTCTTTAATAATAAATGAACTGAGAGTCTAGCGGTGATAAAGTAAATAAACTATCTAATTATCTCCAAATAACAAAGACCTAAAATAAAATAATTTAATCAATTACATCATCTAAATAATTCAAAGAAAAACTAATCAAAGACGCATGAGTTGCACTCGCATGACAAATCATGCGACTCCATCATAACTTCTGCATCCATCGCTGCAGCATGTCCATACATAGGAGCATTCATATAGTTTTCTACAGTCATACCTGCATCATCAACTAAAAATATTCGACGTCAAAAGGGTAAGCACACATCACGGCTCAGTGAGCAAACAAAACAATGCAACAAACATATCAATTCATATCTTTGGTCTGGTTCATAAGTTTGCAATGTGCAATAGAAAGGATAGGTGGCCCCCGCACCTGTATACAGGAGTGTATGAAGTGGTCCAATGGATCAAACATCATTGTCGTCCCACATGCTCCCACCATGGAATAGGGATAGAGCTAAAGTGCTTAGGACCGCACTGCATGACACTTCCCCTAATGCCCTACCTATACCAACACATAAGCCCCTATTGACGAGGGCTTGCAAATTGGGCTCACAATTAATCAATCCTAATGTCAAACAGTGTATCCAAGGCCTCACCCCAGCATCCCTTAATATGTCCACAGAGATAGAGCTAAGGCCCCCGACAGAGTCAGAGACTACATGGTCCAAGACCACCTCCCCTGATGCCCTACGACATAATAGTTCTGCTAAAGTAATGGAGATACGACGATGTTAGTGGACAAGACATGAGTAGAGATAGAGCTAGAGTTTATGACTAGGATGAACCACAATGTCACGTCCTCCCCCTGATGCTCCACTCGCATCAAGTACACTAACCACACACATACATTCACATGCCTATTCCTAGCATCATCAACAACATCATATTATAAATAAATAAAAATTAAATATGCATGAACAATAATAACATAAATATTGGATGACATGTGAAATGCACAATACACGCATACAAGCATAGAATCATTCATGGCATTGGACTCAATAAACAAAAACAGTTTATTATTAGCCAATTAGTTTAGGTCTTGTTCCCTCACCTTTGATTGCTAGTAGATCTTCGTTCAAGCTTTATAATTCACTTTTAAACCACTGGAAAGACCTAACAAGTCGATAGATTTTAATTAGAATTAATTCCAATATGTTTAAACTAGCTGAAACTGTAGGGTCGCAGGTGGGATAGCACCTGGGGTAGCAGTTTCTACAACCATAGGGGTAGGGTAGGACCTGGGGTCTCAGTTATGTGATCCCAGGGTGTAGGGTCGCAGGTGGGGTCGAATATACTTCGACCCTACATGCGACCACACCCTCCCTAGAACATCCTGAGGGCATGTGGTCGATCATGTGGGTCTCGTAGGGTCGAATACCATGCGACCCTACGTGCGACCACACATGTTAAGGTCGACCTTTCACTCTTAAGTCCATTCCTTCATGTTTGAATCCTTTGGCTTACCATCATGGTCCTTCCTATGATTGTTCTACGACTCAAAACTATAATTTTTACACACTATCCATTGCCCATAATGATTTCCTTAATGGATTCCCTTGGAACTTGTCCATGGATGGATGATTTGGGTTTCTCCTAATCCTATGTTCTTCATAAAATAATCTAGGCTCCCAATTCATGTAGGGATTTAGGTTCATACCTTGGGTTTACTGAGATTCAAAGGTTTCTCTGAACTTCCTCTCTTCCTTGGCCTTCTTCTTCAATTCTCCTTCTCTTCCTTCTCTTCTCTCTCTCTCACTTTCAATTAGGGTTCTAAAAGGATGAAATAGGCTAAGAGACGTCCTATTTATAGAGGAAAACCCTCCAAATATGCCCCAATGAGTTTAGGAAATACCCCCCCTTTGAATTTGGAAGGTTTCCTAATTTTCGGTTCTGACTGGGTTCGTAGGGTCGGATGTACGGTCACAGAATCCATCGACCCCACATTTTTTAGTCATGTAACCCCACGAACAAAAAGTCATGGGTTGGATTCTTTTGATGTGGGGTCGGTCACACTTGTTTAGGCATGCGACTCTACCCTCATATTCGATTGTTTTTTAGTTAGCCTTCATACTTGGTCTTGTGATTTCTTCACGCACTTGGTCCTCTTGGCTCGACCATGATAGGTAGACCTAGTACAATGTGTTAAGACCGGTTAGTTCGATACGGGTCTTACAACACAGGTGCTTATGGTGTGTTCTTATTACAGCTTTTAAATTTTATCCTAACTCAGTTCACAAATTTTTGTGGAAGTATACAGGTTTAATAGACAGAGCCTGAGTGCTTTGATACCAAGTTGTCACATCCCAATTCTGAACCAACCAGAATGGTGTGATTAACCATCTATGTTCTAACGGTTCAACCAGGATCTCAAATAGGCTGTGTCCATTTGATTAAACTAGATACAACCACAACCATAATCAGAGTAAATAAACAATAGTGGAAGTCTTTAATATTAATGAACTGAGTATCTACTAGTGATAACATAATTAATAATCCAATTATCTCCAAATGACTAAAGACATAAAATAAAATAAATTAATCTATTACATGTTCCGATAATCCAACAACTAAATCTAATAAAAAACACATGAGTTGCACTCGCACGACGAATCATGCGACTCCATCATAGCTTCCATGTCCATCGCAGCAACATGCCCGTACATTGGCGTATTCATATAATCTTTTACAGTAGGACCTGCATCATCAACTAAAAATATTTGACGTCGAAAGGGTGAGCACACATCATGGCTCAATGAGCAAACAAAACAATGCAACAAACATATGCTTGCATTCAATTCATATCTTTAGTCTGGTTCATAAGTTTGCAATGTGCAATTGAAAGGATTAGTGGCCGCTGCACCTCTATACACGAGTGTATGAAGCTACCCAATGGATCAAACACCATTGCCGTCCAACATTCACCCATCATGGAATTGAGATAGAGCTAAAGTGCCCGGATCGAACACCGCATGACACTTCCCCTGATGCCCTACCCATACCAACACATAAGCCCCTATTGGCGAGGGCTTGAAAACTGGTCTCACAACTAACCAATCCTAATGTCAAACAGTGTATCTATGGCCTTATCCCAGCTTCCCTCAAATAATGTATCCAAGCCCCCCCGGTAGAGTCAGAGACTATACGGTCCGAGACCACCTCCCCTGATGCCCTACGACGTAATAGTTCTGCTAAGATAATGGCGATACGACGATGTCAGTGGACAAAACTTGAGTAGAGATAGAGCTAGAGTTTGGTGACCAGGATGAACCACAGTGTCACATCCTCCCCGTGATGCTTCACTCGCATCAAGTACAATAACCACACACATATATTTACATGCATATTCCTATCATCATCATCATCATCATCATCATGTTATAAATAAACGAAATTAAATATACATGAGCAGTACTAACGGGAATATTGGATGACATGTAAAATGCACATTAAAAGCATACAAGCATAGAATCATTTATGGCATTGGACTGAATAAATAAAAATAGTATATTATTAGCCAATTAATTTAGGTCTTGTTCCCTCACCTTTGGTCGATAGTAGATCCTCGTTCAAGCTTTGTAAATCATTTTTATACCACTTGAAAACCTAACAAATTTATAGATTTTAAATTAGAATTTATTCCCCGCAATTCAGACTAGCAAAAACTGAGTGGTCACAAGTGTGGCAGCACCTGTGGTCTCAGTTTCTACGACCACAAAATGTGTGGTTGCAACGTGTGGTCGCATACCATGCGACCACACCCTCCCTGGAACTTCCCAAGGGCATGTGGTCGCAAGGTGTGGTCGCATATCATGCGACTACACCCTTCCTGGACTTCCTGAGGGTGTGTGGTTGAATATGTGTGTCTCGTGAGGTCGCATATCATGCGACTACACATGCGACCACACATGTGATGGTTGAATTTTCACTCCCAACTCCATTCCTTCATGCTTTGATTCCTTGGCTTATGATTATTGTCCTTCCTATGATTGTTCTATGGCTCAGAACTAGTATTTTTTACACAATCCATCAACTTAATAGATTCTTTCCATGGATCTCTTGGAATTTGTCCATGGATTGATGATTGGGGTCTCACCTAAATCCCTACCTCCTTCATGTTCTATTCTAGGCACTCAATTGACATGGGGAATGTTTTCATACCTTAAACTTGTTGAAGATTCAAAGTTTTCTCTGAATTTCCTCCTCTTAGTCTTCCTCTTCAATTCTCTTTCTCTTCCTCCTCTTCTCTTTCTCTCACTTTCAGTTTGAGTTCTAAAAGGATGAAAGAGGCTAGGGGACATCCTATATATAGAGGAAAACCCTCCATAATAATCCCTACTTAGTTTAGGAAAGAACCTCCTTCGAATTAGGAAGGTTTCTTAATCACTGTTTCTGACTAGGTTCATGTGGTCGCAGGTGTGGTTGCAGAACCAGTCGACCACACAGTCAGAAACATGCGACCACATGACCCAAATTTCTATGGTCGTTTTAATCTGAGGTGTGGTCGACCACACCTGTTTAGGTATGTGACCATACACTCATAATTGACTATTATTGGGTTTAATTTCATACCTGGTCTTGTGGTTCCTTTACGCACTTGGTCCGCTTGGCCCGACCATGATAGGAAGACCTGATACAAGTTAGAAGACCGATTAGTTCGATACAGGTCTTACATCAGTGGTCGTAAAATTGATCGACCACGTAACCTAAAATAGTCAACCGGTCAACCTGTTAGTAGACTAGTTTGACTGGTCTGATTACTAAGTTTGACTAGTTAACCATACAAACACTAGCAGTCAACCACATAACTAAATTTGGTTGTTTCACTTACCTGGTCTTGTGGTTCCTTTATACGGCTGGTTTGTTCGAGCCGATTATGATGGAAAGACCTAGCACAACACTGTTAAACCGGGTTAGTGGAGCACGGATCCTACAAGTCAGTTACCAACTTAGATCTCACATAGAGTGTGACTACACAGCTTGTGGCTGGTGTGCAACCGCACCAACTCTTGTCCAACCATACTTCTATCTTTGGACAACTACTTAGGTGTGTTCGTGCTATGCACTGGGTGGTCGCATAAGATGGGTCCGAGACCTCTCATGGTGCAATGTCATGTGTTTTACTGATGTAGGAGGGTTTAGATAATGCTTTTGATGTCTCCTCGTGGTATGTCATCATCTTCGGCCAAATTGACCCAATACGTTCGCACGTAGGAAGACTCGATACATGCCCAAAATGGTCAACCTGTATTGGGGTTTGGGCACGGGTCTTATACCCCCATCATAAACTTCATCCTGGCATCAGTAGAATTAAGCATCAATCCTTCATTGGGTAATGTGTCCAATCCCTTAGGTACCTCTCGTCATTGGATAACACATCTAGTCCCTAATGTAAGACCCGTATCAAACTAACCAGTCTTACCACCATGTACCAGGTCTACCTATCATGGTCGTGCCAAGTGGACCAATTGCGTGAAGAAACCATAAGACCAAGTATGAAGTTTAACTCAAAAACAGTCAAATATGAGGGTAGGGTTGCATGCCTGAACAGGTGTGACCGACCCCACCTCAAGAGAGTCCAACCCATGACTTTTTGGTCATGGGGTCGCATGTTTTAAAAAACATAGGGTCGAAGGATTTTGTGACCCTACATCTGATCCAACGAAAACAGTCAGAAACCAAAAATTAGGAAACCTTTCTAATCCGAGGGGGGTTCTTTCCTAAACTCATTAGGGCATATTTGGAGGGTTTTCCTCTATAAATAGGATGTTCCTTAACCTATTTCATCCTTTTAGAACCCTAATTGAAATGAGAGAGAGAGAAGAGAAGGAAGAGAAGGAGAATTGAAGAAGAAGGCCAAGGAAGAGAGGAAGTTTAGAGAAACCTCTGAATCTCAATAAACCCAAGGTATGAACCTAAATCCCTACATGAATTGGGAGCCTAGAATAGTTTATGAAGAACATAGGATTAGGAGAAACCCAAATCATCCATCCATGGACAAGTTCCAAGGGAATCCATTAAGGAAATCATTGTGGGCAATGGATAGTGTGTAAAAATTATAGTTTTGAGCCGTAGAATAATCAATGGAAGGACCATGATGGTATGCCAAAGGATTCAAACATGAAGGAATGGACTTAAGAGTGAAAGGTCGACCCTGACACGTGTGGTTGCACGTAGGGTCGCATGGTATTCGACCCTACGAAACCCACATGATCAACTACATGCCCTTGGGATGTTCCAGGGAGGGTGTGGTCGCATGTAGGGTTGAAGTATATTCGACCCCACCTGTGACCCTACACCTTGGGGTCGCAGAAATGAGACCCAAGGTGCTATCCTACGTGCGACCCTATCCCTGTGGTCGCAGAAACTGAGACCCCAGGTGCTACCCCACCTGCAACCCCTCAGCTTCTATTAGTCTAAACATATTAGAATTAATTCTAATTAAAATCTATCGACATGTTAGGTCATTCCAGTGATTTAAAAGTGAATTATAAAGCTTGAACGAGGATCTACTAGCAATCAAAGGTGAGGGAACAAGACCTAAACTAATTGGCTAATAATAAACTATTTTCGATTATTGAGTCCAATACCATGAATGATTCTATGCTTGTATGATTGTAATGTGCATATCACATGTCATCTAATATTCCTGTTGTTATTGTTCATGCATATTTAATTTCTGTTTATTTATAATATGATGTTGATGATGATACTAGGAATAGGCATGTGAATGCATGTGTGTGGTTAGTGTACTTGATGCGAGTGGAGCATCAGGGGGAGGACGTGACACTGTGGTTCATCCTGGTCACCAGACTCTAGCTCTATCTCTACTCAAGTCTTGTCCACTAACATCGTCGTATCGCCATTACTTTAGCAGAACTATTACGTCGTAGGGCATCAGGGGAGGTGGTCTCGGATCGTGTAGTCTCTGACTCTGCTGGGGGTGTTAGCTCTATCTCAATGGATTTATTGTGGAATGCTGGGGTGAGGCCTTGGATACGTTGTTTGACATTAGGATTGGTTAGTTGCGAGCCCAGTTTGTAAGCCCTCGCCAACAGGGGCTTACGTGTCACACCCCAATTTCGTACTATTCAGAACGGTGTGATCAACCGCTAATAAACCAACGGTTCAACCAAGATCTCGAATAGGCTGTGTCCATTTGCTTAAACGATACACATCTACAACCATAATCAAAGTAAATAAACAATAGCGGAAGTCTTATATATTAAATGAACTGAGAATCTAACTGTGATAGAGTAAATAAATTATCCAATTATCTCCACAAGGACTAAGACATAAATTAAAATAATTAAATCCATTACATTGTTTGTATAATTTAAACCAAATCTAATCGAAAAGACAAGAGTTGCACTCGCATGATGAATCATGCGACTCCATCATAACTTCAGCATCCATCGTCGTCGCATGTCCATACATCGGAGAATTTATATAATCTTCTACTACGGTACCTACATCATCAACTAAAAATATTAGACGTCGAAAGGGTGAGCACACTTCACGGCTCAGTGAGCAAACAAAACAGTGCAACAAACCTATGCATACATTCAATTCATATCTTTAGTCTGGTTCATAAGTTTGCAATGTGCTATAGAAAGGTTCGGTGACCGCCTCACCTCTATACACAGGGTGTGTAAGCCCACCCAATGGATCAAACACCATTGTCGTCCACATCCACCCCAACATAGAATAGAGATATATCTAAAGTGTCCGGATCAAATACCGCATAACACTTCCCTTGATGCCCTACCCATACCAACACGTAAGCCCCTACTGGTGAGGGCTTATAAACTGGGCTCGCAACTAACCAATCCTAATGTCAAACAGTGTATCCATGACCTCACCCCAGCATCCCTCAATACGATAGAGCTAAGGCCCCCCGGCAGAGTCAGAGACTACACGGTCCGAGACCACCTCCCCTGATGCCCTACGACGTAATAGTTTTGCTAAGGTAATGGCGATACAACGATGCTAGTGGACAAGACTTGAGTAGAGATAGAGCTAAAGTTCTCGGATCAAACATCGCATAACACTTCCCCCGATGCCCCACTCACATCAAGTACACTAACCACACACAAACATTCACATGCCTATTCCTAGCATCATCATCATCATCATGTTATAAATAAACTAAATTAAATATGCATGAACAATATTAGCAGGAATATTGAATGACATGTGATATGCACATTACAATCATACAACATGGAATCATTCATGGTGTTGGACTCAATAAACAAAAATAGTTTATTATTAGCTGATTAGTTTAGGTCTTGTTCCCTCACCTTTGATTGAGTGTAGATCTTCGTTCAAGCTTTATGAATCACCTTTAAATAACTAGAAAGGCCTAACAAGTTGATAGATTTTTATTAGACTTAATTCTAACAAATTTAAACTAGCTGAAATCGTAGGGTCGTAGGTAGGGTAGCACCTAGGGTAGCAGTTTCCTGCGACCCTAGGGTGTAGGGTCGGACGTGGGGTCGGATACCATTTGACCCTACGTGCAACCACACCCTCCCTGGGACTTCCTGAGGGCATGTGATTGATCCTGTGGTCTCGTAGGTCCATTCTAAGATTGTTCTATGGCTCATAACTATGATTTTTACACACATTCCATTGCCTATGATGATTACTTCCATGGATTCCTTTGGAACTCGTCCATGTATGGATGATTTGGGTTTCTCTTAATCCTTACTTCTTCATAATCTATTCTAGGCTGTTAATTTATGAAGGAAATTAGGTTCATACCTGAGGTTGGCTGAGATTCAGAGGTTCCTCTGAACTTCCTCCTCTTCCTTAGTCTTTTCTTCAATTTTCCTTCTCTTCTTCTTTTCCTTCTCTTTCTCTTTCTCTCACTTTCAATTAGGGTTCTAAAAGGAGTGAAAGAGGCTACGGGACGTCCTATTTATAGAGGAAAACCTTCCAAAATAAGTCTCATCGAGTTTAGGAAAGAACCCCTTGGAATTAGGAAAGTTTCCTAATTTACGATTTATGTCTGTCACCGTAGGGTCGGACGTAGGGTCGCAGGATCCATCGACCCTACACCTTCTTAGTCATGCAACCCTACGACTAAAAAGTCATGGGTTAGACTTATGTTGAGGTGGGGTCGACCCTACCTGTTTAGGCATGCGACCCTACCCTCACATTTACTGTTTTTGGGTTAGACTCATACCTGGTCTTGTGATTTTCTTCACGCACTTGGTCTACTTGGCTCGACCATGATAGGTAGACCTGGTACAAGGTGGTAAGACCGGTTAGTTCGATATGGGTCTTACAACTCCCCCCCCTCTTATTAAAAATTTCGTCCTCCAAATTTATACATACCTTTCGAGTCGAAAAGGTGAGGATATTGCTTCCGCATAGCATTCTCTTCTTCCCATATGATCTCTTCTATATCTCGGCTCCTCCAGGTGACATTAACATAGTATATGTTACAGTTGCGTAGACGTTGAACCTTTCGACTAGTGATTTCAGTTGGTGCTACTTTGAATGTCAAATCATCAGTTAGACCTGGTGGATCCGCTGTCAAAACATGCATTGGGTCTGTGACGTGCTTCTTCAGTAATGAGACATGAAATACATCATGCACACTTGACATAGATGGTGGTAGTGCTAACTGATAAGTCATCTTTTCACGTTTGGCTAAAATCACATATGGCCCAACATATCTCGGACTTAGCTTCCCTTTCTATCTGAATCATTTTAAATCCCGCATAGGTGATACCTTCAGAAATACCTTATCACCTACAACAAATTCAAGGTCTTTGCGTCGAGTATCTGCATACTGTTTTTGACGATTCTGAGTTGTTCTAACTCTTTCCTTGATAATGTCGACTACTTGACAAGTTTCTTCAATAAATTCTAGTCCAACGATGCTACGTTCACCAACATCATTCCAAAATAAAGGAGTTCGGCACTTCCTTCCATATAGTGCTTCATAGGGTGACATCTGTATAGTAGCTTGATAGCTGTTGTTATAGGCGAACTCGATCAATAGTAGTTTCTCATCCCATGATCCTTTAAAACCAATTACATATGCTCGAAGCATGTCTTCTAAAATCTGAATGGTACACTCCGACTATCCGTCTGTCTGAGGATGGAATGCAGTACTGAACTTCAACATTGTATCCATAGCCTTTTGCAATCCTTCCCAAAACTATTGAAGTAAAGCATGGGTCTCTATCGGACACAATGCTTTCAGGTATACCATGTAATCTGACAATGTTATCCACATATAGTTTGGCTAACCTCTCCAGGGTATACTGTGGTCGTATTGCTATAAAGCGAGCTATCTTAGTCAGACGATCTACAATCACCCAGACCGCGTCAACTACTCGAGGAGTCAATGGTAACCCGGTGACGAAGTCCATAGTGATGTAGTCCCATTTCCATGCTGGTTCTGGCAACGGCTGCAATAGTCTTGCAGGTCTTTGTAGTTCAGCCTTCACCCTTTGACAATTTAGGCAATGAGACACGAATTTAGCTACATCTGCTTTCATTCCTTTCCACCAATATAATTTTTTCAAATCATGATACATCTTTGTACTTCCAGGATGTACCGAATAGGCGGTGGTATGAGCTTCCTTCATTAGTCGGTGTCTAATGTCCAAATTTTCTATTTTAGGAACACATATTCTTCCTTTGTACTTCAGTACCTTTTCATCGTCTAAGGTGAACTGAAGAATAGTCCTACCTTTTTCGATGTCTTCTTGTACCGTTCTCAGATAAGGGTCTGATTTAATAGCTGTTTTCACTTCATCAATTATATCAGGTACAATCTTCAATGTTGCGAACATATTTGAAAATCGATGAATAAATCATTGGTTGGTTGATTCACCCAGTGCATCTATCACGAACTACTCATTACCGTAATTGAACACTTTTCCTGTAGTACACATTGCCGCAGTTGCGTTTATCTCTCCTTGAGATTTTATCATTGTTTTTCTGCTTAGCGCATCAGCAACTACATTAGCCTTTCCTGGATGATACTGCATATCGCAATCATAGTCCTTCAATAATTTCAGTCATCTTCTTTGTCTCATGTTTAACTCCTTCTGATTAAAAAGATAAGTGAGACTCTTATGATCTGATTTAATCTGAAATTTCTCTCCGTACAGATAATGTCTCCATATCTTGACAGTATGTACTATTGTCGCTAATTTTAAGTCATGAGTGGGATAGTTCTTCTCATGTGTCTTCAATTGTCTTGAAGCATACGCAATTACTTGTTCTCCTTGCATAAGTACACATCCTAAACCCAATCTCGACGCATCAGTGTACAAGATAAATGGCTGTCCTGGAATAGGAATAGTCAAGATCGGAGCAAATATCAATCTAGCCTTCAATGTTTGGAAACTTTTTTCACATTTATTAGTCCAAATAAACTTTTCTCCTTTCTTAGTCAAACTGGTGAGAGGTACGACAATTCTGGAATAGTCTTCCACGAATCGTCGATAATACCCAACTAGACCTAGGAAACTTCTAATTTCTGCAACGCTCTTTGGTGCTTCCCACTTTACAATGGCTTCAATCTTGCTGGGATTCACTTTAATTCCTTCAGCGGATACAACATGGCCTAAGAAAGTGACCTCATTTAACCAAAACTCACACTTCGTAAATTTGGCGTAAAGCTTCTCTTTCCTTAATCACTGTAGAGCGGCTCTTAAATTCATGACATGAGTTTTCTTGTCCTTGGAGTAGACCAATATATCATCAATAAACACAATGACCGACGTATCTAACATATCATGGAATACCCGATTCTTGAGTTCCATAAAAGTTACAGGTGCGTTAGTCGATCCAAAAGACATGACTAAAAATTCATAATGTCCATATCTTGTTTTAAATGCTGTCTTTGGAATATCACCGTCCTTAATCTTCAACTGATGGTATCCTAACCGAAGATCGATCTTGGAGAAAACCTTGGCACCTTGCAACTGATCGAATAAGTCATCGATCCGAGGCAATGGGTACCAATTCTTGATTGTCAGCTTATTCAGTTCTCGATAGTCTATACACAGTCGAACACTATCGTCCTTCTTCTTTACAAATAATACTGGTGCTCCCCATGGTGATATGCTAGGTCTGATGTAACCCTTGTCCAGTAATTCCTGTAACTGTACTTTTAATTCCTTCAATTCAGTAGGAGTCATTCGATAGGGTGCTTTAGATATTGGTGCAACTCCGGATATCAGATCTATAATGAACTCTGTCGCTCGGTCAGGTGGTAGTCCTGGTAGTTCTTCAGGAAATACATCTGAAAAGTCACACACAACATCAATATCCCCCATTCGTGGTGCTTCCTTGGTGAGGTCGACCACTAATACTAGATACCCAACTCTTCCTATTTCGAGGCATTTCCTAGCCCTTAATGCATAGAGGATGAGTTTTTGTTTACGGGGAAGTTTGGTTCCCGCAAAATTAAACTCTGCTCCTTCCTTGTCTTTAAATATCAGCTTCTTTTCTGCACATAATAGGTTTGTAGAATGCCGAGCTAACCAGTCCATTCCCAAGATGACAACAAAGTCTGTCATCTCAAGTTGAATCAAGGTTGCATCCAAAGTCTTCTCGTCAATAAGAATTGGAGATGGTCCATAACCCTTTTCTAATTCCACTTCTAATCTCATTGGCGATCGTACAAGCAGTTTGTAATCTAACGATCTGAGGGGTAGATTTAGCTTCTTTCCAAATGAAAAAGATATAAAAGAATAAGTAGCTCCAGAATAAAAGAATATTCTAGCGGGTATGCCATTAATAGGTACAATACCTGTGATTTGTTTTAGTTTTAGTCTACATGATCACACAATGTAACACAAAATGAAAGGTTCAGGTCATACCTATGACCACATCAGGCGATGCGGCAGCATCCTCATATGTAACAACATAAACCTTTCCTTGCTATAGCTGCTTCCTGGGTTTAGGACACTCTCCGAAATAATGTCCCACTTGATTGCAGTTATAACATTTTACTCCTTCATTATTTTACTTTTGTTGCGATTGAGCTGCTGGAGTAGTCTTGGCTGCAGCATTGAATCCTTGAGTACGGAAGGGTTTGAATGTCCTTGTATTCCCTCCGTTATAAGAATTCCCATTTGGCCTTTTAATACCCTTGTTTTGAGCGAAGTAGCTCTCCTTCTGGCTCGACTCTATTACTCAAGCAATTTGTACTACTTCATTGTAGACCTTCTTTTCCAATCCCAGAACATGCTTGTGAATGCTTCTCCTAAGTCACATGACGAACCTTCAAGTCTTTGTATTTTCCTCTTGCATGCTAGCGGGTGCAAAGAAAAATAGCTCCTCATAACACTGTTGGTATGCATCCACGGTCATTTGCCCCTAATATAAACTCAGGAACTCTCTCTCCATAGAATCTCTAAAACTTCTAGGGAGATACTTCTCAAAGAATGCCTCTTTATATATAACTCAGGTCAATTGGATGTGCTTTGTTAATAGATAAGTCCGTGTGGACTTCCACCAGTGGTATGCATCGCCTTTTAGCATGAAGGTTGCACACAACACTTTCTTCTCCTCATTTACTGTCATCATAGTAAAATTTCTTTCCATTTCATCAATCCAGTGTGCTGGCCACAAAGGATCTGCTGGCTTACCATTATATTCCTTGGGCTTCATCTTCAGAAAATGCTCGATCAGTCGGGAGTGGTCTAGCTGATACAGAGCATAGGCCCCATACATATGTGGTTGGTACTGGTAACTGCCTTGAGCTACCTCAGGATTCTACACTTGAGCCGGCATGATTGGTGTTTGAGGTGCGTGGGGTACCGTGTTGCTTCCCCCTGGTACTGTGCTAGCTTGTCCTGCTGGCATAGGTGTCGTATGTGCAACTGAAAAAGCCATGCCTATAGCAGCCTGCATATTGGCTTGCACCTGTTGTATTTGTTGTAGCTGTTATTCCAAGTTCATTACTGTTGTAGCCAGGTCTGTAGGTGGGGCTGGCAAGTTTGTAGGATTTTCCTGGCACCTAGCCACTGGCGGTGCCGTATTCAGATTCTCCTATACTTCATGATTTACATGGTTGTCTTCCTCCACAAGTGGTGGTGGTGGAATTGGGTTTCGGCCTCATCTGGTCACCCTTCGCCCAGCCATTTCATGTTTTGGTGGTGGTAGTGTCTGAAAACAATCATAGCACATGTGAGGCAATCAACATAAGTTGTTCTCAAGTAAAAATCCAACTAATCAATATAAATTTCAAAATTTTCAGATCATTCTGACAAAATACTGTATTTTCCATTGTAGGGTCGATGGTAGGGTCGGTCCTTATGCGACCTTAAGAAACCCTGTCAGCTTACCGAGAGCCTTGGGTCGATCGTGGGGTCGGTATATGTCCGACCCTAGGTCTGACCCATGGTTCTCTGTCAGATTACCGAGAGCCTAGGGTCGATGGTAGGTTCGATAATTGTCCGACCCTAGGTCCGACCCATGGTTCTCTGTCAGATCACCGAAAGCCTAGGGTCAATGGTAGGGTCTGACGTAGGGTCACATATTTTTGGTCGAATTTTGCGACCCTACGATCCAGAATCTGGTTTTTAAGCCCGATTTTGGATTCATTTCTCACTCTTTCTCCTTCCTTCCAACTCAACCAGGTTCCCTGAGTTGCTACAGTATCGACCCCTAGTGTTTGGTGATCTTTCCTCCCGTTTGCAACTTCCGCTCCTTCTCTAAAGGTTTGCTCTTTACTGTTTCTGCATTTTTAAGCTTTCTAAACTAGGTTTTTGTCCATTTACATCGTTTTCTTCACATTAAACTTTTTCTAACAGTAAAAATTTAATTTTTATTGGGGGCTTTTGCTATTGGTCACCCAATGGATGAAAGCCCTCAAAAATATTCAAGTTTCATCGGTTGGTTATCGAGAAACTTGAAATTTTTCATTTTTGACCTAATTTTTGAGATTTTTTGAATTTATTGAAATTTTTTCAAATTCGATCTTTCTAGATTAAATTTCCAACTGTATGAGCCTTGCAGGATGGTTTAGAACCTATGTAAGTCCTCCTGCCCAAGTGTTTGGGTGAAAAGTGAGGCTTTTGACCAATTTATGCCGTTATAATGTCGAAATTTTTGGGTTTTTTACCATTACAGATCTATTATTTGTTTTTCTTTGTTTTGGCAGATAATATGGCTCATACCAAGGTGCCTAGGGCTCATGACCCAGTACGTTTCCACTCCAACGAGGCCGAAGCTCAGTATGCTCGCTATAAGCGTAAGAAAGTAGAGGGGGGTCGCTGTGTGAACTTGGCTAGTCTAGCCTTGTTCAACTTGGAGGGGGCATTTGGTGACATGGACTGGCTCCCTGTGATCACCTATGATGCTTGTACCCGTCTGGATTTGGTGAGGCAGCTGGATTTGGTGAGGCAGTTCTATTGCAATCTCCAGGTAGTGGGGGATCGCAATGACACAGAGAGGGGTAGGGAGCACAGGATCACGAGCTACGTCAAAGGGGTAGAGGTTTCATTTGACTGCCAGCAATTGGCTGATCTTTTGGGCATATCAAATAACGGCCCTTTGGTGTACTGTGCTCCCAAGGAGCCCCAGTTCCTATCCTTGGAGATACGTGCTGAGATTGACAGTCAACTTATTAGAGATGATCGTTGGGAGATGAAAGCGATCAACCTACGTCTAGAGCCTCGGGTGTACTGCAAGATCATCCAGCACAACCTGATACCCCATAGTGGACACTATGAGAGGATCTCCCAGTTGACCCAGTATGTCCTCTTCTGCATTTGCACTAGGCAGCCTGTCTGCCTACCTTACATTATCATGAGGATGATGATCCGTGCTACGTTGCCTGGTCAGCTAGGTAACCTACCCTACGGACGTCTAATCACTACATTGCTCACCCGCCTAGGCATTGATTTAGTAGAAGAGAGGATTCAGGAGAAGACCTTCTAATTGGTTCTGGACTGGGAGGCCATCTGTAGGATGGGTATGCGAAATGCTCAGGTCAGTGATGATGAGAGAAATGCTCTGGTGCGTCCTCGTACTCGGGTAGAGATAGCAGACGCTGAGGCGACAGCAGCAGCAGCAGCCAGAGCAGGAGTCCATGGGGGTGATGCTGAGGATGAGGATCGCATGTATATGGATGTAGACGCTATACCTCCTCCATTACCTCTACATTCTACTAGAGCTGGTCCATCTCAGGCTCCTTCACACATGGCTGGTCCTTCACACCCACCATCTAATGATATGATGGGATTACTGTGTGAGATCAGAGAGGCTCAGTGCGTGACGAACTTGAGAGTGGGAGAGCTTCTAGATGCCCAGTGCACAATAAATAGGAGAGTAGGAAAGCTCCTAGATGCTCAGCACGCGACTGATGGGAGAGTGGGCGAGCTTCTAGATGCTCAGCGTGCGTCTGGTCAACGGATGGCCGAGTTAACAGCTAGTCTCCTGACAACCCAGACTCAGGTAGCCTGGTTGACTAGAGTGTATGCTGAGGACTACGACAGAGATTGCGAGGCACCTCCTCCTCCATCACCTCCAGCTCCATGATGTATATTTTCTTTTTGTTTTTCTTTGTACTACAGAGTAACTATCCGGGTTGTAGACTGTACTCTGCTTTGGATATTTATAAACGTACTTTTTATTTGATGTATATAAAACTTGTTCCTCCTTTATATATGCATTATTTTCTTTCTTAATTTTATCTCAAACAACACAGGTGCTTACAATGTGTTCTTATTAAAGCTTTTAAATTTTATCCTAACTCAGTTTACAAATTTTTGTGAAAATATACTGGTTTAATAGACAGCGCCTAAGAGCTCTGATACCAAGTTGCCGCACCCCAATTCTGCACTATTCAGAACGGTGTGATGAACCGCTAATAAACCAATGGTTCAACCAGGATCTCGAATAGACTGTGTCCGTTTGCTTAAACCATACACATCCACAACCATAATCAAAGTAAATAAACAATAGCGAAAGTCTTATATATTAAATAAACTGAGAATTTAACTGTGATAGAGTAAATAAATTATCCAATTATCTCCATAAGGACTAAGACATAAATTAAAATAATTAAATTCATTACATTATCGGTATAATTTAAACCAAATCTAATCGAAAACACAAGAGTTGCACTCGTATGACGAATCATACAACTCCATCATAACTTCAGCGCCCATCGCCGCTGCATGTCCATACATTGGAGCATTTATATAATCTTCTACTATGGTACCTGCATCATCAACTAAAAAT
This sequence comes from Protea cynaroides, assembly GCA_028583415.1. Lineage (NCBI taxonomy): Eukaryota > Viridiplantae > Streptophyta > Magnoliopsida > Proteales > Proteaceae > Protea > Protea cynaroides. Next base: position 61,963,569 of record CM053265.1, read on the forward strand.
ATTCGATGTCGAAAGGGTGAGCACACATCATGGCTCAATGAGCAAACAAAACAATTCAACAAACATATGCATGCATTTAATTCATATCTTTAGTCTGGTTCATAAGTTTGCAATGTGCTATAGAAAGATTCGATGGCCGCCTCACCTCTATACACAGGGTGTGTAAGCCCACCTAATGGATCAAACACCATTGTCGTCCACATCCACCCCAACATAGAATAGAGATAGAGCTAAAGTGTCCAGATCAAACACCGCATAACACTTCCCCTGATGCCTTACCCATACCAACACATAAGCCCCTATTGGTGAGGGCTTGCAAACTGGGCTCGCAACTAACCAATCCTAATGTCAAACAATGTATCCAAGGCCTCACCCCAGCATCCCTCAATACGATAGAGCTAAGGCCCCCCGGCAGAGTCAAAGACTACACAGTCCGAGACCACCTCCCCTGATGCCCTACGACGTAATAGTTCTACTAAGGTAATGGCGATACAACGATGCTAGTAGACAAGACTTGAGTAGAGATAGAGCTAAAGTGCCCAGATCAAACACCGCATAACACTTCCCCCGATGCCCCACTCGCATCAAGTACACTAACCACACACAAACATTCACATGCCTATTCTTAGCATCATCATCATCATCATGTTATAAATAAATGAAATTAAATATGCATGAATAATATTAGCAGGAATATTGTATGACATGTGAGATGCACATTACAATCATACAACATGGAATCATTCATGGTGTTGGACTCAATAAACAAAAATAGTTTATTATTAGCCGATTAGTTTAGGTCTTGTACCCTCACATTTAATTGAGTGTAGATCATCGTTCAAGCTTTATGAATCACCTTTAAATCACTAGAAAGGCCTAACAAGTCGATAGATTTTAATTAGAATTAATTCTAAAAAATTCAGACTAGCTGAAATCGTAGGATCGCAAGTAGGGTAGTACCTAGGGTAGTAGTTTTCTGTGACCCTAGGGTGTAGGGTCGGACGTGGGGTCGGATACCATTCGACCCTACGTGCGACCACACCCTTCCTGGGACTTTTCGAGGGCATGTGATCGATCCTGTGGTCTCGTAGGTCCATTCTAAGATTGTTATATGGCTCATAACTATGATTTTTACACACTTTTTCTTGCCTATGATGATTACTTCCATGGATTCCTTTGGAACTCGTCCATGGATGGATGATTTTGGTTTCTCTTAATCCTAACTTCTTCATAATCTATTCTAGGATCTTAATTTATGAAGGGAATTAGGTTCATACCTGAGGTTGGCTAAGATTCAGAGGTTCCTCTGAACTTCCTCCTCTTCCTTAGTCTTTTCTTCAATTTTCCTTCTTTTCCTTCTCTTTCTCTTTCTCTTACTTTCAATTAGGGTTCTAAAAGGAGTGAAAGAGGCTAAGGGACGTCCTATTTATAGAGGAAAACCCTCCAAAATAAGTCCCATCGAGTTTAGGAAAGAACCCCTTGGAATTAAAAAAGTTTCCTAATTTACGGTTTCTGTCTGTCATCGTAGGGTCGGACGTAGGGTCGCAGGATCCGTTGACCCTACACCTTCTTAGTCATGCGATCCTATGACTAAAAAGTCATGAGTTGGACTTCTCTTGAGGTGGGGTCGACCCTACCTGTTTAGGCATGCGACCCTACCCTCACATTTACTGTTTTTGGGTTAGACTCATACCTGGTCTTGTGATTTTCTTCACGCACTTGGTCCACTTGGCTCGACCATGATAGGTAGACCTGGTACAAGGTGGTAAGACCGATTAGTTTGATACGGGTCTTACATTACATGTTGGTATGGTTAGGGCATCAGGGGAAGTGTGATGCGGTGCGGTCCTAAGCACTTTAGCTTTATCCCTATTCCATGGTGGGTGCATGTGGGATGGCATTGGTGTTTGATTCTTTGGGCAGCTTCACACACTCGTGTATAGAGGTGCAATGGCTACGTATCCTTTCTATTGTACATTGCAAACTTATGAACCAGACCAAAGATATGAATTGAATGCATGCATATGTTTGTTGCATAGTTTTGTTTGCTCACTGAGCCGTGATGTGTGCTCACCCTTTTGACATCGAATATTTTTAGTTGATGGTGCAGGTACGACTGTAGAAGACTATATGAATGCTCCTTTGTGCGGACATGCTGTAGTGATGGATGCAGAAGTTATAATGGAGTCGCATGATTCGTCATGCGAGTGCAACTCATGCGTCTTCAATTAATTTTTCTTTGAATTATTCAGACGATGTAATTGATTAAATTATTTTATTTTATTTTTTTGTTAATTAGAGATAATTGGATAGTTTATTTACTTTATCACCGCTAGACTCTCAGTTTATTTAATATTAAAAACTTTTGCTATTGTTTATTTACTTTGATTATAGTTGTGGATGTGTTTGGTTTAAGCAAACGGACATAGCCTATTCGAGATCCTGGTTGAACCGTTGGTTTATTGGTGGTTCATCACACTATTCTGAATAGTGCGAAATTGGGGTGTGACACCTAAGGAAAAGCATTTACAATACGACACATTTTACAATACAACACATCTTTAGGTTCACTCCCTAGAGCAAGGCTACTGACCCATATCTAGTTTACTCCCTTCAATGGTCAGTCCCTTTATAAATAAGCCTTTGTCAATACCTAAACTCTTATTGGCAAGGGTTTTTCAGTCATGAGATGTTAAACCCTAAACCAAGAATTTTACTAATGCAGGTACCCATACCCTAGCTAATATAGACCAAGATGAACTATCCCAATCCATCCATCTAGATCCACTAGGATACAAGCATATGCCAAACAATCATGTTATCACATACCCATCGAGTTATCAATCCAAAAATACAGATATTATGCAAGAATACATGGGTAGTTATAATAGATATTGGATGGCATGTTATCATATAGCATTTCAATCACAGACACAACATACACATAGAAAATAATAAAATAAATAAGCTAATCCCCTTACATGTGATGATGAGCTAATTACTACTCTGATACAGACAGAGTACCTTCCCTTATTTCCCATGACAGTTTACTTAGTTGCGATTGGTATATCATTAATGTCTTAACATGATTGATTATGCTTTGAATAGGTCTAGGGTAACCTCATTAGTCTTAGAAATATGTCCTAGGATCAATTGGTTAAGCTCCATAATCAATGGTCAAAGAATCAACCATAACAGTCATTCTATAATAGGTGTGGTTAACAGGTGTAGTCGACCAGTCTGTGCGGTCAATAAGACACTTTCATCGACTTGACAGTCTTTATCGACTTTAGTTTGGTCAATTTGGGTTCTAGAAGCTTGTACCTCATGGGTATCATGTTTATAAAAGTAGTGGAGGTCGTTTAACAGAGATTAAATCCTTTCCTATCAATTGTTTACATGTACGGTCATTGACCACGAACGTCGTCTATGCAACCATACGTGTCTATACTTATAAGAAGGCATTCCTATTGAATTGTCAATTTAGTCTAGTCTATAGTAGGTTCTTTGAGGTGTTAGGTGGGTCAATTCAGTCCATAGTAATGGAATGGAAGCAAATCACACTTTGTTGTGATCGTACAGTCGATCACAGTGGTGTAGTCATTCAAGCTTGCTTTGTCAACTTAACCCATCAACCATACGATTCTAGTGAGCTCAGACTGGGCTTACCTTCATCCAATCTCTCTGGTCCATGGTCGAGGATGCTTTCAAAGGGTTTTTAATGATCTGAACCTTTTTTTTGGGGGGTAAGTAATGATCTAAACCATATTGAGGAGTAATCCCTTATACTAATTCAATAGTAAAATCTCATAATTTAATTAAAGTTCTTACATTTTCATTAGTTGGTCAAGTCTGTCCATCATTACCCAATTCTATTGTCATTGCCATTAATGGCAAAGGGAATAATGCTTCCCAAACTATAAGAGAATTGGATTTACCTCTAAAATTAAGGGTATGTAATTCTAATCATTAGAATAAGGTTATATTACTTACCTTAATGATGAGTTAACTAGTTCTTTACCAAGAAGCTTAAGGGAGGCCTTCAATGGAGGTTTCTTCCTTCTTCTTCTTACTACAGTCGTCTCATAGGTTTCTCTGACCCAAAACATCTATCAAAACTTTTAAAGTTCTCACACATTAGGGTTTAAAGAGTTTTATTGAAGCAGAGACCAAGAGTTGGAGTTGCAATCCAACTCCTACCTTGAGTTTTAGTTTTAGTAAAAGATTGATTCAAAAAGGAGGTTGTGTGTTGCCAATTGGCACAAAAATATGTTTAGGTATGGGTCCCACATCATTTGGAGTGCACCAGGGTGATTGGACATCAATCGGAACCAAACCCACATGAGTAAATACAAATTGACCAAGTTTTATGATCATACAGTCGATCACAGTGGTGCGGTCGATGGCTCATTTCATCAACCATACCAGTCAACCGCACAGCCTTAACTGATTAAGATTGACCATGCTTCAATTGGTTTAACATTCTAACCAAGAACTAAATGTTCCTACACGTTATAGGCTTGTTCTAAGTCTTACCTAATATCCGATACGCTTCTATACTGTTACAAATGCTAGAGTTGTATCAGCAGAAAGACCTGTTATGTAGAAAATTTTAAATTAGCCTAGAATTTTTGGGTGTAGGTCTTATAGATGGTAGGTGTAATTAGTCCATAGTCCAAGAGTAGTATGTATAATTTTTTCTAAAAACTAAGACATGCACATATTAAACTCAAAACAATTAAGGCTTAGTAGTTAATGCTTGAGAATAAAATTTAGGACATGTACATATCCCTTCCTATTTTGTGTTTACATGGTCCCCATAAACTTAAAACAATATATAAAAAAATAAAAAAATATATAAGGATTCCACATTCTCATGATCTTATCTTACAAATTCATCCAAGTTTATACTAATACTAAGATTTTTTAAAGAGAATGTATTACTTCTCTATCATGAACTTAAAAGTATTACAAACAAAACATACAAAATTTACAGGCTTCGATATATTGTTGTAGAAAATGGTCCTTTAGATGAGAATCGACTTGACTAGCAGCTGTTGTGAGGTGGATAAAATAGTTGCACCAATATTATGAGATCACAGGCTGAGTCATACCACGATTGGAACAATCCTAAAGTCAGTATTTGCCCCATAGGTACAGCCGAGTTGATGATGCAAACTTGACTATAAGATAAAATAGCCTTGGCTTTCTACAACTTTCTGCAACAAACTTGATAACATCAGAGTTGTGCTCAAACATCAAAGACAAAAAATAAATGACAAGACTTATGCTATAAAGAGGGAGAGAGAAAAAGAGAGAGTAGTACTCAATTAGTACGTCACTATTATTATATCAGGAGGATAGCTCTTCCTCTATTTATAGAGTTGAAGACGTCTCTTGAAAGTACCCCTTTGAAAAGTTGTCTCTTGATGGTATCCCATTGTAAGGTTGTTTCCCTTCAAGTCAATGGTCTAGATCTAAACATCTAGATTTAAAGGTCCAGATTCATACCCTCTTATAAGGATGCAATCCTAAGAACAGAGGTATCCTTTGATTAAGGGACACATCGGTTGCCAACCTCGGTTTTCAATTTGGATACATGGCCGACCCCCATGACCTCCATGACCCCCATGACCTTCATGAGCTTTATGAGGCTCATGACGTTCATGACCTTTATGAGGCCCATGACCTTCATGACCTTTATGAAGCTCATCCAAGGAGCATCTGAGGCTCATCTGAGGCCTCCATGACATTCATGATGTCTATGACGTTCATGATCCAAGGCTTCAGAGGCCTAGGAGACCTCCAATGCTAACATCTAAGCCTCCCTTAAGAGCAAACCTCATCTTCCAACCCCACTCAACCCCTCTTATTAGCACGAAACCAAAGAACAACCAAAAACCATAAGAAAATAAGTTATAAGTAAATATATATTAGGTATTTTGGAAACTAACTATTCGAAAAATACAATAATTCCCCCACAAGTTTTAAAAATACCAACAAACACAGAAGATAATCTAAGCACATTTAAACAATAAGACTCATCGTTACAGATGTTTTTCAGACTTGAATCTGCACTAGGTCTGGCAAGCTACGTTACGGAGTACGGGTTGAGTCAGACTCATTGAACCTTTTCTCACTGGTGTAGCCGACTGTTCCACCAACCATGTCTTACCATCCAACCCTTCAGTCAACCCTTTCCTTAAATGGACATTCTGGCCCTGTCCCCACCTTGGATCATGAATGTTTAGAAAATTCATCCATAGAAATTCTCATCAGAGGCGGCCACACCTCCTACATTCATTTAGATCAACACATAATATGCACCACAGTTAACATACCTCCACAATTCATGGGTTTTTGCTAATTAAGAGTTTCATAAACTCATTCAGAATCATCGTGGTGAGTACTATTTTTCCTATCTAATCAAAATAAGCACAAAAAATGATAGTACTACTTAAATCTTCTAGTGACTTAATTTTTACCTTTTGAACCTAATTCTAGGGATCTCCTTTTACATAGGTATGAGGGTAAAAGGTGATCTCTGATGGACGGTAAAAATGATTTGGAGTCGCCACCTAGATTAAGGTCTAGGACCTATAAAAATGTAGTCTCATTGATGCTTGTCGAGCACTCAAATTAAATTACCTTACTTTCAAACGTAGATAGTAGCAAGTAAGAGTCGAACCCACAAGGATTGTATGATCAAGATTAAAATGTTTAATTAACCTAAAGAGAGAAAAAAAAAATAAATGAAAATAAAATAAGACTCAGAAAGTAACCAATTGTTGTACTAAAACAGATTATGATTAATCTTATTAGCACAACTTCATTGGCTATTCTATGTATGGAGGGGGGGTATGTTTGCAGTAGAAAAGAACAGTAATTAATTATCTAAAATGCAAGAATAAAGAGCAAGGTAATACAAATATCAAAGATTAAACCAATAAGAGAAAACTTCGGTCAAAAGGATACTTACACCATCTTCATAAACTTGTTCATCGACATAAAGGATAATCAATTCCAATTGAATAATCAATCAAGAAAATTAGGACTAGGCCTAAAATCCTTAGTCTTTCCTTAAGATTGGTCTATTAAAAGATAGCTTATTAATAGCACCCTTACTCTTAAATCAATCTCAAGACTAGGCTCTCGATTTGATTCAGGAATAACAATAACAATTGGAAAGACGATTGAAATTAAACATTAAGCACACACCAGCGTGGTTTAATTATTTTAATCTGATTTCTCCTAGAAATATAACATTAACTTGTCCATTAACATCAATTCCCATTGCCACTGACATAGAATCAATTGATAGCAATACAATTCTAAAATAACAATTGATTAAATAAATAAATCAATTAGTAGTACTCCTAATCAACTCATTCATCAATCATTATACACATAAATTGGAAGAAAAAACAAATATTCAATTAAAAATCAATAAATAAAACAAGTCTCACAAGTTTATAATGATGGCTTCAGCTCCGTCTAACCAAAGATAAGAAAATTAGCCACACATGACTTCTTCAAGAACACAAAAGAAAGAGAGTTGTTCTTCAACTATTGTCTTCTTTTTCAATCACTCTTGAATGCTCTTTACATAGGCTTTACATTGTTTAAATAGCCAAAATACAAGACTAAAATTGGTATGCCTAGATTTGACAACCTTATTACATGGAAATAAAAATTAAACAAAATCTTCGTTCCTAGATTAGATGAAAATCATTCCATTATTAAACAATTGTCACCCCCAAATCTACCAACTTTTGTAAGATTCTATAGTTGTGTATATTCTCCTCAAGATTTCCAATAATCAATCAAGGCCTTCCAATAGTGAACCTTTCGTGTGTAGCAACCTTCCTTCTCTGGTTTAGATTTGGATCAATTTTCCAGATTAGATTTTAAAACCACATTTGGAAGCCCAAACGAACTCTTTCCATGTCAGAATCCTACATGAAATTCAAAACGTTATTATTAAGAGTGCTAGAATTTTCATCTTTTATTAATTAATTAACAAGATTTCTAAAATATACCAAACTCATAAAATAAATTCTATTAAGCTCAATAAGATATAAAACACCCTAAAAATCATAATGCAAAAGGAATAAAAAAATATAAAATTATACACTTATCAAATTCCCCTACACTTAGCCTTTGCACATCCTCGGGCAAAATAAAATAAAAAAAATCATAAACTATTCCACTTTCGTAGGAACCACGATTGCACTTAGCATGTACAACAAGCCATTGAACCCCTAGGTTACCCCTAGTGGACGAGTTGTGTCTCGTGAGGATTTGCAGTGAATCTACCCACAAAATTCAAAGAAAAATATTTTTAAATTTGACAAATTACAAGAATTAAATAAAATCTTAAGTACTCCACAATTATAACTCATAAACATAATTAAACTCAATAGAAACTTAAATCTTATCAAAGATACAATAACTTTATTTTAGTCACCATCTTCAACAAATTCATATTAATATGCATCTATAGTGTGAAGTGTGAAGTGATGTAACTCAATTAGTAAGGGGCTTTATAGTATATTTCAAGAAAAATAACACCATTTTTTTTTATTGACTAGTGCAATGTCCATTTTCTTAGGCTTTCTAAGTTACCCATGTAGCAAGTGTTGGGTCAGTGACTCCCAAACCAGTTGGCTTTAGGGCACTAGGTGTAGAGACACCCCTAGGACTTAATAACTCAAGTAACAAAGGCCACAAAATCAAACTTAGTCAATTAAACTGCTTATAACCATCATCTCAATTTTTCTTTTTTTCTTTTTTTTGAGGTATTTTGGACATTGAAGCAGTTATTTATTCTTTTTCAAGTTTTTTTTTTTTTTTTTTTTTTGTAATTGTCATTTCTCAAATTTACCATTTATTCCCCACAACTAAGAGTTGGTGCAAACGTAAAATACAAAGACACATAACAATAAAATTTTATCTCAGATGGTGATTCAAATTTAGTTGCATATCTAATCTAAGGTTCAAGAATCTCAATAATTTAATCATATTTATAAAGTTTCAACATGGTCACTTTAGAGAATTAATCCAAACTTGTAACTGGTAAAAAAGAATTATTTTTTATTTATTTTTTTTTTTTAAGAAAATTTGAAGTCAAATTTTTTTGGGTTACTATATACAACAAATATATACTAACAACATATAAAAATAAAAACAAAACACATCGTAGAATTCCCCCACACTTAAAACTTACATTGTCCCCAATGTAAGACTAAATGCAAAGAAAAAGACAAATACAAACATAATATCTATGAAAAATAAAAAAATAATAAATAAATAAATAAAAAAGAGAAAGGGTTAAGAAAGCAAATCTGATTTCTTGGGTTGCCTCCCAAGTAGCGCTTTTGTTTAACATCGTTCGCTCGACTTTGCAGCTTTTCTCAATCTGAATAAAGTGGATCTTCTAAGTCCATAGCTTTCTCAACCAACGAGTTAACTTGAAAACCTTCGTAGTAAGGTTTAAGTCTATATCCATTGACCTTAAAAATCTTTTGAGTGTCCAAACTTTGAATCTCAACTGCACCATGTGGAAAGAGATTAATAACAATAAAAGAACTAATCCAACGAGATTGCAACTTACCAGGAAATAATCGAAGCCATGAATTATAAAGGAGCATTTTTTGTCCAACAACAAATTGCTTCTTAGAAATCATTTTATCATGAAAGGCCTTCGTCTTTTCCTTATAAATCCGAGAGTTCTCTTAAGCTTCATTGTGAATCTCCTCTAACTCCCCGCAATTGCAACTTTCGTTGCTCCCCCGCCTTATCCGTCTCCATGTTACACTGCTTAATTGCCCAGAATGCCTTGTGCTCCAATTCTACCGGTAGATGACATGCTTTTCCATAAACCAACCGATATGGAGACATCCCTATAGGTGTCTTATAAGCAGTCCTATAAGCCCATAGTGCATCGTCAAGTCTTGTACTCCGGTCTTACCTATTCGGATTAACTTGTTTTTTCTAAAATTGACTTCACCTCTCTATTAGATACCTCAGCTTGCCCATTAGTTTGTGGATGGTAGGCAGTTGAAATCTTATGGGTCACAGCATACCTCTTAAGCAGTGCTACTATAGTGCGGTTACAAAAGTGAGTCCCTCTATCACTGATCATTGCCCGTGGGATCCCAAATCTAACAAAAATGTGAGACTTGACAAAATCTGCAACCACTTTAGAATCATCAGTTCGGGTGGCTTTTGCTTCCACCCACTTTGACACATAATCAACAGCAAGTAAAATATAAACATTGCCAAAAGAATTAAGAAAAGGACCCATAAAGTCAATGCCCCAAACATCAAAAATTTCACAAATAAGTATGGGGTTTGTGGCATTTGATCCCTACGGGCCACATTACTGAGTATTGGCAACGAGTGCATGACTTACAAAATATATATGCATCATGAAATAAAGATGGCCAAAAGAAGCCACATTCAAGCACTTTTCTTGCTGTTCTTTTAGGACCGAAATGTCCACCAAGAATAGACAATAACTTTAGTTCCCAATAAATAAGATCTAAATTTTTTCAAAGCAAAAACTATAGCCAATAGCTCTTTCTCCATTGTGGAGTAGTTACACTGTGCTTCAGTTAGTATCCGAGAGGCATAATAGATAGCATGAGCAACTTTCCCAACACGTTGACCCAAAACAGCCCCAATAGCATAATTGCTAGCATCACACATGATCTCAAATGGGAGTTTCCAGTTCGGTGATTGAATCACGGGGGCTGTTGTTAGCGGTTCTTTGAGCTTGTCAAAAGCTCTTTTGCACTCATCATTAAAGTCAAACACCACTTCCTTTTGTAAGAGCTTGCATAAGGGCAATGAAATTTTTGAGAAATCCTTGATGAAGCGCCGATAAAATCCCGCATGTCCAAGAAAGGAAGCACTTCCCGCACGGTTGTGGGGTAAGGTAAAGATTGAACAAGATCTATCTTTGCTTTGTCAACTTCTATACCTCTAGAAGATATCACATGACCTAAAAATGCTCCTTGTGTTACCATAAAATGATATTTCTCAGAATTCAAAACAAGGTTAGTTTCTATACACCTCTTAAGAACAAGTGTAAGGTTATCCAAGCATGTCTCAAAAGAGTCTCCATAAACAGTAAAATCATCCATAAAAACTTCTATAATGTTCTCTACATAATCAGAAAAAATGCTAACCATACACCTCTGGAATGTGGCTGGGGCGGTGCAAAGACCAAACGGCATTCGTCGGTAAGCAAAGGTACCAAATGGGCAGGTGAATGTCGTTTCTCCCGATCTTCGGGGTGCAATCACAATTTGATAGTAACCTGAGTAACCATCAAGAAAACAATAGTGCGAACGACCTGCTAACCTCTCCAACATTTGATCAATAAATAGAAGAGGAAAGTGGTCTTTACGAGTTGAAACATTCAATTTCCTATAATCAATACAAACACGCCACCCATTTTGTATCCTAGTAGGGATTAACTCATTATTTTGATTCTTAACAACGTTATGCCCGTCTTTTTTAGGTACCACCTGAACCGGACTTACCCACTTACTATCAGAGATAGGATAGATAATTCCAACATCAAGGAGCTTTAATATCTCCTTCTTCACAACTTCCATCATAGGAGGATTGAGTCTACGCTGTGCTTCTCTAATCGGTTTGGCTCCCTCCTCAAGAAGTATGCGATGCATGCACATGGCCGGGCTGATTCCCTTAATGTCGGCTATTGTCCACCCAATGGCTGTCTTATGGTCTCTCAAAATTTGAATGAGTTTCTCCTCTTGTAGCTTGGTCAAGTCCCTTGCTATTATCACAGTAACGTCTCATTGTCTCCTAAGTAGACATATTTGAGATGGTCCGGAAGTGGTTTCAGCTCAACGATAGGTGCCTCGCACAATGGAAGGTAACAACCTTGTATGAGATATAGGCAACTCAATGTGAGCAACATCATATCTTTTTGGAATTGGGGGGTAAGGCCTGCAATGCCATCAACATCTTCTCTAATTCAGCATTTAATACAAATTCTGAATTGAAATCCATGCTATTCAAATGTTTGCTAATGGCTACCATCAACTCATCTTCACCATTTAATTCAAAAACTTATTGTACCATAAAATCAATTATATCAATAGCAAAAACAGAATTTATATCACTAGGATACCTCATAGCCTCAAAAATATTAAAGCGAACTATCTCGCCATCAAATTCCATAGATAAGGTACCATCATGAACATCTATTTTTATTTTAGCAGTCTTTAAAAATGGTCTACCCAACAAAAGAGGTGTAGAATTATGAGATGAGTCATCTTCCATTTTTAATACATAAAAATCAGCAGGAAATACCAATTCATTAACTTGAACTAACACATCCTCAATCACACCTTCAGGATATACATTTGATCTATCAGCTAATTGAATAGTTACACCAGTTTCTTTTAAAGATTCTAGATTTAATGAAGCATATATTGAATAAGGCATGACATTAATTGATGCTCCTAAATCTAACATAGCTCTATTGAAATTGGTGTTACCTATTTTGCATGGGATAGTGAATGTACCCGGGGTCTTTATACTTAGGGGAAGCTTCGTTGAATAACGCTGAGACATTTTCACCCATACTTACCTTTTCATCTCCTTTCAATTTTCTCTTGGATGTGCACAATTCCTTAAGAAATTTAGCATACTGTGGCACTTGTTTAATTGCTTCAATAAGAGGTATATTTATCTCTACCTTTCGAAAAATCTCCAACATCTCCTTTTCTTTTTCTTCCTTTCTAGATTGAGCAAACCTGCTAGGAAAAGGAGGTTGAATAGGAATAGAGTAAATAGAAGGTTTAGATAGAGAAAATAGATGTCGGAGTTGATTTTGAGGTCTCTTTCTCTTTTTCCTTTTCTATATTCTCCACTTCTTTTCCACTTCTCAAGATTATGGCATTTGCATTTTCCTTCGGATTCACCATTGGTTGCGAAGGTAGCTTTCCCGAGCCTCGAGCCTCTAGTCTACTCATTGAAATGGCCAGTTGGCTTATTTGAGTCTCCAAGTTCTTTATACCTGCCCTTGTTTCCTGTTTAAATTGTAATGAATCATTGGAAAGTGTTTTAACAATATCTTCCAAGGTCATACCTGAACTTGAAGGTGCTTGTTGTCTGGATTGAAAAGGTTGTTGGCCTTGTTGATACCCATACTGACGATTGGGGCCATCTTGATTACCATAGCTGAGATTTGGGTGATTCCTCCATCCCGGATTGAAAGTATTTGAGTATGGATCGTACTTACGTTGAGGTTGTCCTGGAAATCCACCCACGATTTGCTTGCTCTGTAAATTCCTCTTGAAGCGTGGGACACATATCAGTTGGGTGTCCCGCGATGTAGCAAATTTCATAAGTTTGAACCTGTTGCACCTTATCCACAGCCAATTGACGAACAAGTGAAGACAATTCTACAATTCTTAATTCAAGAGAAGAAGTGCTTACCTCATTAACCTTGTTCGATGGAGGGTCATTTCTTACACCAAATTGCTGAGAGTTAGCAGCCATATTTGCAATCAAATTACGGGCTGCCCTTGGAGTTTAATCCACTAATGCTCCTCCACTCGCTGCGTCAATCATACCCCTATCAGTATGAGAAAGCCCTTCGTAGAAGTATTGAATGAGTAATTGCTCGCTAATTTGGTGATGAGGGCAGGTGGCGCAAAGCTTCTTGAATCGCTCCCAGTATTCATAAAGTGTTTCTCCATTATATTGCCTAATACCGCAGATTTCTTTTCGAATATTGGCTGCCCTTGAAGCTGGAAAATACTTTTCCAAGAAAAGCCGCCTCATCTCATTCCATGTGGTAATGGATCCTGATGGCAAGTAATAAAGCCAATCTTTTGCATTGTCCGCTAATGAGAATGGAAACGCCCTCAACTTGATTTGCTCCTCAGAAATTCCGGTTGGTTTCATGCTTGAACATACCACATGGAATTCTTTTAGATGCTTGTGTGGGTCATCACCTACAAGACCATGAAAAGTAGGAAGGAGATGGATTAGACCAGATTTAAGTTCAAAGGCAACATCAAGATTAGGATACTCAATGCAGAGTGGTTTGTTGGTTCAGATTAGGAGCCGCTAACTCCTTAAGAGTGCGATTGTTGTTGTCTGCCATTTCTTCAAAGTCTGAATTACTAGTGCGCGGCTAAATCAATGGCTACGTTGTTGCCCGATGAAGAATTTTTCTTGTCTTTCTACTTTCTCTCCTTAGCATGTGCAGAGTTCTTTCTATTTCTGGATCAAATTTCAACTCTCCCAAATGAGAAGATCGGGTCATTCACTTAAGAGAACAACCAGATAATAAAAAATAAAAAATAAAAAATAAAAAATAAAAAAATCAATTAAATAACCAAACAAATTAATTTAATCAAAACAATCCCCGACAACGGTGCCAAAATTTGATGCTTGTCGAGCACTCAAATTAAATTACCTTACTTTGAAACGTAGATAGTAGCAAGTAAGATTCGAACCCACAAGGATTGTATGATCAAGATTAAAATGTTTAATTAACCTAAAGAGAGAAAAAAAATAAATAAAAATAAAATAAGACTCGGAAGTAACCAATTGTTGTACTAAAAACAGATTATGATTAATCTTATTAGCACAACTTCATTGGCTATTCTATGTATGGAGGGGGGGTATGTTTGCAGTAGAAAAGAACAGTAATTAATTATCTAAAATGCAAGAATAAAGAGCAAGGTAATACAAATATCAAAGATTAAACCAATAAGAGAAAACTTCGGTCAAAAGGATACTTACACCATCTTCATAAACTTGTTCATCGACATAAAGGATAATCAATTCCAATTGAATAATCAATCAAGAAAATTAGGACTAGGCCTAAAATCCTTAGTCTTTCCTTAAGATTGGTCTATTAAAAGATAGCTTATTAATAGCACCCTTACTCTTAAATCAATCTCAAGACTAGGCTCTCGATTTGATTCGGGAATAACAATAACAATTGGAAAGACGATTGAAATTAAACATTAAGCACACACCGTGGTTTAATTATTTTAATCTGATTTTTCCTAGAAATATAACATTAACTTGTCCATTAACATCAATTCCCATTGCCACTGACATAGAATCAATTGATAGCAATACAATTCTAAAATAAAAATTGATTAAATAAATAAATCAATTATTATACACATAAATTGGAAGAAAAACAAATATTCAATTAAAAATCAATAAATAAAAACAAGTCTCACAAGTTTACAATGATGGCTTCAGCTCCGTCTAACCAAAGATAAGAAAATTAGCCACATATGACTTCTTCAAGAACACAAAAGAAAGAGAGTTGTTCTTCAACCATTGTCTTCTTTTTCAATCACTCTTGAATGCTCTTTACATAGGCTTTACATTGTTTAAATAGCCAAAATACAAGACTAAAATTGGTATGCCTAGATTTGACAACCTTATTACATGGAAATAAAAATTAAACAAAATCTTCGTTCCTAGATTAGATGAAAATCATTCCATTATTAAACAATTGTCACCCCCAAATCTACCAAATTTTGTAAGATTCTATAGTTGTGTATATTCTCCTCAAGATTTCTAATAATCAATCAAGGCCTTCCAATAGTGAACCTTTCGTGTGTAGCAACCTTCCTTCTCTGGTTTAGATTTGGATTAATTTTTCAGATTAGATTTTAAAACCACATTTGGAAGCCCAAACGAACTCTTTCCATGTCAGAATCCTACATGAAATTCAAAACGTTATTATTAAGAGTGCTAGAATTTTCATCTTTTATTAATTAATTAACAAGATTTCTAAAATATACCAAACTCATAAAATAAATTCTATTAAGCTCAATAAGATATAAAACACCCTAAAAATCATAATGCAAAAGGAATAAAAAAAATATAAAATTATACACTTATCACTCATCATAAAATAAGACTTCTATTGACTCATTTGACCCAATATATTAGCTTTGATCTCTCAAAGAATAGGTAAGCATTCAAGGTACAGTTTGGGAAAGTGTTAGGCATCCAAAACTGTCCGATCCAAAAATCGGCCTCCTATATGATTCTATTTTCCTTAAACACTATGGTTATAACTGTTCAGGGTCAATGGATGATAACTAGGGCTCATGGGGGATCTTATGCCAAGTTGCTAAGTTCTTCTAACCTAGGTTCAGCCAAACATGTTCTCAAAGATAAATAAACAAACAAAATAATATACAGTGAACTAAACCAAAGATAGTTCGGTGATAGACTGAATCTGAGACATCCAAGACATCTCAATTTGCCTACGTATTTCAATCCTGAAAATCAAGTCCATAACGTAGTTTGAACGGGATGTGATTAAGGTTTATGGATGTGATTTATGCTTAAGCTTTCTTAGATTCAATTATTCAAGTTGAAATTTATGCTTGATGATGATTGAGATTGAATTTAGAGATAGCCTATGTGGGTCGAAGTGAATATGGATAATGAATATGGTATGGATATGGATATGGTGGACCTAAGGATTCTAAGATGTGGTATCGTACTTAGAGAGGTTCTCCAAGTTGCATACGTATTTCAGAGGTCCTGAAAATCCGATACAACGTAGTTCATTGTAATGGACTGTGGATATGGATAAATTGATGATAAATATGATCATGGATGGTGATAGATATGGATAGCCTAAAGGAACTAAGAATGTGGTCATGCCTTTGGGAATCTATCCCTCTAGACAATGTTCGAGTGTGCCTTTGGGAATCTATCTCTTAGACGGGATTTGAATATGTCTTTGAAAATCTATCCCTTTGGATAGGATTTGAGTATACCTTTGGGAATCTATCCCTCCGGATGGGTCTGAGCATGTCTTTGGAAATCTAATCCTCTGGACAAAATCTGAGTAATTCAAAAGATTCAATTCATTAATGTGTGCTTTCAAGATCAAAGTATGAAACCGTATTTGAGAATCTTCCCAAACTACTAACGTATCCTAGGGTGCTACCCTAAGAATCAGGATCCGCATAGTTCGAAATATGGATTCATTCATTCATGTTCTTCTTCTAATATCAAGGTGTGAAACCTAAATGCTCTATGGTTCGATTCACATCACACCCATCTAATTCTCTGCTTCCTAGAGGAAAACGAGCTGAGGGGTAAGGATCGTCCTAAGCTACTCTTGACCTAAAACAGTAATTTGGCATTTGTTGGGTTAGGCTTTATTTCTCTTGATTAAAATTTATCATTTTTATTCTTACCCTTTCTGTGAATGTAGGTTCTTACATGCACATCCTCACACCTAATATGTCTTCTAAGCGTACAGATATGGCAGTTCGACTAAGTGTTGCAGAAATTATATTGTCAATAATAAATATCATTCAAATATGGTAAGTAACAACATATTTCATCTCATGTATGGCAGTAAAGCATCTAAATCAATATAGCAGCAAACATGTGAGAGCATTGATCAAGCTTCGATCATCAATAATATGATCAAAATCATGTTTGATTGACTACTCAGATTTGATGTAATCGATCATCATCAATGTGATCAAGATCATATTTGATCGATGGTTCAGATTCACTTAAAACATTCATGAGGTCAATCTATCCATTCAAATTCAATTAAATCACTCAAAAAGGTAATCCAATCGTTCAAATTCAATTAAATCACTCATAATAAATATCCAATGGCTCATATCATTCCAAATGATAATCTATCCATTCAAATTCCTCTAAATCATTCAAAATCAAGATCCAACGGTTCATATTCACTTACATCAATCATCAAGACAATCCGATAGTTCAGATTCATTTATACCACTCATGAGGTCAATCTAATGGTTTAGATTCAAATGAAATGTTCATAATCAAGATCTAATGGTTTATATTTCATATCAGTCATGATCAATGGCTAGATTCATTTCATTATAAGATCCAAATCAAAATTAATCATCCAATGGCTCACAATTAATATTCTCTCATGATTCAAATAAAAATTAATCTTTCAATGGTTTAAAATTAATCATATTAGAAACTCTAGATCAATGGTTAGATTTAAATCACATCAAATTACAAGATCAATGGTCAAGATTTAATCATGTAAAAATTCAACATCATATGACCATATTTTTAATCACATTGAATTCAATCATCAATTGTCTAGATTTCATTCACATTAAAAATCTTAAATCAAAGGCCATGATTTATTCATATTAAATTCAAGATCAATGGCCATAAACTAGTCTCATCAAATCCAAAGATCAATGTTCCAATTTTATTTATCACAATTTCAAGCATATGGGATCGATCAATTTCATCAAAATTCTAAATATATGGGATCAATCAATTTCTTCAAAATTCCAAACATATGGGATTAATTTCATTATATTTGGATCAATTTCATCATATTTTCACAATCAGATCAATTTCATCATATTTCCACAACAATTGAATCAAATCCACAATCGGATTAATTTCAATTTCATCAAAATTCATATGATCGATTTCATCAAAATTCCATATAACCAATTTCAATTTCGTCAAATTTCATATGATCTGATCAATTTCATCATATTTTCACAACAATTGGATCAAATCCACAATCGGATCAATTTCCTCATATTTTCATAATCGGATCATATTTTCACAATCGGATCAATTTCATTAATTTCTACAATGCCATAATCGGATCAATTTCAATCAATTTTCACAATGCCATAATTGGATCAATTTCAATTTCATCAAAATTCATATGATCGATTTCATCAAAATTTTATATAATCAATTTCAATTTCATCAAATTCCATATGATCGGATCAATTTCATCATATTAAAATTCAGATCATAGTTGGATCAATCACGTTAAATTTCAAGGCTATGGCTGGACCAATCTCATAAAATTCAGATCAATGGTTCAAAATAAACATCAAATTAAATAATTCAATAGCCAGTTCTATCACCTATTAACATCATCAAGAATATACTTCAATTTAAGGCTCAGGTTTATGGAGGGCAGTGAAGCTGATCAGATGAATAGGAATTGGATGAATAGAGATTGTTGATCAAGTTTGGGAACGATCAGTGGTAGGAAGATAGGGTGGTGTTGTGGTGCATGCTGTATTTGATAGAGTATGCAAATGTGAAGCCGGTGAGGGGGCAGTAACAGGTAGGAGGATTGTTACCTGTTTTCTCTTTCTCCTTCTTCTTCTCGATTCTTCTTCTCGATTCTTCTTCCTGCTCCTTTCGATCTGCTATTCTCTTTCTTCTCTGGTGCTCAGCTCCCTCTCTCTATTCTCTTCTTTCAATTCTCGAGCTTTTCACTCTCCCTCAAACTCAGTCCCTTCTCCTCTCTCTTAGACTCTCTTACCTCCTAACGTTCCCCCACTTCTCCTCTTTTCTGAGTTTTTTTTTTCTTCTTAACTTTCCCTCCCGTGCTCTCCCATTTCCGAGTTTTTTTCTTTTTTTTTTCTTTTCTTCACTCTCCCTCCCGTGCTCTCTCTTTTATGAGTTTTTTCTTCTTTTTTTTTTTCTCTTTCAATCTCTCATGATCTCTCTCGATCTCTCCTCTTTCTGAGTTTTTTCTTTCTTTTTTTCTTTTCTTCACTCTCCCTCCCTTGCTCTCTCTTTTCTGAGTTTTTCCTTCTTTTTTTTTTCCAATCTCTCACGATCTCTCTCGATCTCTCATCTTTCTGAGTTTTTTTTCTTTTTTTTGTTTTCTTCACTCTCCTTCCCGTGCTCTCTCTTTTCTGAGTTTTTCCTTTTTTTTTTCCTTCCAATCTCTCATGATCTCTCTCGATCTCTCCTCTTTCTCTTAGATTTCTGATTTTTTTTCCTTTTAGAGTCCACCGAGCTTCCTTTCTCTCTTTTCTTTCCTTTTTTTTATTTTTTTTCTTTCCAAGTTTCTCTCTCTCTCTCTCTCTCTCTCTCTCTCTCTCTCTCTCTCTCTCTCTCTTTATTCTTTCTTTTTTTTTCCTTTTTTTTTGTTTCTTTCCAAGTTTCTCTAAGTCGGTCTTTTTTTTTTTTCTTCCCTTTTTTTCTTTCTCCTCACAGCTCTCTCTTTGAATTCCTTTTTTTTCTTTTTTGCCAATGGGACCCACGACCGGTGGCTTTCTCTCTCTCTCTCTTGCCTAACCATAAACCCTAGATCCTCCATCTCTTTCTCACTTTTCTTTTATTTTTATTTTTCTTACCAATGGGACCCATAACCAAATGGCTTTCTCTCTCTCTTGCCCTATATCGGATTTGGTTCTTTCAATGTATAAATATATATATATATATATATATATATATATATATATATATATATATATATATATATATATATATATATATATATATATATATATATATATATATATATATATAATATCCAATATATAATATACATATGACAAGTACCTGCACATGGGTGAACCAGTTTGGTCTGGACTGACTTGGGTTAGATTGACTAGACCAAACTGACATAAGTTGACTAAGTAGGGTCAAGACTAGTTTAGATTGAGCTAAGTTGACTGAGTTTTCTCTCTCTATCATTTCATAGGTCATTTCTGCATCTTTTCGCATGGAATCTTTTGACAGACTCTATCCCAAATTTTGTATGTCCACTTTGTAGAACATTAAAAATAAGGAATATTAGAGCTTGAATCACCTTATTTAAACGTAAAATGGCCAACTTATTTACAATAATTTCGGCTAGCTACTCTGCATGGGATGCCTCGGAGACCTCTGCCTAAAATTCTTCACATCCACTTTGTAAAGAATTAAAAATGGAACATATTGAGACTTGAATCACCTAATTTAGACGTCAGATAATAAAATTATGAGGAATTGAAGTTTAAGCGGGCATATCGGCTTGCGATTCTGTATGGGATCCTCGGAGACCTCTACTCTAGATTTCCATGTCCACCTTGTAGAGCACCAAAAGTGAAGAATAATGACAGTGAAATCACTTTATTTAGATGTCGGATGAGCGAGATACGAAAAGATGAAGTTTAAATAATTAAACTTACGATAATTTGCTAGTAAGCCCTTGAATATTTATTATTAATTTTCAGAAAATACCCTTATTCTTATTCTCGGACTAAAATCATCATATCTTCTCCATTTGACATCAGAATTGAGCGATTATGGTCTCATTTTGAAGGTATTTCCAAGACCTATGCATCCATAGAAGTTGCAGCCCATGACCTAGTTATGGGGCCCTCCGAAACCGTCTCCAAGTCGTAATAAAAAATTTAAACCATGCATTGGGATTCACCAACTTACCATATGTGTTCACTTAGGGTCCTGGACACTAGGGATCATTTCAATTATTCTTGAAACACTATAGAGAGCATGCTGGGGCTAATCGACTGTCATTTTTGAGAGAGTTTTACTCGCCTCCCTTGTACTTTTCAAACTTTCTCTCATATCTCCCACTTTGTTGTCTACACTCCCGTAAGACTTTGTTCAACTGGGGATGGTAAAAATGGGATGCTTATAATAGATTGGGTGTCACCTTGACTCATGAATCACGGACCTTACGTGTCACACCCCAATTCTGGATTAACCAGTGGTGTGATGAACCGTCATGAGAACCAACAATTCAAACCAGGATCTAGTATAGACTATGTCAATCATGTTAAACCAAAACACATTCCACAATAATAATCTGAGTAAATAAATAAATAACAAAAGTTTTATTAATAATGAACTGAGAGTCTACAGTTGATAATTAAATCATTTAACAAGTTATCTTTAAATAACCAAAACATAATTAATACTGATTACAAGTATCACAATACGAAAGTTAATCACTAAGCGTAAACATAGTTGAAACACTAGCTTGACGAGCCATATTCGTCCTCCACAGCTTGCACATCCATAGCCGTTGCATGTCCACACGTTGGCGTATTAATATAATCTTCAACCGTAACACCTGCAACATCAGAAACTAAAAATAATTACGCACGAGAGGGTCAGCTCTCCAACTTGAGCTCAGTGAGTAAACAAAACAATGCAATAAACATATGCATGCATTCAATTCATATCTTTGGTCTGGTTTTTAAGTTTAAAATGTGCTATAGAAAGGTTTGGTGGCCCTCATACCTCTATACACGAGTGTGTGAATATGCCCAATGGATCAAACACCATTGCTGTCCCACATGCACCCACCATGGAATAGAGATAGAGCTAAAGTGTCTGGATCAAACACCGCTAACACTTCCCCTGATGCCCTACCCATACCAACACGTAAGCCCCTATTGGCAAAGGCTTGCAAACTGGGCTCGCAACTAACCAATCCTAATGACAAACAGTGTATCCAAGGCCTCACCCCAGCATCCCTCAATACGTCCATATAATTAGATCTAAGACCCCCCAACAGAGTCAAAGACTACACGGTCTGAGACCATCTCCCCTGATGCCCTACTTCGTAATAGTTCTACTAAGGTAATGGCGATACGACAATGTTAGTGGACGAGACTTGAGTAGCGATAGAGCTAGAGTCTGGTGACGAGGTCAAAGACTACCATGCCACATCCTCCCCCTGATGCTCCACTCACATCCATTACACCAACCATACACATATATTTACATGCCTATTCCTAGCATCATCATCATCATCATGTTATAAATAAACAGAATTAAATATGCATGAACAATAATAGCATGAATATTGGATGAAATGTGAGATGCACATTACAAGCATATAAGCATAGAATCAATCATGGCATTGGACTCAATAAAGTAAATAGTTTATTATTATCCAATTAGTTTAGGTCTTGTTCCCTCACCTTTGATCGATATTTGTTCCTCTCCTTGTTCCTCTCCCAAGCTTTGGAAGTCACTTTGAATTTATTAGGAACCTAAACAATTAATGTATGTAAGTTAGGGTTCAAGTTTACCAAGTTACAGTAGTTAAAAACCTTGTTTGGTCGTAAAATATGCTTATTGTTTTCCTATGGTCGATGCTATGGTCGATCCTATGGTCGCAATATATGCCACCGTAGGTCATACGGTCGATACCGTATGGTCGCATTACATGCGATCGTACCTACAACCGTATGTTTCCTGAATTCTTTTAGAATGGCTGTGGTCAACTCTTTTCTCATCCTATGGTCGACCATAGCTACGACCATACGTAGTCAAGTTAATTTTTACTTCTCATATGAGTTTCTCCTCATGGATCATCAATGGGATTCATCCTAAAATCATTCTATGGCCTTTTATCACAGTTTATCCTTATCAATTATCCCTAACCTATTCTCTCATGGTTTTGCTTAGAAATTCCATAGCTGAAATCTTTACATTAGATTCAACACATCAATTTGATGGAAAGGAACCTATCTTATCTGGTCTATCCTATAGAGTCAAGTTCATACATTAAGCTTGTTGTAGAGAGATAGAACTCTTATCTGTAAAACCTTTCTCTCAGCCTTCTTCTCCAAATCTCCTTCTCCTTATCTTCCTCTTTCTCTTTCTCTCTTAGGTTTAGAGTTTCAAGATGGGTTCTAAAAGAGTGAAAGAGGCTAAAGAACGTCCCTTATATAGAGGAAAAATCTCCATATAGAGTCCTCTTTCAATTAGGAAAGAAATCCCTTAGTTCATGAAATTTTTCAAAACTCAGAGTCTGATCTGGGGTCTCACGATCAATGGCTACGGTCACAAAACCCATCGACCATAGGGTTGAAATCATCGACCGTGGGGTTCTGGATTTGTGATCTTCATTCTTACCATATGGTCGACCATACCTACCCAGGTATCCAACCATTGCATACAGTTTTGGGTGTTGAATCGATTTTTATACCTAGTTTGTGATCCATCTTCACACGCTTGGTCCACTTGGTCCAGGAATGATGGGAAGACCTGGCACGACACGGTTAGACCAAATTAATGGAGTGTGGGTCTTACAACTCCACTACCCTTAACAAAAATTTCATCCTCAAAATTTGTACGTACCCTAACAGTTCTAAGTCTCTTAATTTTCTTTCTTAATTGATTTTCAAACTCAGTTTTATATGAAATAAAAGCGTCACTTGCTTTATCCTTGGTTCAAAGAAGATAAAGTTTAGTATATTTTGAAAAATCATCAATAAAAGTAACATAATAATTTTTTCCTCATCTTGATTCATGTGACTTAAAGTCACCTAAGTCACTATGAATTAATTTTAATAAATTATTAACTCTTTGAGTTCCTGAAAAATAATTTTTTAGTAAACTTAGCTTCCACACATATTGCTTACTTTTCATGATTAAATTCTAAATTTTTTAATTAAATTATCATCACAGAGTCTTTTAATATAGGGAGTATTGCAATGTCCTAATTTACTATGTTAAATATCATATGAGTCAACTATATAAATAGAATTATTTTTATTATTATTAATCATAATGGAATCAACATTGAGTACAAACAAATTATCGAATCTATAACCCTTTTCAACAAAACATTATTTTTAGTTGCAATAGCCTTATCAGCCTTAAATGACAAACGAAAACTAGCCTTGTTAAGAAGAGCTCTGAAAATGAGATTACGCCTAATTTCAGGCACATGTAAAACATCCTTGAGAAAGAAATATTTTCCTAAAGCTAACTTCAGTTTGACTAACCCTTTTCCAATGAACTTAGAAGTCTGGGAATTTCCCATGAAGACATGTTCATCAGAACCAACGGTTGAATAGTTAGCAAAATAACTTCGATCCTCACATACATGCTTGGTAGCACCCATATCTAAGATCCAATTTTTAGGTTTGTTAACTAAATTCAATTCAGTCACCATTACAGTAAAAAAAAATCCACTTCTGTCAAATTGACATTAACCTTGTTGAAATTCTTCTTTTTTTAGTTCCAACAGTCTTTCTTGTAATGTCTCGATTTACGACACACAAAACAGACCCCTTTCTATTTCTTGATGTTTGTTCCCTTCTTAACTTTTAAATTCTTCTTGTGAGACTTCCCTTTATTAGACTCAATTAAATTGGCATTTGATTTAAACTCTTTAGCCTTTTTAGTTTTGTCTTTCTCCCAGTTCTTCTCATGGACCTTAATTCGAACTATAACTTGATCCAATGAAAGATCATTTTTTTTTTTTTTTTGTATTTCAGACTTAATTTGAAGTCATTTCAAGATGTAGATAACTTCTCAATAAGAGAACTGGCCACAAATTCATCGGGTAACACCATTCCCTCTTTAGTCAAGTCTTCCACAAGAATCTAAAATTGATCAAGTTTAGTTAAAATGCTCTTGTCCTTCGTTATTGGAATACCAAGGAAGTTTGCAATAACATCTCATTTCTAGCATCCTTTAACGAATATATATTGTCTAATGCTTTCCATATTAATGATGCATAATCATGGGATGCATAGACCTCATAAAGTTCATTAAAGAGGGAATTCAGAATGTGATTCTTACATTGGTAATCTACATTAACCCATTCTTCTTTTTCTTTTATTTTAATAGGTCATCACTTTCATCAAGTATGAGAGTGATCAATGCAAAGAAAACAACTAATTGATTAAGCATAAATAGAATTTTCTGTTTCCATCTTTTATAGTTTGTACCAGCAAAGGATCCCACTTTATCACAATTGATCATTAGTTTAAGATTTTGCATACCAAGAATTATTGAAGCCATCCTTAAGTCTCAAATAAATTGAAAAATACTGACTTTAGAGTTGTAGTAGAAAATGGTGCTTTAAATGAGAATCGACTTGACTGACGGCTATAATGAAGCAAACAAAATAGTTGCACCAAGATGATGAGATCATAGGCTGAGTCGTACCACGATCGACACGATCCTAAAGTTAGTATTTGACCCCACAGGTACAACCAGGTTGATGATGCAAATGCAACTCCAAGATAAAACAACATTGGCTTTCTGCAACAAACTTGCACCAGTTTAATGTGCCCCTTAGAGAACTTCAGAGTTGTGCTCAGACATCAAAAACAAAAAATAAATGATCAGACTTGCGCTATAAAGAGGGAGAGAGGAAAAAAAAAGAGTAGCACTCAATTTGTATGTTACAATTGTTATATCAGGAGGATACCTCCTCCTCTATTTATAGAGTTGAGGACGTCTCTTGAAGGTACCCCTTTGAAAAGTTGTGTCTCTTGATGGTATCCCATTGTAAAGTTGTGTCCCTTCAAGCCAACGGTCTAGATCTAAACACCTAGATCTAAAGATCCAGATTCATACCCTCTTATAAGGATGCAATCCTAGGAACAAATGTGTCCTTTGATTAAAGGACACATCATATGTCGACCTCGGTTCTGATTTTGATACATGGCCGACCCCATGACTTCAATGAGCCCCATGACCTTCATGACCTTTATGAGGCCCATGACATTCATGATCTTTATGAGGCTCATGAACTTCATGACCTTTATGAGGCTCATGACATTCATGACCTCTATGAGGCTCATGACCTTCATGACATTTATGAGGCCCATGACCTTCATGATTTTTATGAGGCTCATCTGAGGAGCATATGAGGCACATCCGAGTCCTCCATGACGTTCATTACCTCTATGACATTCATGATCCTAGGCTTCCAAGGCCTACGAAGCCTCCAATGCCAACCTCTAAGCCTCCCTTAAGAGCGGACCTCTTCTCCTGACCTCACTCAACCCATCTTATTAGCACGAAACCAAAGAAAAACAAAAAACCACAAGAAAATAAGTTATAAATAAATATATATTAGGTATTTTAGAAGCTAACTATTCAAAAAATACAACACATATATATACTGATTAGGAACAAATTCTTATGCATTCAATCAATCATGAAAATAACGTAAGACAAAACTTTGAGTCCCATAGTAAGAATATTACTTGAAACAAAATGGTTTCCAAACACTTGCTTCTATGGGAGAGAAACTCGTAGCAAATCGAAGATTTGAGTAGGCCTTTGTACAAGATATTCCGTGAGGAAAAAAAATTAAATAACAGATGTGATCAAGTTAAGGCTTTGTTGGGGGAAAATAATAATGGATACAAATCAAACCGTCAATTGAGAATCTAAGATGATCCTTGAGAAAAGGACACGTGGCATGCATCTAAGGCACAAAGTATGAGAAGAAGAGATGTTTGAAAAAGGAACTTGTGTTTGACCCCTCAGGCTGATCCAGACATGATGGAATAGATTGATGAGGGTAGCTGGGCATTTAATGGTCTGCCATTAATGTTCATAAATACTGACACCAACCATAAATGCCAAGTAGGTAGATTTTATTGGCCAGATCACCATATCATGGACTGAATCAGCAAAAAGCAAGACCGGTACTCGATAAAAGTATAAGGACAGAGACAAGCATCAGAAAATATGGAGGACGTGGACTATAAGGTGGTCAAAGAAGGCCAAGGGGGGTCGTAAACGGCTGACAAGACGTCCTAGCGCCACCCTAAGGGGTTGTAACCCCTCGAACCTACTGTTTCCTAGGTGGCTGATGATCGAGATGGTGGTAGGTGTGGAGAAGCTTGTTTGGGAAGCTTCCTCTTAAACTTATATATAGAAAAAAGGGAGAACATCCTAAAAAGGTATTAGTCCTCTTGTGATTTTACTCCCTCTATTATTCTAAGATCTCATTTCACTAGAGAGGAAGGGAAGATAGTGGAAGTTTCAGTATCTCAAGGAACACCCATTTTCAAGGAGCTCTAGTGTTCCAGTCAAAGCTCCATACGACGTGTCCATGAAAGTCTCTACCTTTAGCATCGGAGTGGCCTCGGGGCATATCCCGCCCACTTTCTTGTTGTGTAGGTGTTCTAGCTACGTGACAAGATCGAGGAAGCTGAATAGATTCCATCGACAATAGAATGGCGCCCACTGTGGGGCCTTAACATACTTTGCCTCCCAAATCTTTCTTTCCCTTTTCATCTTACTTCCCTTCAAGTTAATCTATACCCTTTACCCTTGACACACCTTTTACGCATGGCACCAGCGGGAAGAGCCAAAAGTTCTTATAACCTATGAGAAACCTAGGCCCGTCGCACTGAAGCAAATATATGCAAAGAACGAGGGGAGATCCCCGTGAGTCTTGACCCTCAAGACGCTCCACCAGAAGACCCTTCCGTAGAAGGAGCTGGAGGTCCCAACCTTAACCCCTCTCAATATGTCACCAAAGTACAATTTGATAGACTGGCCCAACAATTGGCCACTTTGACAGAGTTGTTGCAACAGTGGTCCGTAGATATACCGACTGCTTCAGTACCTCCAGCTGATGTCCCAGAAGTCCCACAGAGATCTCAGCATTCCAGACGCTCTGCTCCACAAGCTGTGCCCCTTAGCCCCACGCGGGCTAGCCCTTCGATTGATTCCTATCGCAGTAGGGGTCGAGGCGATCGCTGGGGAGAACCCCGCTTCCAGTATGTTCTAGAGTACGACCCTAATGAAATAGTTGAGAGCAGCCATGAGTCCCTGTCCGTCTCACGAAGATCATCTATCTCACACAGGCAGGGGCAAGACAGGGAGGTAGAAGGGCCCAAGGCAGGATGTATACAGAATAGGACGTGGCACAGGAGGCACAAAGAAGGGTTAACGAAGCTAGAAATGCCAGAGAAGATGCCCAGGTGAGAGTCGATGAGGCCAGACAAGCCCAAGAAGATAACCAAATAAGGGTCGACGAAGCCAGGTGAGTCCAAGAAGAAGCCCAAGCTACGATCGATGCTACATGGGAGGAAAGAGCAACAGTTTTACCGTCAGTCGCTATAGTTCCACCCGCCATGTCGTTGGTAGCCACTCCCTCTATAGGAAGTACACCCACTAGTTATGAAAATATAGCCTGGCTCGAACACGTAGTGAAAGATCAGATGGACAGAGTACAACATGTGGAGCTGGGGGTCGATGCTGATGCCCTCTAGGATTATGCCAGGGAGACAGCTTTGATAGATGAGGTCATGAGCCATCTTCTTCCTATCAACTTTGCCTTCCCCAATATAGGGTGGTATGATGGCAAGACCAACCCCGAGAAGTACCTAGACAATTTTAAGATTGGGATGGTCATTTACGGCCTCCATGATGCTTTATGTTGCCGAACTTTCCCATCCACCTTAAGGGAGGCTAGGAGGGCATGGTTCAACAATCTACCCCCTAAATCGGTGGAAACTTTCAAGGAGCTTAGCAGTTTGTTCCTCTCTCATTTTTAGGGGAGTCGAGCTCAGAAGAAGAACTTATCTCATTTGATGGCGATCAAACAAGGCGAGAGGGAGCCTCTTCGACCATTCATCGTCTGTTTCTTGGGAGTAGGGGGAGAGATTAAGGACTTGTAGCCTGATGTGGTCATTTTGACCCTGTCCAAAGCTTGTCTGGATCATTAGTTGG
The DNA here is from genome assembly GCA_028583415.1 of Protea cynaroides. NCBI lineage: Eukaryota > Viridiplantae > Streptophyta > Magnoliopsida > Proteales > Proteaceae > Protea > Protea cynaroides. The sequence goes on from CM053265.1 coordinate 61,992,846, forward strand.
TATTTTCTCTCAACAATAAGCATCCCATAATACATGCCAAAATCTTCAGTCAATGCAACCAATATGCATCGGGAGCAGAAGTTGTGGTAGAGTTACCTGGATAGGTGAATCCGTCTCCTACAGTTGTAGAATCGAAGAAGAAAGAAGTTTTAGAGAAAGCTTCTAAAGAAGGAGAAGCAAGCAAGAAAACCAGAGTGGTCAAGGAATTGTACCTGGCCTGCCCTGCACCTGAGTATACACCTCTCAACCGGACCATGGTTGAGATCTTAAACATTAAGAGAGGTGACACTATGTTAGTCCCTCCCCCTAAGATGATTTTCAGACCCAAAGAGCGCAACCGACTACTATATTATGCGCATCACCAAGATCACAGCCACAACACCCACTTATGCAGACATCTAAAAGACATAGTCGAAGATTTGATCCAGCATGGACAATGGACTGAGTTCATAGGACCAAGACAAACGCCACCCCCACCACCTACAGTGGTACTTCCATCGCCTCCCCCAAGGATAGCATTGGGAGGGCGGAAAGGGTCGAGCACAGGCCCCTGCCACCCCCAATGTCACCCCCAAGGGGGTTTATGGGCCAGGTTGATCTATACCTGGTGGGTCGACAAGAGATAATGAAAGAGCAACCTGTCGGAGGGGTTCGAACCGTTTGTGAAGAGAGTCCCCCTCTGAGGCTATTGGGCAAGGCGGGACTAGAGCAAGATCTGGGACTAAATGATGATGAATATGTGATGTTGAGCCTCCTAGAATGCATGACGGTGACTGTCTGGCCAGAGCATATGCAGCAGAAAGTACTTTTAATCGTGGTCGAGCCTGTAGAGGAAGAGTCAACTAAAGGAAAGAAAGTTAGAGAATGAAAAGAAAACATGGGGGGTCATCCTCCAAAAAAGTCAGATTTGAGGGGTACATTTATTTTGACGATGATGACCTTATTGATGTTGTTACCCCTCATAAAGATCCCCTCATTATCAAAATGGCCGTTGGAGAAGAGTGGGAAGTAAGTCGCATACTGGTCAACACCAGAAGTGCTTATGAGATCCTCTACTACGACACGTACCGGAGGCTAAGATACAAGGATGAACAATTAAGACCCGTGAGATATTATCTTTTGGGGTTTAATGGAGAAAGAGTACGGGTGAAGGGAGCCATCCAAATTGATACTCACCTGGGGACTTATCCAGCGTAAGTAAGTGTCAATCTGAAGTACATGGTGGTAGATACCTGATCAAGCCACAACGGTATCCTTGGCAGAACTGGTCTCAATAAGCTACAGGCTTGCTTGTCAACCTATTATCTACTCATGAAGTTTTCCACTGAATGGGGGGTTGAATATTGTAAGGCAGACCAATCAGTATCAAAGAGGTGTCATGCGGCTTCCCTTGCTGCACTCGAGGAAGATCAGCCCGTTCAGGTAATCCAGCTAGACGAATACCTTGATGACTTCCGGGTGGAGCGGACAACTCCGATCAAAGATCTCGTCCCTGTGCCATTTAACGATGACCATCCAGAAAAGACTTTCCTCATTGGCTCGGCCCTCCCAAAAGAACAAAGACAAGAGCTCGTTGAGTTTCTAAAGGCGAACTCTGGCGTATTTTCTTGGACTCCTGAAGATATGTCTGGGATTCCATGGTCGACTATAGAGCATTACTTAAAGATAGATCCTCACCAACGCCTTATCTGACAAAAGAAAAGAACCATTTTGGCAGAGAAGCAAGTGATCATCGATCGAGAGGTCGAGAAGTTGTTGAAAGCCAAATTTATTCGGGAAGTGTATTACCCAGACTGGTTGGCTAATGTTGTACTAGTACCTAAGTTTAATGATCGCTGACGTGTATGTACTGATTTTACCGATCTCAATAAAGCATGCCCAAAAGATTCTTATCCCCTACTTCGAATAGATCAGCTCATCGATGCCACTACTGGGCATGAACTGTTATCCTTTCTGGATGCATACTCAGGGTATAATCAAATAAATATGGCCAAAAAAGATGAGGAGAACACTGCCTTCATCACCAGCAAAGGCACCTACTGGTACACGATAATGCCATTTGGACTCAAAAATGTGGGGGCGACGTACCAGAGGCTCGTCAATAAGGTATTTGAAAGACAGATCGGTCGAACCATGGAGGTATATGTAGATGACTTCCTGGTCAAGATGGCTAAGGCGCTGGATCACCTGAAGGACCTCAAAGAAGTCTTCGAGGTAGTACGGAGAAAATTCTATGTGTCTCAATCCCTCAAAATGTGCTTTTGGAGTACAGTCTGGCAAGTTTCTAGGGTTCATGGTGTCACAGAGGGGGATTGAGGCCAACCCTACAAAGATCGAGGTGATTCAAAGTATGAAATCTCCAACTACATCGAAGCAAGTACAAGTGCCTACCGGACGGATTGCTGCTCTAGGAAGATTTATGTCTAGGTCTGCCGATTGATGCCTCCCATTCTTCAAGAATCTTACGGGATCCAAGGCTTTCGAATGGACAGCAGAATGTGAGGAAGTGTTCAATAGTCTTAAAAGGTACATATCTTCCCCTCCATTGTTGGTAAAGCCAGTAACAAGAGACAATTTACTACTCTATTTGGAAGTATCATCGTGAGCGGTATTAATCAAGGAGATCGATAAAGTGCAGCATCATTTCTACTACATCAGCAAGGTCTAACTAGATGCAGAGACCAGGTATCAATATATTGAGAAGTTGGCCCTAGCTATGGTTGTCTCCGCCTGTAAACTAAGACCATATTTTCAGTCTCACCCCATCACTATATTGACGGATCGACCCTTGAATAAGTTCCTCTCTAGAGCATATGTGTTAGGACACATGATTAATTGGGTCGTCGAGTTAAGGGAATTTGATCTCAAGTTTCAACCTCAGACCACCATCAAGGCACAAGCCTTGACAGATTTCCTGATCAAAAGTACCCTTCTAGGTGGTGAAGAAGAGGGGTCGAATGCAGAACGAGCACTTGAAGAAGCTAAAGTCAAGATCTTTCTCGGCCCGGAAGAACCTTCCTGGGTCATGTACATAGATAGAGCTTTAAACAAGGAAGATGCGGGAGCAGGAATTGTTCACATCAGTCCAGAGGGATTCAAAGTATTGACATCAGTGCATTTTGGCTTCTCAACAACCAACAATGTGGCCGAATATGAGGCCCTGATTGCGGGGCTTAAGTTAGCCAAAAAAACTATCCATAACTCACTTATTGATGCACAAAGATTCCTAAGTAGTCGTGCGGCAAGTCACAGGAGCCTATGAAGCCCGAAAATAGCATCTCGCCAAATACTTGGCCCTAGTGAAGCAACTAATCGAGCCCCTAGAAAAGTTTGAGATGGTCAGCATCCCCCAGGATCAGAACATTGAAACAGATGCCTTTTCTTACTTGGGGTCGGGTGATTTCAACAGCTTTGACGTACCAGTCTATGTGGAACACTTGTCCCAACCAAGCATCGATCCAATGGTGAAAGTCATGATTGTAGACATCAAGCCGTGTTAGATGGATCCTTTGCTCACCTACTTAAGAGAGAACGTACTACCAGATGATAAAAAGGAAGCTCAACGCATTTAGAACCAAGCGGGGTTGTATGTCATCCATGATGAGGTACTCTACAAGAAATCTCACACATTTCCTCTGCTTCACTACGTCCCCCCTTCGAAGGCTGAATATATCATGGCAGAGGTACATAAGGGAATCTATAGAGCCCACCAGTGCAAACGCACCATCTGTTTTAAGATTATTCGAAGGGACTACCATTGGCCCCATATGTTGTAGGACTGTGAAAGATACATCAAAGCTTGTGAGCCATGTCAGAAGCATGCTACCATGTCTCATCGCCCGTGCGTCCAACTGCAACCCATCCCTTCATCCATTCCCTTCGTAGTATGGGTTATGGATATTCTAGGACCATTTCCGCAAGCAAAAGGGAAACTTCAATACATTCTAGTGGCAATTGATTACTTCACTAAATGGATCGAAGTAAAGGCAATGACCAGGGTCACTGCACCCAAGGCAGTGGAGTTCTTCAGGCTGGATGTGCTCTACAGGTATGGGATCCCGCAAGTACTGATTACAAACAATGGTCCACAATTTTCAAGTCCAGTCTTCAGTCAGTTCTGTTGCGACCATCGCATTGGCCATAAATTTGCGTCAATAGCAAACCTGGAGGCTAATGGGCAGACAAAAATTACCAACTGCACCCTATTGCATGGCTTATCATGGCGCATCAAAGAGAAGAGAAAATTATGGGCACAAGAGTTACCCAGTATGGTATGGACGTATCGAACTATAGAAAGGACAGCCACAGGAGCTACTCCTTTTAAGCTGGCGTTCGAAACTGAGGTTGTTATCCCTGTCGAAGTAGTGGAAAAAAGTTACTGAGTATTGAACTTTAATGAAGATACCAACAAAGACATTCTACTGATGGACTTAGACCTGCTGGAATATGTTCATGAGACCGCTCGACTACACATAGCAGCCTACCAGTAAAAAACTGCTAAGTACTACAACTCCAGGATCAAGGATAATTTGTTCCAAGTAGGTGACTTGGTTTTACGATCGACGACTATCACTGCCCCTACTCAACAGGGCAAATTGACCCCAAATTGGGAGGGACCATACCGGGTCCCCAAAGCTACTAGACCGGGGTCATATCACTTGGAGACGATGGGTGGGTCAGCCATACCATGCACTTGGCATTCCAAGAACCTCCGAAAATACTACGTGTAAGGCTTATCTTTTACTTAATGAAGGCTCTTTCATACTCCTCCATTTCTATTTCATAGAAGTATGTGGTCAGGTCAAAGATTAAGCTCTCCCATAAAGAGAGATAAAGCCTACTGGTCATAAAAAAGAGATAAGGCCTACGGGTCTCAAAAATGAGATAAAGCCTACAGGTCTCAAAAAAGAGATAAGGCCTATGGGTCTTAAAAAAGAGATAAGGCCTATGGGACTCGAAAAAGAGATAAGGCCTACGGGTCTCAAAAAAGAGATAAGGCCTATGGGTTTCAAGAAAAGATAAGGCCTACAGGTCTTAAAAAAGAGATAAGACCTACGGGTCTCCAAAAGGAGATAAGGCCTATGGGTCTCAAAAAAGAAATCAAGCCTACGAGTCTCAATAAGACTGAGACCATCTACTTATTGGGGTAGTCGTTGACTCCAATTCAAATTTTATATGTCCTCCGATTCTGTCTTATAATGATCGACGGAGCGTAATACTATAAACCAGGGGGTATATGTAGTATAGTTACTTTGTGAAGGAGAAAAGCGAAGTGTAAAGGGGAAAGTAAGTGTATTGATAAGAAATAGGGCCCAAGGGGCTCACCAAAAAAAAAAAAAAAGGGGGGAGGCACCAAGGGGTTTACATAAGAAAAAATATCAGTTTTGACCCCTAAGAAGCTCATTCTATCAGAGGTGCATTTATGGGAGGTGTTTATGAGGATGTCATGTCGGGGGTTTCTTCTGAAGGGGCAAAGGGGGGATCTTCAGGGGTTGTTCTTGGAGTTCCTTGTGGAGGAACAACAGAGAGAGGAGCGACCTCTTGAGGAGAAGGCACCACTACTATCCCGGTACTAGAAGCCGCTGGAGGAGGAAGGTTTAAAGGTTGATCGATTTTATCCCGAATCACTTTATTCATGAGGGTGATGCAGGAGAAATCAAAGGCTAGAAGATGAGCAGACATCTGCGAATGAACCTTGAGGAGGGCTTCCCTGATGGCTCTAGCTCTCTCTTTATGAAAAGGCCCTCCATGTCATCAGATTCCAGCAATGCTCTCAGATTCTTCTTCTTATCCTGTGCTAAAGTGGCATGGGCTTGCGACAGATCTTGGGTTAGGTGATCTGTGGTTGCCTGAGCTTGGGCCAGTTCTTCGGCCAGACAGGTCATGGAAGACTGCATGTCGACACCCTGATCCTTCATGACGGCTATCTCCTCTTTGAGGGCTTTCTCCCTGGTCAAGGTATGGGTCAATTCAACCTATAACCTATCGCTTTCCGGGGACAAATTGACCTTCTCCCTTATCAATTCATCATGGGCCTCCTAGAGATCCTTGACTTCCTGTTCCAATTGATTGTTGAGATCGGTGGTTGCTTTGAGCTGGTCTGACATAACTTCATTGAGTAGCCACACTTCTGGCAATTCTTTCTGGGCGGCCTTGAAGACTTTGGCATGAGTGGTGAAGTACTCATTAAGCCGCCTATACCTTGTCTTCTCATTGGCAAGCCACCTGTGGTTCGTGTCCAAAGATGCTTCAGCACAGCACCATTTTATGTCAAGTTCAGTGGCTTGATCGTCTATCTCCTTGGTACGGGCCTCTGCATCATCTCTCTTTTGTTCCACCAATTCCATTTCTGAAGACAGAGTATTTCACTCCTTGATCCAGATCTTCTCAACTTTGGTTCGAGCCGCGATGGCAGCATCTCAATCGAGAATGGCTTGGTCCCGCTCTGCCAAGGAGATCGAAAGAAGCTTGTTACCCTCTTGAACCAAACCTTGCACTTCCTTGAGCTTGCAGGCGGACCCTACTAACATCTTGCGATAATAGTTTGTCCCACACATTAACTGTAAAACATATCAAAGAAGATATCAGATACATATGCGCTGGAAAAATAGAAAGAAAGTGGTAACTCACCTAGTACAAGGCCACACATTGACCTTGATCGATATTATCAAGCTTGGCTTGCTTGATGAAGTCTGCGTCTGTAGATAGGCAAGCATGGTGAACTATCTCCTGAACCACCGAGAGGTTAAACAACCTCGTATCTGTGGTAAGGACTTTCCAAGGGGGAGTAAACAATATTGGCTCTGCTGTGGAACTTGAGCCGGTGGCAGAAGGAATCAAACCTGCAGTCAAGGCCGCATTGAAGCTCCTACTAGGGGTCGAAGTGGGACCTTGGATCATGACAGCAGGTGAAATGGTAGGGCTTTTGCCTTTGGTGTTGTCCTCTGTGGATAGGCTGAAAGGTGAAGATTGTACAGGCATAAAGGAGGTGGTTATTTGAGGAAAAGTGGAAGGGGCTAAAGGGGGCAAGTCTCTGGAAAGGGGTTGAAAAGAGGTTACCACGATCGAATCTATAGGAACCAATGGTAAACATGTGGGTGCTGTAGTAAAGTTTTCTATGCTTGAGTGATGTGGTGTTACTGCTACTGTGGCGCTTGCTGTAGTCTGTGCTACGCCGGGAAGAGAACCGGCAGCGAGGCTTGCTTCTGTGGAACTGGGAGGGGCGCGAGTAACCTTCGGGATGACGGTTGTAGTGGTGACAAGAGAGGCACTGCTTGAAAGGCTGGCAGGACGCAAAGAAGATGATCACATCTGACGGGGGCAGAGATTGCAGTGGCGGAGGACCGGTTGAAATCCTCTGCAGAATGTCATGAGGAGTGTCCTCAGGATAGATGAGTCTAGGGGTCTCAGAGACAATCTTCCTTCTCTTTGATTGACACAATGTCTCTGAAACAATTGTCTGGTCGTCATCCTTTGCACAAAATAGGAAAGGCAAAACACTCAAAACTATAGTGTTCGGGGGCGATACATTAAAAAAATGGAAAGTACAAGATAACAGAATATACCATCTTCTACGATGTCGATGATCGGAGGGACAACCGGCTCTTCTGTATAGGTTGTGGGATCGAAAGCTCGAGAAGAAGATCCCCCCTGTCGGCTCAAGTTCGATGGGCAAATCAACCGGGGCTGTAGGGTAGAATGATGGAGGCACATCTTCTGAAGGCAGTGGAAGGATTTCTGTAGGAAGGGCAGGAGTCTTATCTGTAGCCCTCTCAAAACCCTCCAGTTTTTGGGCCACAGTGGCTATTATTTCCTCCCTTTCCCTCTTCTGATGACAGAACAAGTCTGCCCCCATCAAATCCTCACACATACTGTCGTCAAGACCCTTTACTGCATCAAGAACCAACATTGAGGTGTTAGGGGTCGAATGAAAGCACAAAGTATAGTAAAGAATGAAGGACAAGTTAGTATTATCAGTGGTCTAAAGGGAATTTACTTAGCCCGTACAATAATAGAAACTTGTTGTGGCCCAGGTCCTTGTACTGGACTGCTCTCCCTCTTTCTTCTACCCTTTGAAGGGTCTCCATCTCAAGCGGTGTTAAGATTGGGGTGATCCCCACTACTCAGGGGTCTATAAACTGCCATCGGTTACCAATGGGAAAGGCATGCATGCCCATTAGGCTATGGCCTCGTCTTACTATGGCCCCAAGGAATTTCTCCTTCCAGTGAGGGACTAAGGAAGGGGTGGATTGGACCATGGGGGAAACCACATCTAAATTCCTACAGAAGAAGTAATAGGTGTCATTAGGCTCGGTCTTGTGGGTCCAGGGGTTATTCCAAGTAATCGCCCCAGGTCAAATAAAAATTGGAAGAACCTTAGAGTGGGAGGCTCACGGAAACGGAGGAAGAAGATGATGAAGGAATGGATATGGGCTTAGGAATTGGGTGGAAGCTGGGTAGGGGCCAAGCCATAATTACCCAAGATATCGAATACGAGAGGGTGGCAAGGGAAGCGGAAACCGGAGAGGAACATGTTGTAATTTATCACTATCCTATGAGAATAAGGATGGCAGGCTCGGTCTTCAGGTTCCGAAACTATCAGTTCAATGGAATCAGGAATTAGGAAAGAAGCCCTAAGATCCTGGAGTTTGGACTCAGTCATTAGGGGTTTCATGGAAGATGCCACACAGTAAGGACCGGTCTCACCCGAGGCGTCATGGGGAGGACTACCGGGGTTACCGCTTGAGCTACCCTCACCCTGGGTAGATCGCCGGATTTACGATCGACGCAGGGTAGGCTCAGAGGCACGGCTGACAATGGCCTTACCGTGAGCCATGACTAGTTAAAGGTGAAATAATAGAAATCAAAAATGAATAAAGGTTGGAACTTACTCGAAAGACAAGCAGATCAATGGAAACCCCTTGCGATGAAGAAAGAGCACTCTGCGCAAGATCAGATACACTGAACGGAAGAGCTTAAGGCAATGTAAATCCTCAGAGAGCACTGTAGACGTTCAAATGCGAGGAAGAAAAATAAAGAAGAAGGCGAGATTTTATAAGTTTGCTGACAGGCGGGTCCCATCTGGCAGTCATGATGGTTTCGAGCGGTGTGACCATCATTTAAAATCATAGATATGACACTTGGATAGGGAAGCAACGCATGGACGGTCACGATGGATGAGAAATGGTGGGATTGACGCTGATAAATCGAAATGACGGTTCGATCAAAATAGAAACGTTGCCGGGTGCATTCAATCAGGGCTCATTTAGACCGTTATAGACCTTTACATACATTGCACAGGGGAAGTGGGCATTCAAATTTTGTGAAAGTGAAGGGAACCTGCTGAGATATATCCGTGTGCGGAAGAAGAAAGCATTTTCCCCCCATAAATGTGTCTCCTTCGGTAGAAACGACGTGGAGGAGGCAAAGGGGTTCTGTTGGGGGAAAATAATAATGGATACAAATCTGACCGTCAATTGAGAATCTAAGATGATCCTCAAGAAACGGACACATGGCATGCATCTAAGACGTGAGGTATGAGAAGAAGAGATGTTCGAAAAAGGAACTTGTGTTCGCCCCCCAAGGTTGATCCAGACATGATGGGACAGATTGATGGGGATAGTTGGGCATTTAATGGTCCGTCATTAATGTTCATAAATACTGACACCAACCATAAATGCCAAGTAGGCAGATTTGACTGGTCAAATCACCATATCGTAGACTGAATCGACAAAAAGCATGACTCATACTCGATAAAAATATAAGGACAGAGACAAGAATCAGAAAATATGGAGGACATGGACTATAAGGGGGTCAAAGAAGGCCAAGGGGGGTTGTAAATTGCTAACAAAACGTCCTAGCGCCACCTTAAGGGGTCGTAACCCTTCGAACCTACTGTTTCCTAGGTGGCTGATGATCAAGATGGTGGTCGGTGTGGAGACGCTTGTCTAGGAAGCTTCCTCTTGAACATACATAGCAAAAAGGGAGAACATCCTAAAAAGGTATTAGTCATCTTGTGTTTTTACTCCCTCTATTGTTCTAAGATCTCATTTTACCGGAGAGGAAGGGAATATGGTGGAAGTTCCAGTATCTCAAGGAACCCCCATTTTCAAGGAGCTCTAGTGTTTCACTAAGAGCTCTATATTGCATGTCCTTGGAAGTCTCTAACTTTAGCATCGGAGTGGTCCCGAGATATATCCCACCCACTTTCTTGTTGTGTAGGTATCCAGCTAAGTAGCAAGATCGGGAAAACTGAATGGATTCCACCGATAACAGGCTTCATGGCAGAGAGATACCATGAGATCCCAATTACGGCACAAGAGTTTTCCTAAGAACCCAATTACGACACCAGTTTCTGTGAGAGCCCAATTAGGGCTTAAGATCCTCAAGGTACGTAGAGTTGCAAAGAGAAGGAATGGAAAAGAAGATCCTCGAAGCTTCAGGTTGCAAAAGCTTGAGATCGCAAGGTCACAAAAGCTTGAGTTTGGAGCAAGACTTGAGCTTGGAAGGAGGGGGGCTCAAACTTGACGTAGGGTACATCTCCAGAAGGTTGGTGTTCACAAAAGTGGTGGATTCTGACCAAAAAATTAATGAGGGAAAATAAAATATGAAAAATGATTGGTGGTACATGTCATCCAAAGTGGCATGGGTAGTGAGGGAAAATAGTATGCATGAAATATGATGATTGGTTGGTTAGAAGTCCAGTACATATGGAGAAATTGGAATATTTGCCACGTAGGTTTGACCAAGAAAGTGTCAATGTATGGTTTTCAAATGGAAAATGAAAAATGCCATATGCAATAGTGGGCTGCCACATGGATGGTGGAGATGCTAAATGGAGGGTTGATTTGAGAGATACGATTGCTCAACAAGGGGAAGGTAAGAAAAGATGGATTGATTTGGGAGATGATTGCTCAACAAAGGTGAGTAGGCCGGTAATTTATAATAATAGGGTACCTAAGTCTCTTAAAATGCATGAAAAAGTAATGGGTTAGGAAGGAGGTGATGAGGGGCAAAATTGGAAGTTAATCAGCGAGACACAAACCCATTTTGCCCCTCCACCAAGAAGAGCTTTAAAAAAAAAAAAAAGGAGAGAGATAAAGGGAGGAAGAAAATTTAGGGGTTTCAATTTCTAGTACTCCGTGTCCCTTGAATCGGAATCATCCATTAAAATCTGGATCAAATTGTATTGTTTACTAAACTTGTCGGACTTAGGTTCGAATCAATTGTTAATCGATAACCCATGGTGTAAGGGTGCAATCTGTCAGTCTCTTGACCACACTAACTGATTATGGACCAAACCTGAGATCGATCAATTAAGTGATCATTTGGTTAAATCCCTAAAGACCTAAACCCTAAATAACTAAATATCTCTCGTTTCTCCTTCTAATTCTCCCTCTTCACTTTAGCTATGTTCTTTTAATTAAGAACTTAAAATAGGTTATTATGATACGAATATAGAATAAATAATGATCAATTAAGAACATGGGACAACAAGCTAGGGTTGTGCTTTTTTCCATTATAGATTGATAGGCAAATTTGAGACGATTAGTAATAAGATCAAATAACATAATCAATTATGGATCGATTGGTTTGCATCATTGAAATCTGTTAACAGACCGATTGGCATAAGACTTATTAGAGACCAAGACCAAGACCTATTGGACCGAATATAAATGTGACTATCTCTCACAAATGATGACTGATTAACTAAATCTACTGTTCACAATGTAAGGTATTAAATTAATAGTGATTGATTAGCTCTGACCAATACCAAACAATTGACACCCTTGGAAGAAACACCCCTTAATAAGTAGCAGAGCGTGGAGCTTCGAAGGAAAAGGGCTCAACCATGAATTAGGGGTCTCATCTCCAAACAGTTGGTGTTTGTACATCTTAATTAAATTCTGGTTTTCTTCTCCTTTCAAATCTAAAATTGGGTTTGGGTTTTAAATGGAGGGGAGTGTAGAGGAAGAAGATGATATCCCCTAACTACGTCTATCAAATCTATAAATTTATGTATGGGCTTTATATTTAGTCATGGACCTTAGTCTCTTTAAGTGATAGCCCACTATTATGGGTTTTCTTTTATATACAAGTCATTAAAACCAAAACCAAACCAACCCTTTTTGACCCGCATCAAATCCAAATCGAACTTTATTAGACCAGATTTGGATTGTGTTTTTAGAGCCTGATGAAAAACCGAACCAATAAGAATGAAACCGAGCCAGCCTAAGAAGTGATGAATGATGATCGCATAGTTGCTGAGAACCGTGATGATGTAGTTGGTTCGACCAGCCTTTGATGGCCCAATCTCCTTTGTTAGTCGAGCACAGACTGACTGATCATCCTTATAATGGACAGATAAAAGTCCATTATGCCAATATTTTACTAAATATACATGTAGGAAACCAACTCTGACACTGAACCAGCCTAATAATGGCCCGATAGCATCCCTTAATCCAACTTTCTTACAACATATACATATAGTAAACCGAAATCGAACCGATACTAGACCGATAAGATTTCATTATGCTAGCCCAATAACAAACCGACACTAGACAGACGCATTAACTAACATGTATAGTGCAGCCCACCTCAGCTGGATCTCTTATTGGCATGTTTCGAGTTGCCCCTAAAAAATCCAAGACCAACTTGACCTAGGATGAAACCAGCCAGTTACACACTTTTTTTTTTTAGGTAGGTAGTGGCCCCAAGGAAAGTAGAACTCATGACCACTTTTTTGAGGCATTGATCTTTTACCGACGAACTGTCCCCCTTAGGGTTACTAGTACACCCTTACATGTTATAGGAGCTGGGATTTCATTGAAATGATAGGATGATGTACGGACTATGTAGATGCATATAAATATTGAATTGTGAAGTTAATTTGACATTTTGTAGACTCTTTATATGGATGAACCTGTTGGCTTATTTATAAACCTATAGATGTAGGTTCTTGAATTGATTATGCAATATGGGCCGGGCCTCAACTTAATCCCTTTGTTGGACTAAAAATAATTAGCTAGTTTGGGACCTAAAGCTGCAAATTTCTTTTAAATCAGATCATGTTTAGATTCGATTCCCATCCTCTCCTCCTGACAACTGGCCTCTACTAATCAATTTCTATGCCAGGTAGGTGAAGTTGTGCTGCTGCTAATAAGAGGTCTGTAATACTTCCAAATTAAATCAATCAACAGAATGGTAATACTAAGTTTGATTTTGTCATACAAGTTCCGGTTGATATCCAAGATTGGATTGACCAGTGGATGCGGAAGATCTGTTGGTAACATGTGGAGATGAGGACCTGAGGTCACATCCACCGCTAAGACAATTATGGTTTGATTAATCCGGGGCCAAGGATTGATCCTATCTACCAGGTGCACCTGTCAGCTGAGCCCGATTGAAGTAAAGTTTTAGGATCCATCTGAAACCGGATTCACATTTTCTCTCGCCTGAGAATTGATAGGAGAGATAGCGGTCTAGATGAATGGCCAACACCTGGCTCTCGGGTGAATCCGAACCCTCTATCCTAGCCGACACTCCTGTCAGCTCAGCTTGTCGGCTCAGGAGTCGACTTGGATTCACTAGAGAGCCAGGTGTCGGTCATCCATCCAGTCTACTAAATCTCAGGCGGGAGAGGATTTCTATGCTCTGAAACATTCTGGTGTGGTATTGAACTAATCATTCAGAGTGCATCTAAATACGTGATCGGTATATTTTCAATGGTCAAAATTAGTACTGTTATACCAGAGTATTATAGGCACATTTTTTTTTTTCCAAATTTTAATCATATTCTTAGCTCCAATTATGGGATTTTCTCCCAAAGGTAAATTATTGTCAGGTTGAGAAAACTCTTACTTAGGTTCCATAGAGTCTTTTAATTTAATTGTATGTTCTTTTAAAGTGAAGATCAAGGTTTATTTAGATAAAGAAAGGTGTTTTCAGGTAGAATAGGTACTTATTTGTTCAGCCAATGAAGGAAAGCTTATCCAAGTTTAGAGAATCACCAATAATAGAGGCAAATCTTTAGGTTTTAGCTCCTTAAATGTGGAAATTAAAGTTCCCATTTGGCTATACCAATTGTGTGGGAGTGAGTGGAGCACTTACACCAACCTATTCATAATAAAGAGGAGAGGGAAATGGATATTTTAAATGAAAATGATGGATTCAGCCTGTGGATGTTGGGGACTGTTATAATCATACCATCGCCAATTGGTTAATAACCATAGGATTAGAACGTTGGGAGTTGTTATAATCATAGGACTTTAACTAAATGGTACATTCTAGAATGGTAACAGGTTATATAGTTGGAAGAGAAAGGAATAAAAGGGAAGTGAATTACAAACCAATTTTTATCTTCTTCTTTTTATTTTCTTCTATTTGGAGGTTGGCTACCCTCGCCATTACTGGTACTGTACGTATCAGGGTGCCACTGGTACTCATCTGCCGATTAAGGGAAAAGACATTCTAGGTTTTGCTTTCAACACCCAACTTCATGGTTTGACAACTTACGGATTTTAACTAGAACTTTTAAGAGTCTTTTCATCGAATTTTCATACTAGGCTGAGTACTAAAGATTCCTTACCTAAATATAATGCACGTCGTACTGTTTTGACTTGATTCCCATTACCAACAAGGTGGGAAGATCTGCTAGAGGCAAAAGACCAAATTAATAGGGGATTTTTGAAGTGCCTGTCTCACAAAATCAATTATTAAACTTCTTGTTTCAAGAATGAAACCATTTAAAACCAATTGTTGTCGATAGAATCCAGCAAAGTGGATTTATCAAGACAGACAATATGGAACTCTCAATGAGACATTGGAGTTCCTTCAGAAACAAGGGTTTCCTGAGATATTGCCCACTTGAACTATCTCCCTCCCCACTGAGTTAGGCACCTAAGGAAATTCATCAAAGATCATAACATTAAGTTGATAAAATGAGAGGTTTCTCCTTAATGGATTAGAGTCCGATTTTTTTCTCTCCTTTTGTTTGATGTCTTCTTATTACATATATAGATTCAATAGGAAACTTTACAAGCAAGCTCCCCCATAGCTATCACTATTTCAATCATCAGTTACATAGAGTATAGTAGATCTGTAAGGCTACGACCCCCTAAGACAACGCTAGGATGTCGTGTCAACCGCTTTCGACCCTCCTTGACCTTCTTCGACTCCCCTTTTAAGCTATATCTCCCATACCTCCTGATGTCTGTTTCTGCCCTTGCACTTTTACCAAGTAATGGTCTGACTTTGCGTTGATTTGGTCCATGATTTGGTGACTTCGCCAATCAAATCAGTATGTCTTGCATTTATGGTGGTTGTCAGCATTTATGAGCATTAATGACAATCCATAAATAGCCCAACTACCGACATCAATCTGTCATATCTCATCTGAGTCATCATAGAGGGTTGAACGCAAGTTCCTTTTGATATTTTTCATTGTGTCTTCCTTCCCATTCCTAATCCCTTAGATACACACCACGTGTTCTTCTCCCGAAGATCATCTAAAGTTCTCTTCCTATAGCCAGATCTAATATTAATCATTATTTTTCCCCCTAACACCAATGGTTTGAAACAGTTAAAATCTATTAAACCCTTATTTAATCCCTTAGTGTTGAAAGTCTATTCATAAAAATAATATATTATATTAATGCTTTCCATTAGCCTAGTACCTCTAAATCATAACCCACCTTCATAACTCCTAGAAGCAAAAATAATTAAAATTAGGAAAAATTACGAATACCTCCCCTGTAGTTTGCCCATAATCAAGGTACACCACAAACGTTTCAAACAATTACAAAGACTTCGCTTAAAATAAAAAAATTACAAAAATACCCAGTCTGTTAGTCATTTTCCTTTATTAATTGACGATGCATTAATTTTTAATACCCGAAATACTCTCACTCTTGCCTGACTCTATTCTCCACTGAATCTAGAGCTTTTATTCTTGTTTTTAGGCAATATTTGCATAGACTGAGGTTATATACAAAACGTTGTTGGACTATTCATGTCACACCTCAATTCTGCACCAACCAGAATGATGTGATGAACCGTCTATGATCCAACGGTTCAACCAGGATCTCGAAATGTTGTGTCCTTTTGCTTAAACCATACATATCCACAACCATAATTAGAATAAATAAACAATAGCGGAAGTCTTTAATACTAATGAACTGAGTATCTAACAGTGATAATATAAGTAAATATCCAATTATCTCAAAAAAAAAAAAAATAAGACATAAAATAAATTAATCAATTACATCTTCCGAATAATCCAACTAATAAATCTAATCAAAGACGCAAGAGTTGCACTCGCACGACGAATCATGTGGCTCTAACATAGTTTCTGCATCCATCGCCACAACATGACCGTACATTGGAGCATTCATGTAATCTTTTACGGTAGGACCTACAACATCAACTAAAAATATTTGACGTCAAAAGAGTTAGCACACATCATGGCTCAGTGAGCAAACAAACCAATGCAACAAACATATGCATGCATTCAATTCATATCTTTAGTCTGGTTCATAAGTTTACAATGTGCAATAGAAAGGATAGATGGTCATCGCATCTCTATACACGAGTATGTGAAGCTACCCAATGGATCAAACACCATTGTCGTCCCACATGCACCTACCATGGAATAGAGATAGAGCTAAAGTGTCTGGATCAAACATCGCATGACACTTCCCTTGATGCCCTACCCATACCAATACATAAGTCTCTATTGGCGAGAGCTTGCAAACTGGACTCGCAACTCTCCAATCCTAATGTCAAACAGTGTATCCAAGGCCTCACCCCAATATCCCTCAATACGTCTATAGAGATAGAGCTAAGGCCCCCCGGAAGAGTCAGAGACTACACGGTCCGAGACCACCTCCCCTGATGCCCTACGACGTAATAGTTCTGCTAAGATAATGGCGATACGATGATGTTAGTGGACAAGACTTGAGTAGAGATAGAGTTAGAGTCTGGTGACCAAGATGAACCATAGTGTCACGTCCTCCCCTTGATGCCCCACTCGCATCAAGTACACTAACCACACATATACATTCACATGCCTATTCCTAGCATCATCATCATCATCATGTTATAAATAAACTGAATTAAAAATGCATGAACAGTAATAACAGAAATATTGGATGACATGTGAAATGCACAATACACGCATACAAGCATAGAATCATTCATGGCATTGGACTCAATAAACAAAACTAATTTATTATTAGCTAATTAGTTTAGGTCTTGTTCCCTCACCTTTGATTGATAGTAGATCCTTGTTCAAGCTTTGTAATTTACTTTTAAACCACTTGGAAACCTAACAAATTTGTAGATTTTAAATTAGAATTAATTTCCATGAGTTTAGACTAATAGAAACTGAGGGGTCGCAGGTGTGGCATCACCTGTGGTCTCAGTTTCTACGACCACAGGGCGTGGGGTCGCAGGGTGTGGTCGGACCTACTCCGATCATATGTGGAACCACACCCTCCCTAAAAACTTTCTAAGGGCATGTGGTCGGACAAGTGTGTCTCGTGTGGTCGCACATCATGCGACCACACGTGTGTTGGTCAACCTTTCACTCTTAATTTCAATCCTCCATGTTTGGATTCCTTTAGCTTATCATCAAGGTCCTTCTTACAATTGTTCTATGGCTCAAAACTATTATTTTATACACCATCCATTGTCCACATAATTTTCTCCATGGATTCTCTTGAAATTTATCCATGGATGGATGGTTTGGGTTTCTCCTAAATCCTATCTTCTTCATAAACTATTCTAGGCTCTCAATTTATCATGGGGAATATGTTCATACCTTAGGCTTGTTGAAGATTCAGAGTTTTCTCTGAATTTTCTTCCTCCTTAGTCTTCCTCTTCAATTTTCCTTCTCTTCCTTCTCTTTTCTTTCTCTCACTTTCAATTAGAGTTCTAAAGGAGTGAAAGAAGCTAAGGGACGTCCTATTTATAGAGGAAAACCCTCCATAATATGCCCTAGTGAGTTTAGGAAAGACCCCCCTTCGAATTAGGAAGGTTTCCAAATTTTCGGTTCTGATTGGGTTCGTGTGGTCGGAGGTGGGGTCGTAGAATCCGTCGATCACACCTTCTAAAATGTCCGACCACACGACCTAAATTCATGTGGTTGGACTCTTTTGAGGTGTGGTTGGTAACACCTGTTTAGGTATGCGACCACACGCTCATAATTGACTGTTTTTGGTTGATTTCATACCTGGTCTTGTGATTTCTTCACTCACTTGGTCCACTTGGCTCGACCATAATAGGTAAACCTGATACAAGGTGGTAAGACCGGTTAGTTCGATACGGGTCTTACAATTCATTTAATTCTTCTAATGATATCCTTCATCGGAGTGTCACAACCAAAACGGTGATTCTAGTAGTGGAGCCCGTAAGAGGAAGTCGAGATGTGCAACTGAGGAACCGAAACCTGTTCTCCAACTGCTTGACTTTATGAGGAACTCACAGGCGGTATTGTCGACAATCGCAATGGGGGCCTCTGGAGGCGATGAGATACAAAATTACCTCAGCACGGTAAACAATGAGACTATGAACGGTGAGAAGAACCGACTGACAACGACGATCATCTTTAAGGGAAATTTTTTGGGGGTTTGTCGGCCCCAGTAGTGGTAGCGTTCTAGGTTAGAGTGCCCAACCCGGAGTCCTCGGAGGTATGAGAATCTCTGGTGAGCTTGACGACTATGGCCTTCACCTTCACCAAGAAGCTCAGCTTTCGACCCACTCTCCTGAAAACTAGCTTTTCCGACTGCACCGTTACCATAATCCCACTCAGAAGCTTCCCCATCACTTGATATACCGATTTGGGTTCCCCCACGGTTGTCACCGTCCTGATGAAGTGCATCGACATCCCTGTCGGACACCACTGCAATCTGTGTTCATATATTGTTGTCGTAGTTTTAGGTCGCTAACACTGACAGAGGGTCACTGAATAGTGTATGTGGCTATGTGTGTGTGTATCTTTTTCTTTGTGTAGGGAAGGAGAAAGAAGGGTATATTTGTTCATTTATCCTTTTAAGTTTAACACTGTCCAAAAAAAATGTATAGTTGTAATTGTTTGAAAGGTTTGCAGTGTACCTGGGTTTCTATAAACTACAGAAGAAGTACACATAGTTTATCATCTAGATAAATGAGCCAACCTTACAAATCCCCATATATGGTATATCAATTTACTCATATCTTAATCCATTAGTCTCCATATATGGCAAATATCACAAATATTCACCTCTCATCCATCCATGCACACTTACACATGCACATTTAATTCTTTTGCTGTTGGCGAGGCTTTGGCTGTCCGAGGGCAATGGATGTGACCATTAAGTAAGGTTATTCTGCTCTGCAGATCGAATTGGATAGCTTAGAGGTAGTCCAATGTTTGAATGGGTTGCAGCAATCTTTTGATATTTTTTTGGATACTGTCATTCAAGACATAGTGAACTGTTTATCAAAACACTGTACAGTTACTTTTATAACTTGTTGGACCACTACTCGAACCCGGAGCGATGGGTGGGGAAGGAAGGCAGTCAAAGAACTACTCACTAGGAAGAACAACGTTGCTAGCTCCATAAACTGAACTTGCTGCCCAGAGCCTTGACTTGAGCATTGTTTTTGTGCTTAAGGCTCCTTCGGGCCTACCTCATTGCCACAACTCATATAGTTGGCAAGGCTTGGAAGCAAGCTACCAGCGCCTATCGACGAGAACTAGTCTTGGCTTAGTTAGTAGTGCCCGCCCATTCTGTCCCCCTAGCCTGCTGGCCCGCTCTGAAGAATTCATGGGCCGGCAGGCCGAGCGGACTGGGATGGTCGAAGAAGTGCCTCGACACGCCGCAACCACTACTTAGACTCCTTTTATGCAATTATGAACTCCACGGAACTTTCTCGATTCCAAATGGCACACCGGGTGGCTAAACAAGCCCTTCCAGGTTCAGGTTTTTTGTGGTGGGATGCTGGTTCTAGTTGGTTACGGGACCTTTGTAAATTGGATGTAATGTATTTGGACAATATGGTTAATCAATGATCTTATGGTTTATCCAAAAAAAAAAAAAAAACGAATTTATATATTTTACAAAAAAAAAACGAATTTATATATAAATGCCTTGTGACACGTTTAGGAAAAAATAATAGAAGTACCTTGTGACAAAAATATTAATTCGTCTTTGTTATTAACGTTATTTTAAAGGGTAATTGACACATACCACCCCTGTACTTTAACCCGATTCCAGATATAATAAGTTGCTGAACCGGACGAATACCACCCTTTAATTTACACGATATTGACGAACCAATCAAGCCTTACAGTTTAACCTATTTATTCTCTTGAATATGACCAAAATACCCTTTGCAGGTTGCAGGTTGCTTTGAAGCAAATTCTTCTTCTTCTCTGGTAACTGCGACGACTGTCAAAAAAATACAAATACCCACACGAAAGTGGATATCGAGTGCTCCCGAATGAAGAGAGGAACCAAGGCGACGCAGTGGGTTTTCTACAACTGAACCGGCAAGACATTAGTACCGTCGCTGGCCATGTTGGCACTATCGAACTCGCCGCCGTCTCTGTCTTTAATGGATGTAGAATGGGACTTCGTCGTCGTTGCCTAAGAAAGGAAACGATATCGTCAACTTACCGCAAGAACAACTGGAAACAATTTTTGATTTTCCGGCGAGATTTTACGATCTTCCAATGCCTCAGATCTTCTATCTTCTCAGTTGTCGTCTCCTTCAATCGACCTCTTCGCTTTTTTCCTTCGGCCTTCTCTTTCAGTCGGGAGAGGAAGAAGAACAAAGGAAAGGAAAGAGGAAAAAATTAATAATGGTTGGACCAAGGGGTATAATTGTATATTTACTCTCTTTGTTTAAGAATGGTTGAACCAGGGGGTAACTCGTCCGATTTAACAACTTATTAAATTATCTGGAATCGAGTTAAAGTACAGGGATGATATGTGTCAATTATCCTATTTTAAAATAGCAATGAGGTGCTTTTCAAACCAGGCAGTCCATGAGACTACAGGACTGCAGGTGGAATAAACTGACAGATCCACCTAACATTTTAGCATATCAACTCCCATATACATTTATAACACATGATGCAAGGAGCTAAGCTCACAAACAATAGCAGAACCAGTAAGCCCGAGACTGCAAGCACTCATCTCTTCCTTTGCTCTTCTGCTTCACACTCATCAGGATGGTCGTCCATGTAGCCATTTACCCTTGGCTCCCTTTTGGCCATGTTAATCCTTTCATACAGCTCTCTAATCGCTTAGCTCTCCATGGCTTCAACATCTCTTTCCTTGCCACTCGTGATAACATACCCAAGATCCAGCCCTTGCGACGGTTCCCCGATCAAATTCAAATCGTCGCCCTTGATCTCCCATTACCACCGACTCAGATCGCAACCCGAACTGACTCAGACCCCCACCCTGACTCGCCAGTCTTCAAGCTCACTCAGCTCCTCAGGGCTACCGATTCGTTACAAGCCCAGGTGGAAACTGCTCTGAGTCAACTCAAGCCGGAAATCGTCGTCTACGAGTTCGCTCAGTACATTCCTTCCATAGCGCATGCCCTCGGCATAAAGGCTGTTTTCTACGGCGTTACTAGTGCTACCGCCATCGCTTACCATTTTGTCCCTGCATGCTCTGACCAACAAGACTTCACTCACCCACCGGTCGGATTCCCGCCGACCGGTGTAGCGCTGCGAGGCCACGAGGCACGACAGCTACTTTTCGCTTTCATTGCACCGGATGGATTACTGTCACTCCACCAGCGTGTAGTGATGGCCATGAAGGATGCGGATATGATCATTCTGAAGACTTGTGCAGAGATGGAGAACAAATATTGTGATTACATATCCGAGCAATACAAGAAGCCGGTAGTGATGGCAGGTAAGGGTGTAAATTGGTTCATAAATCGACTGGTTTTGGATCGGTTCAAAGTTTTATAAGAAAAACTAAAATCAAACTGATTAATAAATAATTGGTTCTTGTTTTCTAAATCAATACCCACTCAATTAACACCTGATTTATCTGTTACGAATAACCAGTTCATAAATTGTTTCGTATGTCATGAGATATTCGATCTTGTTAACCCTGATCCAGAGTCAACATGCCAGTGATCGATATCAATGTCTATTGACACCAGTCAAGCAGAAACCCCCTCACCCCTCCTATCTCTAATGCTAAAAATATCTTTTGTAGCAAGGCTTCGGTGATGCTCCTAACATCCCATGAAAAAGAATCAGTGTCAATGACACATGCCATGTGTCAAGTAAATGGACCCTTTGATAATATATTATTGGAAAAATTATTCAGACCTCCATTGACATTTCGTTCACTACACGGACCCCCTAGCTTTTATTGACTTACACGGATCTCCCTCATAAAGTGAAACTTATAACATTTAGTCCACTCCATTAGGAAATATACGATAATTGCTGATGTAAACATACCTTACTTTTTTTAAATACAAAAATACCCTTATCATATTGACGGAGATGACAAAGGAACAACAAGAAGACAGTATTTCATGTGGCACTGCTCGAATGCTATCAAGTTCTAAATCAACAATTGCTTCTCGTGGATCAACAGCCTCGGTATCCACAAAATCCCTTTCAATTAGGTCAAAGGATCGTCATTATACTATCAAACAAAGAGTGTTTTGGTCAATCTAAAGTTTAAGTTAACACTGTTAGTTTTTAGGAGGTATGTGTAAGTCAATAAGTGTTAGGGGATGCCCATGTAGTAAACAAAATGTCAAAGGAAGGTCCAAGTAAATTTCCCTATTTATATACATATTTATAATAACATATTACTTTAGTAAATTTCCCTATTTATATACATATTTATAATAACATATTACTTTAGTAAATTTCCCTATTTATATACATATTTATAATAACATATTACTTTTTGTTCCCTCCCCCAACTAGCTCACAGAGATAGGCTGTTAATCGGTAATATTTGGTTAATCATAGTTTAAACAGTTGTTATTCGGTTAGACTGCGGTTTAATAGTTCTAAACCGGTTTTGAATTGATTATTTATATGCAAAACCAAAATTGAGTTGATTCAATTCGATTCAATTTTCACTGACCGGTTTCGGTTAAGTTTCTCGTTTCAAGTTCAGAATTGACTCCTTTTGATGGCAGGTCCAGGTTTGAATGACGAACCGCAAACCGACACGCTGGATGAACGTTGGGCCAGATGGCTCGACCAGTTTCCAGCTGGATCAGTGTTATATTGCTCATTCGGCAGCGAGGATATCCTGAGCAAAGAGCAGCTAAGGGAACTGCTTCTCGGGTTAGAGGAGTCGGGCGTGCCGTTCATGGCGGTTCTTAAGTACCCCGACGGTATGACACAGGACGAAGCATTGCCAGAGGGGTTAGTAGAGAGGGTGAAAGAGCGAGCGTTGATCCACAGCGGGTGGGTTCAGCAGCAGTTGATTCTGGAGCACAAGGCCGTCGGAGGATACCTATGCCATGCAGGTTTCGGGTCGCTAGCAGAGGCGGTGGCGAGCGGGCGTCAGTTGGTGCTGTTGCCGCAGAAAGGAGATCAGTTCTTGAATGCGAGGCTAATGAGTACTGATCTCAAGGTTGGGGTGGAGGTGGAAAGGAGAGATGAGGACGGTTGGTTCACGAGGCAGAGTGTATGTAAGGCTGTGAGGTCGGTCATGGTGGAGAAAGAAGGCCCAGTTGGGAAGGAAGTGAGAACCAACAATTTTCGGTTGAAGGAGCTTCTCTTGAACAAGGATCTGAAGTCCAGTTATGTTGATCAGATGGTGCAGAAGCTAAGGGATTTGGTAGTAATTAAGGAAGTTAAGCAAGCTTAATATATATTATCTTTTCAATGCCTTGAATTGACCAAGGGTGTCTAAGGAAGAGATTCTCTGTTTGTTGATAAGAGAAGCAAGCCTTGTTGAAATAGGGGTTTTCCCCCCCCCCCAAAAAAAAAAAAAAAAAAGGAAAAGAATTTACCAGGGTTCACGGGGTTAAGGCCATAAGGGTTCCCAAACTGATGCCTTGATTTCTTTCTAGTGAAGTTTGGTAAGACAAGGTTTGTGCCACCTTTGGAGGGGAAAAGGGAGGGTGTGTAATAAATAATGTATTCCGAACATAGAATGAGAATGCGCTAAAGATAATGAGATATATTTACAATGTAAAATGAGCTAATGAGTGTTCTGGAATGAGTAGCGTTCTCAATCGCATTCAATGATCCAAGAATGAGAATAAATATTGTTGCCACTAGAATCCGTGCTTGGATCTTCCGCTATGGGTCTAACCTACAAATGACAAAACAAGGCAAAAAAGGGTTGGGCTTGTTGCCCTGGACCCACTCTGAGCTTAAGTCAGGAGCCTAGGCTACAAACAAGGGTCGGGCCTTTTGGGAGGCTGACGGAAAGAATAGTTTAAGCGGGGTTAGAAGGGTTATGATGGTAATAATACCGAGTTGAGATGGCCAAGGTGGGAGACAAGGAGTAACGAAGTGTCAGTGCCAAATGGGACAAAGCTCATAACAAAAAAGTGATTTGACCCTAGTTGTTGAAGCAGATTTATAGGGGTTGGTGGTGCAGACGTCATTGTTGTCTTTTGTACAATGGTAGAATTCATATAGCCTATTCTCCCTCTTCCTCTCTCCCCTCTTCCTTGTTCCTAATTCTCTCCTCCTCCTTCCATGAAACAATTTAAAAACCAGATAATCGAAACTAATTAATGCACTCTTCCATTTCTCCATGCCCTTTCACAATATAGTTGGGCATGCTATACATTTTGATTAGGACTTCCTTTCACCATCTTACAAATGACTTTAAGAAATTCAGTGGCATTATTTTCAACATTAGAAGCTTCTTCATAATTGCTTCTTCTCAATTAGGCCAATAATGGGAATTGAATCCTAAGAGTGTTATTTTCTCTTTTGTGAGTAAGATTCCTATTACCTTGAAACTTCTAAGGTTATGAGCATGCTATAAATTTTGATTAGGACTTCCTTTCACCATCTTATGAATGTCTTTTAGAAATTAGTGGCGGCATTTCAACATTAGAAGCTTCTTCATAATTGCATCTTCTCAATTAGGCCAACAAAGTAATTGAATCCTAGCAGTTTTCTTTTTTCTTTTGTGAGTAAGATTCTTTTCTCTTTGAGAGTAAGATTCCTATTACCTTGAAACTTCTAGGGTTATTAGCATGCTATAAATTTTGATTAGGACTCTTTTTTGAGTAAGATTCCTATTACCTTGAAACTTCTAGGGTTATGAGCACGCTATAAATTTGATTAGGACTTCCTTTCACCATCATACAAATGTCTTTTAGAAATTCAGTGGCAGCATTTTCAACATTAAAAGCTTCTTTATAATTGCATCTTCTCAATTAGGCCAATAAAGGGAATTGAATCCTAGGAGTGTTCTTTTCTCTTTTGTGAGTAAGATTCCTATTACCTTGAAACTTCTAGGGTTATGACCGGTGGGTTTAAGTTAAATCTCTCATCTCGCTATATTGGGAAACCCTTGTTGCTATTTAGGAGGAAAATGATTCAAGAAGAAGAATCAATTTATTCCCTCTCATTGGTGCTTTTTAATTTCTAATGGATATGGAATGTTTTTCTGCACAAACTGGTTTACTCCGAGCCAGCAAGGATCTGCACACAATAGGGAAGAACGACAGAGGTGGAGGTCGGGTTGGATAACCCTTAGACCACTCCAATGCCTAAGTCAATCCTTGAACACGAAGTATGGAACAGACATAAGTGTATTGGTTGCTCAAATTCTTTAGGTGGGAATAGAAGTCACCTTAAGCAAGATTATAGCTTTGAGAGTAGAATTGTGTATATCTTTACCTTCACTAGTCTTGGATTTATAGGCTTGGAGTTGCCAAATATGTCATGTACCCATTAAGCTAGGAGGACGGCATGAAGGGCTTGGATCTCGCCCTGACTGATGGGAATCGGCTAGACTCCCCTGATTGAGCTTTAGCATGGATCATGTGAAGCATTTTCCCCATATTCATCATCCGAGATTGACCTCATGGATCCAATAAGGATACAAACCTCCTTATTAGGCTCAGTGGGTTCCTTCGTGAGGTCCTCCGTAGACAAGTCTTCCCTATGTAGGCTTATGACTTGTCTTGCATCAACTTGCCTAATTCGGGCTCAACATTTGCATACGTGGTGATGTATTATTGAAGGATGGGTATATCCCCATAATAGTTGCCCCTTATTCTTCTAGGCTTTCCAAGCATTGGAGAGCAATTTGAGTATGGCGCCCCTCTTCCTTCTTTCCTAGGACTCTAATTTCTTAAAATGCTACATAATGACTAGGCTCCAGGTGTCCGTCAGAATCGAAGCGTCATTTGACTATTTGATCTTCATAATATTAATGGATATGATAGGGCATCCGTAACCCTAAGTAGATGCGCATGCTACGAACCGATTGCTTCATGCCACTTGTACCACTTCTAATCATGAGACCCAAAACACTGGCTATGGAGGTCACTTTAATTCTTCCACGCTTGGTTAGCTCTTCAAATCATCGGCTCATCGGCGATTAGATGCCTTGGAGTTGCCACACATATCTTGCGGAGGCACAACATTCAGGATTTCATTATTACAAATCGCTTTGATATCTTCCCGCCTTTGTCTATGAATAACACTTGCTTTTCTTTAGTTTCTTCACTTCAATCCTAACAACGCTATCTTCGAAAATTCTTGCTGCTTCGCACTTAGCCATTGCTAAAGTCTTTTTTACTGCTTTTCTATCTTCCTTCTTGGCATAATCTTGGACAACCATTCACAAAACCGTAAGAGCGATGCTAGTTGGGTTATGGAGGGCAACGAGACTAACTCCTCTAAAGAACCCTGTCGGCGCAAAGCCAAAAGAAAGGCTAAGAGCTAGGCTAAGAGGTAATCCACAGCCCGAAAGGTAACAAGCAAGGGTTCAACAACAAAGTTGTCAAGCCCTGCCCCTGCAAGGGCAAAATATGTTTCTTCTCTGGCTCCTGCCACTACTTCAGCTAAGCCTAGGCTGAGGTTGCCAAAGTCCAAATTGAGTCAAGTTGTTTCTTCTTCTTCCTCTTCTTTATTATGCACAGGTCAGGTAGAGAGTTCCCTAGCATTGGCTTCCATTCGTACCTTCAAGTAGGCTTGTTCTATTTCTGAGTCAAAGCTTTGCATCCATGAAGGTATTTTCAAGACAGGGTTTTGCCTTCTTATTCATCCTGTAATAGTGGTTATTTTCCACCACTACAAGATTTCCCCTGCCCAGGTCATGCCTAATGGATGGCTGGCCATCACTTCCTTCATTCTTTTCTTCTTTTGTCTTAGGTCACCACTTATGCTAGGTCTGTTCCCCCAACTACATCTCCTGAGCCACTCCACTGAGGATGGCCAGAAAGAGTCGGGGTGATACTACTTTTCCTGATGCTCCAATACCGGCAAGGCTGTCCTAATGGACAAACCTTCCAAGGCCCCCTCTTCGAAGGACAGGTTCTGCTTTGTCTCTTTCCACGATAGTCGATCTCCCCTGCGCCTAGTCAATTGTTGGAGGATTTTGGACACGAGGGAGCTCAACAGACTTCCAAGGTTGTCCGAGTCTGAGTCAGTAACTTACAAGGTGTTGGAAGGTAGGGCCCTACTGCCAGCTCCAGAGATGAAGAACAAGAGAAGTCTTCGGGAATGTGGTCTCCAAGGTAAATTTCCAAGTTCATGAGCTTTTTTAGTCTTACTTATGTTTGTCGACCTCTGTCTTGTTCTAACTATTGATATTTTTTCTTTTAGAGGGCGCTTTGGAGGTCGGCTCTTCTATTTCGGCTGTCATTCAAGTTTCTCCTTCTGCAGGTGTTCCAACTACTTCACCTTAGACTGTTTGTAAGACCCGTGTCATCTAACCCGGTCTTACCACCTTGAACCAGGTTTACCCATTATGGTCGAGTCAAATGGACCAAGTGCGTGAAGGAGATCGAGATCCCAGGTATCAAATCGACCCAAAAACACTAATTTTGAGGGGAGGGTCGCATACCCCGCTAAACAGGGTCGGACCTCCCAAATCAGAAAGTCAGACCCTCAATTTTGAAGGGAGGGTCGGACATCTTAAGGCCTAGGGTCGACGGGATCATCGACCCTCCCATCAACCCTCGGATTCTGCAGAAATAGAAATTAGGAAATTTCCTAATTTTCGATTGGGATTCTTTCCTAATCTCAGAGGGACTTATTTTAGGATGTTCCTACTCTATTTAAAGGACGTCCCTAAGCCACTTTCACTCCTTTCACAACCCTAATCGAATTGAGAGAAAGAGAGGAGAAGGAAAGAGGAAGAAGAAAGGGAAGGAAGAGAAATTAAGCCAAAAGAGAAGAGTTGTAAAGAAAGATTATTCTTCTCAGGTATGGGTACTAATTCCATGAGTTTCTACAGACCTTAGGTTAGTTAATGTTGAGAGTGTGATCTCGAAGAAACCCAAACCATCAATCTATGGTTAGGTTTTCATGGAAAACCATAGGAAAGTGCATGAATGCTATCTAGGTGGGTTATACATGGTTTCAGACCATGGAATGAATGTAGAATGGAATGTAGGAGCAAGCCATAGGATTTCAAGCACGAAGAATGGATTAAAAGAGGGAACTGGACTAAAGTGCACCGAGGGTCGCACCAAGGGTTGATGACCATTCGACCCTAGGTGTTTCTGACCATCGACCCTCAATGTTCGGGAAGTTCAGAGTTAAGGGAGGGTCGCACCCAGGGTCGATCCTGACTCCGACCCTACCTCCGACCCTCAGTTAACAGAGTAGTTTTTAATTTTGAATAAATTCTAATTAAATTCTATCGACTTTGTTAGGTCTTCTAGCAATACAATAACAATATAAAGGTGATTCTAAAGCTTGGAAAAGTATCTATTAGCAAGCTAAGGTGAGGAACCAAAACTCCAAACTAATTGGTTAATAACAAAAACTGTTTTCTTTTTCTTGAGTCCTATGCTATGCTTGATTCTATGCGAATATGTTTGTAATGTGCATACAGCATGCCATCCAGTATTTCTATTACTTGTTCATGCATATTTACTTTATTGTTTATAACATGATGATGATGATGATGATAGGAATAGGCATGTGCTTGTATGTGTGTGGTTGGTGTACTTAATGCCAGCGAGTATCAGGGGAGGTGTGGTGAGAACGTCAATAAACGTTAACCTTTGGCGGGTCTCAGCACTTTAGCTCTATCTCTAACTCAAGTCTGGTGCATTAGCATCGTCGTATCGCCATTACTTTAGCAGAACTATTATGTCGTAGAGTATCAGGGGAGGTAGTCTCGGTCCTTGTAGTCTCTGACTCTACCGGGGGGCCTTAGCTCTATCTCTATGGACATTCTGAGGGATGCTGGGGTGAGGCCTTTGATACACTGTTTGGCATTAGGATTGGTTAGTTGCGAGCCCAGTTTGCAGCTCTCGCCAACAGGGGCTTACGTGTTGGTATGGCACTATATAGTAATAAACGTAACCTTTGTTATATAATGTTCATGATTGGGTGCATGTGAGTTGACGATAAACGTGATCTTCGGATAATGTCACATACTCGTCTATAGAGGCGGGGTCAATAAACACGACCTTTGGCTACCTAAACCTTTCTATTGCATACTGCAAACTTTAAACCGGACCAAAGATATAAATTGATTTGCATGCATATGTATTGTTGCATTGTTTTGGCTACTCACTGAGCCGTGATGTGTGCTCACCCCTCGACGTCGAATATTTTTAGTTGATGATGTAGGTTATACCGTTGAAGACTATGTGAATGCGTCTGCGTACGGGAACGTGGCAGCGATGGAAGCTGAAGCTGAAGTGGATACACACGACTCCTCTTGCGAGTGCAACTCGTGTGTATTTGATTAGATATTTTATAGGTTTATTTATTAAATTTATTAAGACATGTATTTGGTATTTAAATATTTATGTCTCAGTTGAAAACAGAATAATTTGCTATTAAATTAATGATATCATCTTAGTTTCTCAGTTCATGTTATTATAAGACTTCCGCTATTGTGTATTTACTCTGATTATGATTACGGATGTGTGTAAGTTTAGATAACGCGGGGATAGCCTATTTGAGATTCTGGTTGAACCGTTGGTTTGCTAACGGTTCATCACACCATTCTGAACTGTGCGGAATTGGGGTGTGACAACTTGGTATCAGAGCATCTCAGGCCTTGCCCGCTGAACTAACATACATTCAAGACAATTGAGAACTGAGATAGGATAAATTAAAAGCTTTAATACAAACACACAATAAGCACCTATGTTGGTTGAGACAGGACTTAAATAAGACAATAATGTACATATAAAAGGTGGAACCATATATATACACTCAAACAGAAAGAGAAGACCAAAATTTATCTTGATAAACCAATGATATAGGGTATTATCTATAAGTTGGGTAGTTATCCAAGTATACAAGTGATATTGTACAGTAGCAAGAAGGAAGCACCTGTACAGTAGAAAATTGGATTACTGAGTTGGTACTTACAAGATGTGAAACTCGATGTAGGACAGAAGAAGCAAAATGGCTAGTAATGCCAAAACCCCTGCAGAGATAAAGAAAAAGATCTCGGACTAAATCCAAAGGACATGACCAAGTAGGGTACCAATTGGTAGCATCACGGTACCCCTAACATCGGTTAGCTATAACACAGTGCCTACCACACAGCAAGTCCTAGTAAAGCACACCCCAGTGTAGAAGTTTGGTGCACAACAAGCAGTGTATCAAGGTAGTTACCCTTATTAGCCATCGAGGTATGGGATAGCTGCATCATACACAATGATCCGACCAAGGATTGAGAAATATTTTCTGAAGACGAAGCTTAAAACGTTTTCAGCAAAGGATCAAATCTATTGTGGCCATGTAACTAGAGATGTGGTCCAAAAATGATTTACAAAGCTTGGAAAAGGAACAACCATCGATCAAAGGTGAGGGAACAAGACCTAAACTAATTGGATAATAATAAACCGTTTACTTTATTGAGTCCAATGTCATGATTGATTCTATGATTATATGCTTGTAATGTGCATCTCACATGTCATCTAATATTCCTGCTATTACTGTTCATGCATATTTAATTCTGTTTATTTATAATATGATAATGATGATGATGCTAGGAATAGGCATGTGAATATATGTATGTGGTTGGTGTATTGGATGTGAATGGAGCATCAGGGGGAGAACGTGGCATGGTGGTCTTTGACCTCGTCACCAGACTCTAGCTCTATCTCTACTCAAGTTATTTATAAGTGTTGTAAGGGGGATATGAAACTACATAACTTGTTCTTGAATGCTGCTCGTCCCTCCAATGGCTACCAAATAGGTACGCCCAGCACTACCACTTTGCAAAGCAGCTAATTTTGAACGATTTGCTTGGATGCGTGAGGAGCCGTCGTAGGATCCTAGTCACCATTGGCATCATCATCACCGTTGTTATCCATACAGCTGGTGATTCCAATACAAATTAACAAAATTCAAATAACTAACAATATAGATAGGCTCCTACCAAATCCTCTTTCGGATAAGGAGGACACATCAGCACAAGTTTGAATTTTAAAATTGATCTGTATCTGTAACCCAATCAATGGGATTCACCCAAAATCTCTCACCTGTATATCTTTATATAAGAAAGACACAGACCTAAATATAATTCATTGAGTTCAGCACATTTTCAAAATTGTTCAAGCATCGTTGCAATGTTGTGCATTCACATACTCACGAATCCACATATCCCAATAGCAATAGAGCTAACACAAGTTATCAAAGAGTATTTTGGTCAGTAAAAAGTTTAAGGTAACAGTGTTAGTTTTAGGTAGTGGGGTATAAGTCAATAAGTGCCAGCGAGGTCTGTATAATAAATGAAATGTGAATTCGAGTAATTTTCCCTATAATTAATGACAAGTTATATCTTAGATTCACTCTTTTTTGGAACTTTTACCAAAAAACAAAAAACTCTATTTTTTTGAATGGAAAAGCAAATGTCATTAAATGAGTAGTACACATCACGGACTATTTATATATATCTCTTTCTTGGGATCACTAGACTGTTAAGATTTTGGGATCATAGTTGGCCTAAAGAATCTGAAAATATGAACTGCTTTTGTTTCTTAATGACATATTTGGTGTTGTTTAAGAGTGGAGTGGATGGAGATAAAAGTCTCCCCAGGAATCAAGAAGATGAAGAACTCAAGCTTCTAAACAAACCAGCGGTGAAATCCATCAAGGTATGTAATTGCAAATGATTTCAAACTACATATAAGTTTCAAATCTTTTTTTTTTTTTAATTAAAAGGCGGCAAGAATCTCAGTTTGATTGTTTTCCTTGTGTTCTCTTTCTCTTACATGAGGAGGTGAAATGATCAGAGACAAAGTGGTTAACCCCATGTGAAAGGACATTGAGGGGTGCAACCGATAGAGAATTTCTCCGCTTTCTTTTAGATGCATGAGTACCGAAACCTGTCTTTAAATTGTCTTTCCTGTTTTTTCAATTCCAAGCTGGTTGGCACACGTTCGGTAGATGAATCACATAGTTAAGAGATCTAAGATTCCAGTATCATGACACTTCAAGGTTTTAAAACTAAAAAACTCAGAATCAAGTGAATTG
This sequence comes from Protea cynaroides, assembly GCA_028583415.1. Taxonomy (NCBI): domain Eukaryota; kingdom Viridiplantae; phylum Streptophyta; class Magnoliopsida; order Proteales; family Proteaceae; genus Protea; species Protea cynaroides. The sequence continues at coordinate 62,025,484 of CM053265.1, forward strand.
GGCAATTCGAGTTGATAGTTACTGATTCGATTTGGATTTGGTCGTATTTTTGCAACTCTTTTCATTCACATTTACCCATCCATGGTTCCCAATGGTGTGGGGTGGTCCTGGTGTGGAGAAGACTCCAAAAAAAATATTATTTCAACAACCGTTTAACAGTACTATAGTTAGGGGTGTCAATTTCAGGCCCACGCTGGGTAGTTTGATCGAACCCGATAGGCGAAGCCCAAGATCGAACTGGTTTGATTATTAAACATATTGGGCTTAGGCCCAAACCGATTAAACGAATGTTCACAGTACAAGGGTGTAACCCCACCGAATCAATTGAATGAACCAAATATACCTTATTAATATTTTAAGACACTATGAACTAGACCATAGAAGCACCATATCCATGTACACCCCCTCGCATTAATCACTCTTAATGCTAACACATAAATGAGGATGTTTGCTTGCTCTTGCTTGAAAAGAAGTCGAGCCAATACCATCCTTATTTTAACTCAAAATTGGGTGGTGATTTACAAAGAATGTAAGCATTGGGATGATTATGACATTATGTAATGTTTTTTGAATTAGAACTTCAACTCTTGATTAGTCATGTTTCCAAATTAATGTTTTCCAATCCGTCTGTCTCTCTCTCTTTTAATTTATACTTTGACATGAGGCTGTCACAGCCGGTTTACTGCTCGATTAGCCTGATTAGCATAAGACCGATTATGGATTGTATATAAATATGTTAATGCCTTGCCAATGAAAGACCGATTAGTTTGACAGCTTGCCAATTTGCGGGATGTAAAAATTGTAAAGAGCGCTTAAACCCGACGGAGACCAACTAGTTGACACCCCACCTATAGGCTCAAAGCCGGAAAAAATGTTGAGGTACCTCGGTTCAGTGATCGCTCTCAACCCACAGCCGTAACGACCTGCGGCTTGAACCGGGATAGCTTAACAGATATGCCCGGTCCAGGTGGTGGGTGGGCCCCACTTTCAAACAAACACGATGCCCAAAGTAAGCTTTTAGCTACACCTTACGAAAAACCCTTTCGTCTGCAACCTGAAACCAAGCTGTGAAGCTTACCTTTTTTGATTCTCTTGAAGTGAAGCTTACTTTGGTTGCAGAGAGAGAGAGAAAGAGAGATTACATCTAACAAAAAAAAATTCACGTTATCTGTAGACTAAATATGGAGATATTTATGATTGCGTGGATATCAAGAAGCAACCAGCATTCGATCATCCCTTACTCAGAAATCATACCATTCAGGTATCGTGTTTGGTTCTCTTATAATCCATTACAATTTTTGTTTGATTCATCAAAATAACACATCTTCTTCATTACTTTGATATGCCTCTTGGATACTGTCTTCCTGGTCGGTTCATCAATTCTCCCTTGTGTTTGTTTTATGCCTGTCTAATGATGGCTTTCTGGCTTCCAAGTTCTGGAGCTTTTTGTTAGAGCAATTTAACATTCTAGTGTTATTTAGCATAGCCTCTCTACTCTGTGTTGCCTTCTTTCATTTACAGGGTTTGAGATTTAGTGCTCCTCTTATTAAGTCATTTAAGAAGTGCAATAGATGTAAGATTTTGTTGGCCTTTTTTGTTAAGGGAACCCATGCCCTAGTGGTGGTGGTGGTGACTTTGGGATAGCAGCGGCGGATTCTTATGGTTTATGGGTATTATTATTGTGAGTCTACTAGTTTTTTGTGGGAGTAAGAGCATTGATGGATTCAATTCTTTTAGTGGCTTTATGTCGTTGTGGGTAATGTTTGGGTGGGAACTGTCTCAAGTTTTGGTAGAAATTGACTCTAAAGTTTTGGTGGATGTTGTGTTTGGTGTTAGTGCCGGTCCATGGATGGCTGGAAGGTTGTTGAAGAGGATTATAGAATTACATATGTAGTATCCTCTGAAATGCGACATGGTTCTTCTTGAGGCTGACTCTGTGGCAGATTGCCTTTCGAGGAGTGCTTGTGACCGCTTTTAGTGTTGTAATGTATGCACCACAAACAACATCTTAGATATAAGATGAACATGAGATATAGAATTGTAAATTTATATAGAGACGACTTACTCAAATATTCAATGTATGCATCCATGAACTCCACCAAAATAGACATCAAATGCACCATTAAATTGATGTACAACACGCCTCAAATGAACAGTAAAGTTGAGTCATTGTCAAGACTACCCTTCTTAAAATCGTAGTCACCCCTATGGTGCAAACCAGGTTCCTTGCAAATCGATTTCTAAGATGAAACAAACCTCAAAAACTAGAAAGTGTTGCACTTACTCTCTTCAATTTACTTGGAGATTTTGAAGGCTATGCTCAATAGGTTTATACCAATGTCAACACTAGCAAGACTGTTAAACCAAGTAATTGTTATTGTTGTCTTATTAATGGGCTAAACCTTCTCTTTATTTATAAGGGAAGAAGAGACACCACCAATGGTTTTTGTAAAGAGCATGCCCTAACACCGTGTATTTACCACAAGACATGTCTATTACCCATTTAGACATGTGACCAATAGTCACACTCATTGGTTATTTAGGTACTTATTAGGAAAAGACAAACCTCTCCACAACCACTTATGAAATGGAAAAATTAACATTTTGAATCAAATAAAATTCATAACATTAAAAATCCAATATTTAGTTCAGTTTTCTGCTCGTTTGATGATTTGCCTTTTGTTTCTAGTCAGGTTGTTTTGGGGACAGGCTAGGTTTGGTGCATTCAGAGCCAAATAATTCATGTATACTGGAATTGGTTTTTATGTGAGTTCTTGTAGCTGCGTTTTGGGGTTAGGGTGCATATTCGCTAGTGTATTTCTCTGCTTCATTTGGATTCACCAATAATTTTTAAAACAAAAGTTAGGCATGAGAGGAGAATTTGGTTTTAGAGTCTCAAACTTCTACACTTTGGCCATGTGTAACATTTACTATCTCAATTTTAGGCTTTGTTCAGAACTCAATCCCACCTGTAGCAATAGATATATGTTAAAAGGGTCTAGCACATAGTAGAGTTATGTATTTCTAGTGATCTCTAGTTACTAAACTGATCACTTAATTCTTAAGTGATAAGAATCTTAGTGATTTCCACAATCTCAGTGATCTCAGTGATTCATATAATCTCAGTGATTCACATAATCTCAGTAATTCACGCAATCTCAGTGATTCACACAATTTCAATGATTGACGCAATACCAATAAAAGCTGGCATAAGATTGTGATGTCCCATATGGCAACCAACACCAGGATTTGAATTTTGAATCTCTTTTGTATGGGTGTAAATTAGAGATTCATTAATGATTTCTCTCGTAAAATGAAATGAGTAAATCAATTTATTTGTATCCTGAAAAAGTCTATATATACAAGACCTCTCATAAGATAAAATTATCTGAGAGAGTTTATTCAATCTCAAATTCTTCTTGGTATCAGAGCCTATATTGACACACGTCCAACAAATCACAAAAATGTCGATTCCTTTATCTTCTCTGTAGATTCGACATAGTCTCCCCTTTCTTCTAGTTTTAGCCAAGCAATCTCCATCAAGCTAGAACAACACAATTATTTATTATGGCAATCCCAAATTTTGCCATTGATATGTGGTCACAAGCTAGTGGTGTCACACCCCAATTCCGGCTGAACCAGAAGTGTGAGTGAACCGGCTCTAAACCACGGTTCACACCAGGATCTCAATAGACCGTGTCAACCAATCATTCCCAAGCAGTCTAACATAATCAGAGATTAATACATAACAGTGGAATATAAATAAATGAACTGAGATCAATATGGTAAATTAAAATAATTATTCAACTTATTCCACCATTCACAAATTTAAATAATAAAAGTATTACAATGTATTGTTCAAAAATAAAATCTCCTCTAAAGGAAAACACAAAAGGAGCACTCGCATGATGCGTCATGCTCGTCCTCCACTACCTGGGTATCAATGGCAGCAACTGTACCGTACGCTGGGTCAGTCATGAAGTCATCAACTGTGTACCCTGCATCAAAATCTAAAAAAATGAATATATATATTCGGGTGAGCTCACAACTTAGCTTAGTAAGTACAAGACCAATGCAACATACAATATGCATGGGATAATATTACAATTTGGGTCAGGTATAACTTGCAAATATGCTATGGTAAGGTTTGGCGGCCACTGCACCTCCATGCACGAGAGTGTGAGCACACCCAACAGTCAGGCACCTACTACACTACTGCTGTTGCCCCACATCACTTACTCCGGTATGGAGATAAGGCTCGAGTCCGGCAGATAGCAGGAATCACAATCCCACGTCCTCCCCCTGATACCCCACACCGTACCAATACCTAAACCCCTACTGGCAAGGGCTTACAAGTGGGTTCCGTTTCTAACCAGTCCTAAATGTCAATACAGTATCAATGGCCATACCCGAGCACGGCTCCCTGCGACATAGATATAGGGCTCGAGTCTAGCGGGCAGGAGGAACCAATATCCCACGTCCTCCCCCTAATACCCTCCCACGTCCTCCCCCTAATACCCTATTCGCACCAAGTCTGCTAAGGTAGATGGCGATACAAATAAGGTGTTAGTTGTGGATATATCCAGGGCACACCCTCTTCACATTCCACACACTAACTAAAACATACACATGCCTAACATCCAACAATCCTAGCATATGAAATGCATGAATAGATAATAATAACAGAAACAACTACATGGCATGTAAAATGCACAGACATCAAGTAATGAATTCATATACAATTTAATCACAAAGGCTTACTCTTAATTAATTATTTAGGGTTTGGGGTCTTGTCCCTTACCTGACGCGTGATAACAATCCCGCTCTGCGTCACAGGGTTTACTAACGCTGTCTACAGGTCCTACATAATCATGTTAAAGAGTTAGAATTAATTTATTAAGGTCACAGATGGTCAACACCATGTCCGGAAAGCAAAAACAGGTTAGGAGAGCATACCGGTCGTGGTACCGGTCTCAGGGGAGTGAGACCGGTATGGTGCCACCAGTATATACCGGTTGCGGTACATACCGGTCTCAGTCAGTGAGACCGGTATGTGCCTGCGGTATATACTGTAGGCCCATACCGTCGGACCTTGCTTCCCACCGGTATAGTCTGTGGTTTAGATCCGAGAGCAAGGTCTCGGATCTCCCTTCCTTGTCGGTTATCGGCTAGATTTCTAGGATTTCTCCTAACCCACACTAAGGTCCAAGTATCCTAATGGCTTTCTGATTATGGCTGCCGTATCAAACCAGATCAGATTTGAAAGAAGAAAGATCTAGGGTTTTGGATTATCGCGCCGCTTCGCGGCTTCGATCCGACATCCTAGTATTACTAATAGTATAGAGCACTTACCGACGGTGTTCGTCGGTTGGCGGCGAGCTCCTCCAATGGAAATCTCCTTCCTGGGCAGCCTCTTCCTCCTTGCTCCTTCTCAACTCTCCTCTAGACGGCTAGGGTTTGAGAAGGATCAATGGAGTGTGATAATCTCTATTAATAGAGGAGAGTCGTTCTTGGGAAGGTTTTCCACGATTGAAAACTTTCTAAGTTTCCAATCGGAGTGAGGGACCCGTTGGAGTCCGTCTCCCGCAGAAACGAAGCATACTGGTCGTACATACCAGTCTGACTGACTTAGACCGGTATAGTCAGACCGGTATACCATACCGATTACACCATACCGGTCTCACTGACTGAGACCGGTATAGTCAGACAGGTATGAGTTTTTTTTACCAATTTTGAGTGGTTCTCATACCTGAACTTTGCGTGGTTCCTCACCCGGCTTCGCCTTCTGGTCCGATTATGATTGAAACATCTGTCATCATATAAAACCACGGGTTAGACCCGGTTTTTAGAACACGGTTCTTACAACTCTACCACCCTTAAAAGAAATTTCGTCCCTGAAATTTGCATGTAGGTCTCACAATTCCCCCACCCTTAAAAGAAATTTCGTCCCCGAAATTGTACGTATCTTCAGAGTCGAAAAGATGGGGGTATTCTTGTCGCATGGTATCCTCCTCCTCCCAAGGAATTTCTTCTACGTCCTGAATTTTCCAAACTTCCTTGACATAGTGGATAGCTCGCCTTCGAAGCTGTTGTACCTTTTTACTAATGAGCTGGATTGACACCACCTCGAAGGTTAAGTCTTCTGTCAAATCTGGGGGGGTCTGCAACAAGAATGTGCGAAGGGTCTCTCACGTACTTCTTTAGTAAGGACACGTGAAAGACGTTGTGGACGCTAGACATCGCAGGTGGCAATGCAAGTTGATAGGCCACTTTGCCGCATCGGGACAGAATTTCATATGGTCCCACATATCTAGGACATAGTTTTCTTTTTCTGCCAAACCGCTTCAGTCCTCTTATTGGTGACACCTTCAAGAAAATTTTATCACCAATCATGAATTCAAGGTCTCGTCGCCTGTTGTCAGCATAGTGTTTTTGACGCACCTGAGCTGTCTTTACTCGGTTCTTGATTTGATCTACTGCCTTGCAGGTTTCTTCTATAAATTCTGGTCCGACGATTCTTCTTTCTCCAACTTCGTCCCATAATAATGGTGTCTGACATTTCTTTCCATACAAGGCCTCATATGGGGTCATCTGGATCCTAGACTGGTAGCTATTGTTGTAGGCAAACTCAGTGAGGGAAAGCTTCTCATCCCAAGCCCCCTTAAAGTCGATTGCACATGCGCGAAGCATATCTTCTAGGATCTGGATGGTCCTCTCTGACTGACCATCCGTTTGAGGGTAGAAGGTTGTACTGAACTTTAGTTTCGTCCCCATTGCCTTCTGTAGCCCCTCCCCGAACTTCGATATGAAGCGTGGATCTCAATCAGATACTATTCTCTTTGGGACACCGTGCAGTCTGACTATATTGTCCACATACAATCTTGCCAACTTGTCCATGGTGTATTGCAGTCTAACTGAGATAAATCTGGCGGTCTTGGTAAGGCGATCTATAACTACCCAAACAGCATTCACTGACCTTGGAGTCATAGGTAGACCAGTGACAAAATCCATGGTAATACAATCCCATTTCCATGCCGGCTTAGGTAACGGTTGCAATAATCCTGCGGGCCTCTGTCTTTCTGCTTTGACTTGCTGGCAGTTTAAACATTGAAACATATATCGGGCCACGTTTGCTTTCATACCCCTCCACCAGTATAATCTCTTTAGGTCATGGTACATCTTGGTGCTCCCAGGATGTACTGAATATGGAGTAGAGTGAGCTTCCAATATTATTTGGTTTCTGATTTTCAGATCTTCATTTTCAGGTACACATAAACGCCCATGATATTTGAGTACCTTGTCTTCATCCAAGGTGAAATCAGGGTTGGCTCGACCCTTTTCCAAATCTTCTTGAACTGTCCTGAGGTATGGGTCCTGTAGGACTGCTGTCTTTATTTCTTCCTTCAAGTCGGGCAAAATCTTCAATGCTGCAAACATAAGGGTAAACTGGTGTATCAACCCTTGCTTAATAGGATCATCTGCTGACTTTATTAAGAGCTGTTCTTCATCCTCTGATGAGCCAGAAATAGCAGCACACAATGTTGCATTTGTACTTGGTCCTGCTTCAGGGTTCGATGCCCATTTCCTGCTCAGCGCATCAGCTACAATGTTAACTTTACCAGGGTGATACTGAATGTCACAGTCGTAGTCCTTGAGTAATTCTAACCACCTCCTCTACCTCATGTTCAGGTCCTTTTGGGTGAAAAGATACGTCAGGCTTTTGTGATCAGACTTAATCTGAAATTTCTCACCATACAGGTAATGCCTCCAAGTCTTGATAGCATGAATGATCGCTACCAATTCTAGGTCATGTGTAGGGTAGTTCTTCTCATGCTCTTTCAGCTGTCTTGAGGCATAGGCTATCACCTGTTCTCCTTGCATCAGCACACAACCCAGTCCCAAACCTGAAGCATCTGTATATAGTGTGAATGGATGGTCTAGAGCTGGAATAGCCAATATAGGTGCTGATACCAGTCTTGACTTCAGCGTCTGGAAGTATTTCTCACATTCTTCAGTCCATATGAACTTCTCACCCTTTTTGGTCAACTTGGTGAGTAGAACAACAATCTTGGAATAATCCTCCATAAACCTTCTGTAGTATCCAGCTAAGCCCAGGAAACTATAAATTTCAGCAACCGTCTTCGGCGCTTCCCATCCTACTATGGCAGAAATTTTACTGGGATCGACCTTGATTCCTTCAGCAGACACCACGTGACCAAGGAAGGCCACTTCATCTAACTAGAATTCAAATTTCTTGAATTTTGCATTGAGCTTCTCTCTCCTCAGTCTTTGTAATGCTGCTCTTAGATGCACTGCGTGTGTTTCCTGATCCTTGGAGTATACTAAAATATCATCGATGAACACGATAACCGACGTATCCAACATGTCATGGAATACTCGGTTCATTAGCTCCATAAATGATCCAGGTGCATTAGTCAACCCAAAGGACATCACAAGGAACTCATAGTGTCCATACCGCGTCCTGAAAGCTGTCTTGGGGATGTCTGCCTCCTTAATCTTGAGCTGATGATACCCTGACCTCAGATCAATCTTCGAGAATACACTCGAACCTTGTAATTGATCAAAAAAAGCATCTATTCTTGGTAGTGGGTACCTGTTCTTGATAGTGAGCTTGTTTAATTCTCGATAGTCCATACAAAGACGTACGCTACCATCTTTTTTCTTGATAAGGAGCACAGGTGCTCCCCAAGGTGAGATACTAGGCCTTATAAATCCCTTGTCTAACAGTTCTTGCAGCTGAGTTTTTAACTCTTTTAACTCGGTAAGAGCCATCCTGTAAGGTGCTTTAGACACAGGTGCTACCCCTGGTAGGAGGTCTATCACAAACTCAGTAGCTCTGTCTGGTGGCAACCCGGGTAGGTCTTCTGGAAATACATCAGGAAATTCCCGTACTACTTTGATGTCATCAATTTTTGGCAAGTCAGCAGTCATATCCACCACTGATACGAGGTATCCTATCCCCCCTTTCTCTAAACACTTCTTTGCTTTTAGGGCTGAGAGTATAAGATTTCTCTTTCTAGGCAGCCTAGCCCCTTTAAAGTTGAACTCCGAACCTTCACTGTCCTTGAACACCAACTTTTTCTCAGCACATAATAGGTTTGCTGAATGTTTAGATAACCAGTCCATGCCAAGAATGACATCGAAATCTGACAGCTCCAGCTGGATTAGATTGGCTTCCAACTCTCGTCCTTCAATAAGCACTGGGCAAGGACCATAATATTTTTCTAATACCACCTCCATTCCCATGGGAGAGCGAACTAACAGACTTGGTTGTAGCGTCTTAATGGGTTGATCTAGTCCTTTACCGAATGACACAGACACAAAGGAATGGGTGGCCCCCGAGTCAAACAAGACTCTGGCGGGTAATCCTGCTATATTTACTGTACTTGAGGTTTTTTTTTTCAAATTCTCACTTAGTTTCAAATGCACAAACAATTAATGCAACAGTTAAGGAGTAAGTATAAAATCATACCTGTAACCACATCTGGTGACGCGGCTGCCTCTTCCATAGTAACAGGATATACCTTGCCTTGCTGCTGCTCCCGCTTTGGTTGTGGGCATGTTCTAGCATAATGCACCACCTGTTGGCAATTGAAACACTTTACATTAGGGTTCGGCCCCGTTGCCTGTGGTGTCATTGCAAGAGCCGGTCTGGGAGGTACTGTGCTAGTTGGTGGCCTGAATGGACGGTATGGCCTATTGCTTCTTCCACCTTGGGACTCAGGATTAGGCCTCTTCAGACCCCTATTTTGTGCGAATAATCTTTCTCTCTGACTTGCCTCGATGACTCGAGCCACCTGTACAGCTTCATTATATATATTCAACCCTCGACCCAACACATGCTCTCTGATAACACCCCGAAGACCCATAGTGAAATGACGAGTCTTTGTTTCCTCCTCCTACATACTGGTTGGAGTGGAAAAGAATAACTCCTCATACCATTGTTGGTATGCCTCTACTGTCAACTGAGATTGTTGCAAATTTAGGAACTCCCTCTCCATTTGATCACGGAAACTCCTGGAAAAATATTTTTCGAAGAAAGCCTCCTTAATATTGGTTAAGAATTGGCGTCCCTGTAACCGGGTGGGGAACTGTGTTGGGTTGGTCTTGTTGTGGTGAACCTTCAGTAACTGTGCTAACCCCCACTGGTGCTGCATGGACATTCTTGGCATTTGTGGATGGCATGTTTGCAGGTGCCGACACAAGCCCAGGTGGCCTAAACATTTTCAACATCTCATCAAAGAACTTCTTCTGCTGTGCCTCCATATTAGTGACCAAGTTAGCCATCATTGTTTCAGAGCCTATAGATGGTTGCCCCTGCGACGACGATTCTTCATTGGCCTTCATCAGATTTGTAGTTTCGTTTAGGGGGTTAAGTTCTTCCCCACCTACTCTCTCTTCATTCTCTTCTGAGTTTTCTGTACCTGAACTCCTGTCCATGGTAGGCGCCCTTGAGTGACGGCATCTGCGATGAACTCTACGTCCATTTCCTCTCACCATTGAAGAAATTTAATTTTCTGTACGATATCTGAATACATTGAGATACATGAGACAAATTAGAGAATTATTCCAACTAACATTTAGTCTCAACGCATATGCAGCATAAGTATACATCAATAGGGAAGAACATAAGCAAATTTTCAGTTATCTCTCGAAATTTTCTATGTACAATCCTTTATTCTGGTCATATCATGCAGGCGTGAGGTTTGGAATAAAGTTCGATCGATTCTCGGAATGGTTTTGTATTCCCAATCCCCATGGGGTTCCGGCGGCGGTACCGGTCTCTCCTGGAGTGAGACCAGTATGACTGGCAATTCATACCGGTCTGACCATACCGTAGGCACTACCGGTCGCACACACCACATTTGTGTGAAACCGGTATACCCTGCGGTAGGTACCGGTAGCACCATACCACAGGGGGGTACCGGTCGCACAGTCCAGCCCAGAAGTGCGACCGGTATCACTAAAAAGTCTTTAAAATCACGATTTTGGTCTCATTTCTCATTTCTCTCTTTAGTGTTTGCTCCGGTGGCGATTTCTCTCTGGGTCTCTGAGTCTCTACAGTGCATCCGGTGCTCCTAAGATTGTTTCTACTTCAACCTAGAGTACCAATCTCGTCTCTTAGGTAAGCTTATCCTTCTCTTCCCTCTTTTTAGAAAATTTTTCATCGTCTTTTATATCAAAACCTAGGTTTTTCTTGATTTGGAAGTTTTTAACAATAGAAAACTTCTTTCTTCACTTGAGAAAGGTTTTAGGGGTCTAAATGTGTAAAACCCCTCAACCAATTCGAAGTTCTATTGGTTGGTTTAAAGAAAATCCCAAAATTTTGACTTTTAACCTAGGTTTCTAGGTTTTTCGATGTTTTTGATAAATTTTGTTAATATGCCTCTATTTCTTTGCTTTGATGAAATTGTTTGACCTATGCTAGCATTGTACTATCACAATACGTCATTCCATTCATATTGGGTGTGTTTTTAGGCTTTTTCACCATTTTATATTGTTATACTGTCGAAATTTTTCTGAATTTGTCTTTAACTGACTCTTGTTCTTTGTTTAATAGTTACAATATGTCTAGATGCCGTGGAGCGGGGAAACGATCATTTATGCCTGGTATGAACAGGACACACCCCCCACCTGTCCTGTATGATGAGAGATACTTTCGGTCGGAGGTAGCCGCTTCACGCCTAGCATGGTTTCGAGCAAAACGTATCGAAGTAGGTCGTTTTGTGAACCTGGAGCATCTTCATCGCTTCGATGTTGAGACGGATTTTGGGGCAATAGGTTGGTTACCCCTCATCCAGTATAGAGAGACTACCCGTCCTAGCTTGGTGAAGTTGTTCTTTGCCAACTTGGAGGTAGAAGGTGACCTCAATGACTGGGAGCATGCCAGAGAACTTCGCATCACCAGCTATGTGAAAGGGGTGATGATTTCTTTTAACGCAGCCGAACTAGCTGCACTTCTGGAGATTCCTGACGACGGGGAACTCCTCTATTGTCTACCCAGAGCCAAAGGATATCTTTCTGAGGACATGAGGGTAGCCATAGCAGAGCAGATCTTATTACCAGGTAGAGTCATGTTGTTTTCGAACCTACGTCCTCAGTCTCGCCTATTCTGCCGGATCATACAGCATAACATTGTTCCCCAGAGTGGGCATTATGGAGAGTTATCCCAGTTGACCCAGTACCTCACCTACTGTGTGGCTACCAGGCACCAGATTTGTTTGCCTTACTTGTTTATTCAGGTTATGATCTATGCGGCAATGCCTGGTGTGACGGGCAATCTTCTATATGGTAGGTTGATCACAGTATTGCTGCAACGTCTGGGTGTGGATATGCAGGGTGAGGTAGCTGTGGAGTGATTCACTATGACTTCTGATATAGATGCCGAGGCTATCTATAAGATGCAGATGGACGATCTAGTGCTCAGTAATGAGGAGTTACAGGCTTGTCCTCTCCTACCTAGGAATCATGAGGCCATTGCAGTAGCAGCAGCTGCAGCAGCAGCAGAGGCAGCAGAGATGGGGGATGATGGGGGTGCACACATGGAGGACATCCCAGCACCTACACCCCAGCATTCTCCAGTTGCAGGACCTTCTAGGCCTTCTCCAGTTGCTGGACCATCTCCTCCCCCTTCGGACCCAAAGTGATGAGCATGCTCATGGAGATCGGATATACTCGCAGAGGCATCCTAGATACCCAGAGAGGGCTCATGGATTCTCACCGAGAGATGGGTCGAGAGTTGGGGCGTCTAGCTCGTAGCCTACGGGTCACACAGGACCAGGTTTATTGACTCAGAGAGGTGTACAAGCGGGACTATGATATTGTAGACCCGGTACCATCCAGGCCCGCTATACCACCATAGTCAGATGTAGTTTTTATTTTATTTTTATGTGGTTTATTTTGTTACTAGAGTAACTGTCCGACTCGTGGACTGTACTCTGTTGTTCACTTGTACTAAAAAAAATTATGAAATGGTTATTTGTTTCTCTTAATACTTCAGTGCTTATATTTGTTCTTCCATTAATAGTATATTATGCATCTTTCTTAAGTCTCAAGCAACAAGCAAGCTTATGGTTTGTTCTTATTAAAGTTTTTAATTTTCCTAACTCAGCTCATTGGACACAGTTAGATGCAGAATGATTAGCTGGACAGAGCCTAGGGCTCTGATACCAAGTTGTCACACCCCAATTCTGGCTGAACCAGAAGTGTGAGTGAACCGACTCTAAACCACGGTTCACACCAGGATCTCAATAGACCGTGTCAACCAATCATTCCCAAGCAGTCTAACATAATCAAAGATTAAAACATAGCAGCGGAATATAAATAAATGAACTGAGATCTATGTGGTAATTTAAAATAATTATTCAACTTATTCCACCATTCAAAAATTTAAACAATAAAAGTATTACAATGTATTGCTCAAAAATAAAATCTCCTTTAAAGGAAAACACAAAAGGAGCACTTGCATGAGGCGTCATGCTCGTCCTCCATTGCCTGGGTATCAATGGCAGCAATTGTACCGTACGCTGGGGCAGTCATGAAGTCATCAACTGTGTACCCTGCATCAAAATCTGAAAAAAAAATATATATATATATATTCGGGTGAGCTCACAACTTAGCTTAGTAAATACAAGACCAATGCAACATACAATATGCATGGGATAACATTATAATTTGGGTTAAGTATAACTTGTAAATATGCTATGGTAAGGTTTGGCGGCCACTGCACCTCCATGCACGAGAGTGTGAGCACACCCAACAGTCAGACACCTTTCACACTACTGCTGTTGCCCCACATCACTCACTCCGATATGGAGATAGGGCTCGAGTCTGGCGGGCAGGAGGAACCACAATCCCATATCCTCCCCCTGATACCCCACATCGTACCAATACCTAAACCCCTACTGGCAAGGGCTTGCAAGTGGGTTCCATTTCTAACCAGTCCTAAATGTCAATACAGTATCAATGGCCCTACCCCAGCACGGCTCCCTACGACATAGAGATAGGGCTCGAGTCTAGCGGGCAGGAGGAACCATAATCCCACGTCCTCCCCCTGATACCCTATTTGCAACAAGTCTGCTAAGGTAGATGGCGATACGAAAAAGGTGTTAGTTGTGGATATATCCAGGGCACACCCCCTTCACATTCCACACACTAACTAAAACATACACATGCCTAACGTCTAACAATCCTAGCATATGAAATGCATGAATAGATAATAATAACAGAAACAACTACATGGCATGTGAAATGCACAGACATCAAGCAATGAATTCATATACAATTTAGTCACAAAGGCTTACTCTTAATTAATTATTTAGGGTTTGGGGTCTTGTCCCTTAACTGACGCGTGATAACAATCCCGCTCTGTGTCACAAGGTTTACTTACGCTGTCTACAGGTCCTACATAATAATGTTAAAGAGTTAGAATTAATTTATTAAGGTTACAGGTGGTCAGCACCATGTCCGGCAAGCAAAAACAGGTTCAGAGAGCATACCGGTCACGGTACTGGTCTCAGGGGAGTGAGACCGGTATGGTGCCACCGGTATATACTGGTTGCAGTATATACCGGTCTCAGTCAGTAAGACCGGTATGTGCCTGCGGTATATACCGCAGACCCATACCGTTGGACCTTGCTTCCCATCGGTATAGTCCATGGTTTGGATTCGAGAGCAAGGTCTCGGATCTCCCTTCCTTGTCAGTTATCGGCTAGGTTTCTAAGGTCCAAGTATCCTAATGGCCTTCTGATTTTGGCTAGAACGCCGTATCAAACCAGATCAGATTTGAAAGAAGAAAGATCTAGGGTTTTGGATTGTCGCGCCGCTTCGCGGCTCCGATCCGACATCCTAGTATTACTAATAGTATAGAGCACTTACCGGCGGTGTTCGTCGGTTGGCGGCGAGCTCCTCCAACGGAAATCTCCTTCCTGCGCAGGCTCTTCCTCCTTGCTCCTTCTCAACTCTCCTCCAGACGGCTAGGGTTTGAGAAGGATCAATGGAGTGTGATAATCTCTATTAATAGAGGAGAGCCGTTCTTGGGAAGGTTTTCCACGATTGAAAACTTTCCAAGTTTCCATTCGGAGTGAGGGACCCGCTGGAGTTCGTCTCCCGCAGAAACGAAGCATACCGGTCGCACATACCGGTCTGACTGACTCAGACCGGTATAGTCAGACCGGTATACCATACCGGTTGCACCATACCGGTCTCACTGACTGAAACCGGTATAGTCAGACCGGTATGAGTTTTTTTACCAATTTTGAGTGGTTCTCATACCTGAACTTTACGTGGTTCGTCACCCGGCTTCGCCTTCTGGTCCGGTTATGATTGGAACACCTGTCATCATATAAAACCACGGGTTAGACCCGGTTTTTATAACACTGTTCTTACAAGTAGGGTATCTCGATAGAACCCTACCCTGCCCTCCTCTTTTCATAGCACTAGAGACCTCTTCTTCCCTTACTGTTACTACCCCGATGACTACACTGCCCCCTACCTCGGTTGAGAGTCCTATTCATGCTTCATGGCTTTGTCAAGATTAGTTCTTACTAGGTTGGCTTATCTCCTCCTTGTCAGAGTCTGTTCTTGGCCAAGTTATCAATTGCAAAACCTCTACTGATTAATGGAAATGCATGGAAAATCTCTTTGCTAGTCACTCGCAATCAAGGATAATGCAACTTTGTCTGCAACTGCAAGCAAAAAAAAAGAAAGCCCTCTCCGTCAATTTATATTTTCAGAAAATGAGGTCGATAGCTGATAACTTGGCTGCCGTGAATAATCTAGTCTCAGATGCTGATCTTCTTTTGCAATCCTTGCTGACCTCGGACCTGACTGGGATGCTTTCGTCACTGCTATCTCCACCAGGTCTGATTTCATCTCATTGACCGATTTACACGGCATGCTTTTCAGTCATAAGATGGCCTTAGAGCAACAGGTGCAATTATCCTCTCTCCCAGAAGCTAATGTGGTGACCTCAAACACCAATCCACGGTTTTGGCCCACTCATGGTCTTTCCTCTGGCCATTCTTCTTCCAAAAGAGGTCGTGGACGAGGTTGAGGCAGGCATACCTCATCCTACAAGTAGCACTCTTCAAACCATAACAAACCTCAATATCAGATTTGTGGTCGTTTTGGCCACATTGCATTATATTGTTATCATAGATTTGATAACACCTATCAAGCACCAATTACTCAACCTGTAGCTAACATGACAGCAATAAATCCTCCTCATATTGATGCATGGTATCCTGACTCTGGTGTGACGGATCACATTATAGCAGATATGAACAATCACTCAGTGTGGGCTGATTATCATAGACCTGATCAGGTTTAGGTTGGCAACAGACAAAATTTGCATATAACTCACACTAGTCACTCAAAATTATTTTCTACAAACCGTTTACTTAATTTGAATAATATTCTTCGTGTTCCTTCTATTTCCAAAAATTTGTTTAGTGTCTTAAAGTTTACTAATGATAATGATGTTGTGTTTGAATTTCATTCAACTTTCTACAATGTCATGGATGGATCCTCGGGAAAGGTCCTCAGTGGCCAACTTGATGGTGCCCTATACTGTCTAAATAATACTTTATTGCCTGCATCAAATTCCATGTCTCTTAAAGCTCTCGTTGGTGTACGTGCTTCCATAGACATATGGCATCAACGATTAGGGCATCCCTTTCCACATATCACCAAGAAAATTGTCTCATTGAATAAATTGGCAATAGAACGCAGTAATAAAGTCTCATTTTGTTCCTCTTCTCATTAGGCAAATCTCACAAGCTTCCATTTTATGCTTCCACTTCTGTTTCATTCAGCCCCTTAGATTTAATTCATTCTGATGTATGGGGACCATCTCTTGTCTCTTTTTACAATGGTAATCGGTTTTATGTCAGTTTTATAGACAATTATATAAAATATTGTTGGTTTTTTCCCATGGTACACAAATCTGATGTTTATAATATTTTTAAATTATTTAAGCGGCAAGTAGAAAATTTTTTTGATTGACCAATCAAAGCTATGCAGACGGATTAGGGTGGTGAATACCGTAATGTTTCTAAATTTTTGGAAACAAATGGCATTCTTCATCATCTCTTTTGCCCTCACACCCATGAACAAAGTGGTCTAGTTGAAAGGAAGCACAGACATTGTTGAAACTGGATTAACCATGTTTCATAATGCTAAGGTTCCTCTGTCTTACTAGGATAATGCTTTTACTTCTGCTATCTTTCTCATAAACAGGATGCCCACAGCAAAGCCATCTCCATGGGAGATTCTTTTCAAATCCAAGCCAGATTACACTCTGTTGAAGGTTTATGGTTGTACTTGCTATCCGCTGTTAAGACCTTACAATACCAACAAATTGCAACCAAGATCACTCCCTTCTGTTTTTATTGGTTACTGTCCCAAGCATAGAGGATATAAATGTCTTCACCATCTAAGTGGTCGGATCTACATATCGAGCAATGTACTGTTCAATGAACAAGAATTTCCTCTTGCTACGATACCAATATTTGTCCTGATAATCAGCCTAGAAGGCCACAGTCCACAACCTCCACCCTCATCTCTATAGTTCCACCCCACCCCACACCACCACTATCCAATGTTGTGGTCCCTCATGACTCACCAGCAGCTCCATTACCGCCACCTCATGCTGCCACTTCACAAGATCAAACCAACCTCCAAGAGGAACCTTCCCAATTGCTACAGCAGCACAACACTCGGGTTAGGAAGCCCAAAGTCTTTCCCGACCATGTCACTTTTGTAGCAACTCATCATTCCCTACCGAGTACCAATTATGATGAGGTGGAACCATCATGTTTTACTAAAGCTAATAAAGTTTTACATTGACAGGATGCAATGCAGCATGAATTTAATGTCTTGCTTCAAAATGGTACATGGACATTAGAACATTTACCCCCTCAGAAAAATGTTATTGGGTGTAAATGGGTTTTTCGGATCAAACGAAAACTTGATGGTACAGTGGATCATTGTAAAGCCAGTTTAGTGGCCAAAGGCTTCAATCAAACTAAGGGCCTGGACTATGGTGAGACATTCAGTCCAGTGGTTAAACTAGCAACAATACGCACAATCTTGACACTTGCACAATCAAAGGGCTGGTCTATTCGTCAATTGGATGTACACAATGCATTTCTCCATGGTTTCTTGGAAGAAGAACTTTACATGGCTCAGCCACCTGGATTCACTGACTCTACTTCACCACAAAAAATTTGTTGCCTTCATCGAGACCTATATGGTCTCAAACAGGCCCTATGGGCCTGGTTCTCACGGCTTAGTCAGGGTCTAGATACAATGGGTTTTGAGAGCACAAAATCTGGTCCTTCACTGTTTCTTAGCTTACAAAATGGACATCACATCATCTTACTGGTTTATGTGGATGATATTATCATTACAGGGAGTGATCCTATCACCATCACAAAACTTATTCATGAGCTCAATTCACTGTTCAAATTGCGTGATCTAGGCCCCTTGCATTATATTCTAGGGGTCGAGGCCCACAGAGACACTAATGGTCTATTTCTCAGCCAACAAAAATATATTCGAGACTTGCTTGTATGGGCCAAGATGGATGGTGCTAAAGGGGTTTCCACACCTGCTGCAAGCCTGCAACCAATGTAAAACTTACTAAATTGAGCAATACTCCCTTTGCCAATGTCACATATTATAGGAGCATGGTAGGCGTCTTACAATATGCAACTCTTACCAGGCCAGAAATTGGATTTTTTGTCAATAAAGTCTGCCAATTTATGGACAGTCCAACTAAGGATCACTGGTCTGCTATCAAGATAATCCTACACTACCTAAAAGCATACAATATTGTTTGGTATGCATTTGCGTTGTGCCTCATCCCTATCTCTGCAAGCTTATCCCGATGCTGATTGGGCTGGCTGTCTAGATGACCTTCACTCCACCAGTGGCTACTGTATCTATCTGGCCCAAATCTCATCTCATGGAGTTCTAAAAAGTAGACAACTGTTGCTCGTTCAAACACTGAGTTAGAATATCGAGCCCTAGCCAACGCAATTGCTGAACTAACATGGTTGCAACATCTCTTGGCCGAACTCAACCTTTGTCACTCTCCAAGACCAGTTCTATGGTGTGATAACCTAGGGGCAACTTACCTTTCTGTTAATCCTAGGTTTCACACACGAACAAAACATGTTGCTCTTGATTTCCATTTTGTACGGGAAAAAGTTAGTGCCAAGGAGATGGGAGTTTGGTTGTTATCTACAAAGGATCAACTAGCCGATATTCTTACAAAGCCCCTATTGACTCAACAATTCTCTTTCCTACGTGGCAAGCTCACACTGCACACAACCCCGGCTCGCTTGAGAGGGGGTGATAAGAATCTTATGTAATTCCCACAATCTCAGTAATCTCAGTGATTCACGTAATCTCAGTGATTCATACAATCTCAGTGATTCACTCAATCTCAATGATTCACGCAATCTCAATGATTCACTTAATCTTACCGATAATAGCTGGCGTAAGATTGTGATATCTCATATGACAACCAGCACCAAGATTTGAATTTTGAATATCTTTTGTATCAGTGTAAATTAAAGATTTGTTAATGATTTATCTCCTAAAATAAAAGGAGTAAATCAATTCATCTGTATCGTGAAAAAGTCTATATATCCAAGACCTCTCATAAGATAAAATTATCTGAGAGAGTTATTCAAACTCAAATTCTTTACTAAGGGATGGAGTATTTCAATTTCTTGCTTACATGGTTTGATAATGCTGAAAAAGCAGGAGTTTGTTGACCCACCTCCCCTTGCATATGAGTTATGGATTCATCATTGTAGCTTGGGTAATTTCTAGAGGGTCTTGCCAGCTTATCTAATTTTGACACCCTGCTGGCATCAATCCAAAATAATGAAATGTGGTCTTTCATCTTGGTGGCTATTTTGTGGAGAGTTTTGACTGGAAATTAAATGGATTCAAAATTTATGGGATATGTCCGACCAGCGGAATTATTATCTTTGGGTGCCAATCTGTAAGTTTATATATTTGTCCAGTTTTCGTTTATAAACTAATTGGTTTTGCTGCCTTACGATCTCTCTTCTATTTCTGCAGGTCCTTTCTTAGTATAGTAGGGAATGCTGTACATTTTGATTAGGGCTTTATTTCACCATCTGAAACATGTCTTTTAGAATTTTGGTGGTGGCATTTTCAACATTATAATATTCTTCATAATTGCTTTTCCTTAATTAGTCCAATAAGGGAATTTTCTTAAATACTAGACTGTTCTTTTTTTTTTTTTTGAGTAAGCTTCCTATCCCTTGAAGCCTCTAGGTTTGTGGTTGGTGGCTTTAAGTTAAATGTCTGATCTTGCTTTAATGGGATCCCTAGTTTCTATTAAGAGGGAAAAGGATTTAAGAAAGAATCAATTTAGTCTCTTTGATCAACTTTTTAATTTCTATTGGATAAGGAAAGGTTTGGTCCCACCCAGCAATTCCCTGGCTGCTGAGAAAAATAGTTGACTAGATCAGAATCACAAGCAAGATTCTAAAGCACAAGCTTCATTGAATGGGTGTGATTTTGTACTTAAACCTTGCAAGAGTGGTATACTTTTTAACTCCCATAAATAAACTGTATGTTGTTCTTTCTCATGCTTATGCTTCCATAATTCAACTATCAATGACCTTATATATTTACTTTTACACAATTTTCTTTTATCTTGTATGTACTGAGTAGTTAAATATGTTTACAGATGAAACCCAGTTCCTTCCCAAAGGGGATGATTGATAAAGAATTATTAGCATCTAAACCTTCAAAAATCGGAGTCAAGCATAGTTGGTGTCCACCAGGGACAATCTTAATACGGAGGACTCAAAAGGAGGTTATAATAAGGGCCAAATCTCAAGTAAGAAGATACCGTGGTCATACCCGTCAGCTCACAACAGGTATCCCTGGGTATCATGTAAGTCTTGCTTTATTACTTTTTTTTTTTTTTTTTTTTTAATTTTATTTCTTAGATTAATAAATTGTGATAATTACTAGAAACATTTCACAGCTAGCCTTGTATCTTGACGTTTGTAATTAAGTGTCTTTCTACTTGACACCGGTTTAGAGGGCGAACCTCGGTGTGACGGTAAGGATGTCATATTGTAATCTGGTGGTCACGGGTTCGAAACACAGAAACAGCCTCTCCGCATTGCAGGGGTAAGGCTGCGTACATTCTGCTCTTCCCTAGACCCTGTAGTAGTAGGAGCCTAATGCACTAGGATGCATTACTTGACCCCTGCTTGTATCATTGGGCTATTGACACCTATTCCCTTT
Organism: Protea cynaroides; assembly: GCA_028583415.1. Classification (NCBI taxonomy): domain Eukaryota; kingdom Viridiplantae; phylum Streptophyta; class Magnoliopsida; order Proteales; family Proteaceae; genus Protea; species Protea cynaroides. The sequence goes on from CM053265.1 coordinate 62,046,808, forward strand.
CATGGGATGTCATTGGGCTGTCACGGGATCCTCAAAATACAAGGTGGTATTTTGGTATTTGAGAAAAGAGGGGTGAAGGACTTTTTTTACTATTCAATGGACACCAATCACTGGTGTCAACAGTCTTTGACACCAGATCCATGTCAATAAGAATATTCTGATAATTAACACTGATATGTGAGCTGAATTGCAATTGGATTAAATTTGAATCTTGAGAATGAAGCTGCTGGAATTACTGGACTACTCTTACATTGAATCAAGTAATCTTGATCAGCCTAATGGGAATTGCATGCTTTCATCTCCCATATTAATAGCTATGATTAAAGTTGAAAACTTCACCTCCACCTAAACTTTTGGATTTTAATTTCTATTTAAGTTCTTGTGTTATCATATGGTTAGAATCTAAACTGATAAATCAGGCCAATGTTATCATAATTTAACAAACATCCAGAAATATCAGAGTTTGGATTCTCAAGATGCAAACAACCATATTGTAAATTGCAAAATTAATTTGATGGTTAGCGTTGTTTCATGATCTTGTTTATATTGGTTGTGTTGTGATTCAGGCCAATCAGCCTATGGGTAATAGAACCTAATAAGGGAAAATAGAAAAATAGGAGAAAAGAAGAATTTCATAGAGACTAGGGAGAGGAAGAAGGCATGATAGTTAAGAAAGAAGAGGTAAGGCTGACCAAAAAATAGGATCTCAGAAAGAATCTGAAATCGATGTTGGAAGATAGAAAGAGAAAATATAGGAGAGAAATAAGAAGAAATAACATTGGCATAGCTTTCCCTCTGAATCTATCTTTTATGTTTCATTTTTTTTTTTTTTTTTTTTTTTTTGGCTGGGGGAATAATCGCATTTGATGCTTCTCAACTACTGCTACTTATTTAGTCATTGATCATTAAATGTGATGGCCATGCTGCAGCATTTTACTTCAGTTCTTTGTGACATTTATAGGGTCAGTTTGATAATTAACCTGTGAAACTTAGAATTTGTTGGTTTAGCCTTCAAATGGTTAAATAATTATAGTATAATTTATCTCCTTGTCAGTTTGCAACCTTTCGACTCGCAAGATCAGACAGGACTTATTTTGGCGCCCTTGTATACTTAGGCATATATCAACCATATGTTTCTTCAGTCAACCAAGCCAGTGAAGCAGTATTATGGCTTGAAAATGGGCCTGTAGATCTCTACTCAACAGTATTCGAGTCGGATGGACAGTAAGTTATCTTAATCAGCACCTTTACCTATGATATGTCAGAATTCTCATCTTGTTTTTTTATTTCAAATGAAGGTCAGTTCTCTAATATTTATCTTAATTCTTCTCCTTCAAGACTCTTGTGATGCTAGCACTAGCAGAACCCAAACTTTCTTGTTTGATTGAATGATGCTCTATTTATGAGCAGAGGGTGTGCCCATTAATGATCTTGTGGTCAGCACAACAGGATTCCTATGTCCTGCAATTTAATAGTTTTACTGATCTGAATAAACTTCCAATAATTCTAATGTTTAATTTTTTTTTTTTTTAGGTAAATCCAAAGCTATTTGGTGATAATAGAACTCGAACTTTTTCTTATTGGACTGTAACTTTGAAACCAGCATTGATTTAAACCTTATTGACTATTCTAGTTACCTCTTGTCACTTATTTGTTTCTTTTTTATTTGAACAGACAGATGGGTTTCACAAAACAGGTTGCTATAATCTCCTCTGCCCGGGTTTTGTACAAGTCAGCCGTAAATCGGGCTTTGGTCAGCCCTATGATAGAATTTCCATATACGGAGGAGATCAATATGAGGATGGGTTCAATGTGTTCAGGGTACGCTATTATAGTTTTTCATTGCACCCTCCTTTGATTACTTTACAAATTAATCTTCAGGGTTCCTTGTTGTTCTATTTGCTTATTTCCTCTTACATGGTAGGATCCAAATTCTGGAAATTGGTGGTATGTCAAGTATTTAGATGCAGGACATGAGCCTGTAGGATATATATTGGCCATCGGAACTATTCACTACATTAACAGAGTCTGCAGCTATCATAGGTTCTGGTGGTCAGGTCTATGGCCCTCCAAACGAACATAGCCCTCAGATGGGGAATGGCTATTTCCCAGTACAAAACTTTAGGTTGGCCTCTAAAGCTAGAAGGTTACAATACGTGAATGACCAATTTGTTCTTGTGGATCCTGCTCCTAATTCATTGAAGATTGAAATGGATAGTCCAGCATGCTATAAGGTGGAATCAGTTATGCCTCCCGTAAAGCCTTGGATAAATGGATTCTACTATGGAGGACCAGGAGGTGAATGTGGAATATGACATGCCATTAGTTAGTATGTTAAACTAAGCTTTTGTGTTTCATAATTGGATTAATAATGTGTTCAACTGTTTCTAGGATCGATGGTTCTTTTATGAGATTATATGTTCAGAAGTTTTGATGTGTGATCAGTGATTGTCATACATATTTTTGTAGATTAGGCACAGATGTACTCCTTTGCCATAAGCTCCTTCTTAAGGGAAAAATATTTCCTTGAAGGAATCCACCCATTAATTGTTGACTTTCATTTTTTTTTTTGGGGATACAAAAAAAAAAAATTAAATTGGAATTACTTTAGTATCATTCACAGGGGTTTACAGGACATTATATGTGAGGTTTTGGGGTAGGTCCAACTTATAAAGGACCTTTAACCCATCTCATTGGTCAAGTTTGAACAGAAAATGAGCATATTATATGTGTAAAAGAGTAGCCGCAATTGTGAAAGATTAGAAAGATGCCATTAACCTTTATTATATAATATTAGAGGTTATAGCATTTTGCAATTTGATATAACTATAAACCATGTTTTAACCCCTATTATTATACATGTTTTGGACTATAACTAGACTGATGAGAATGGTGTGGCATCCTGTGAACATTGGATTGAAATCGTCTCCCGCCTGGGTTTATGTGGGAGACACGGCTGCCTTGTTCCGATGCGTGACATGTGATGGGGACAAGATTGGACGCTGATGAAAACCGTTCGTGCATAAACTGATAACCAGTTGGAGTTGCAGCATACCAAATGGTTTTTCCATCTGAAAATCAGATTTTCTTATTCGTAAGGGGTTTTGTTCTTCCTCTCTTCATCCTCCACTTCATCCTGCCAACTTTTTCTTTTCCAACCTTTGGTTTCTACTCAAGGTAACCCTCACTTGATCTCTAACTGGTGGCAAGCGTATTCTCAGATTGATTGCACGAGGGGCTAAATGCATCCCTTCAGCATCTGATTCATAGTTTTGTGCCTCAACTGATAAAAGTTGCAGCGTGTCAAATCGTAGATGGACTCACAGACGGGACTACAGATGGAATTGGAGATGGAACTGTAAATGGAATCGCAACCATGAAAAATGTAAAGAAAATACAGATCAAGCTAACACAGATCTGAACACAAAAAAAAAAAAAAAAAGAAGAAGTTGAAATCGTGAACAAGAAATACTCAGATCTGATGCAATGTGCTTAGATCTAAACAGAAATTTGGCTTTCGAAGAGAAAATTTTCAGATCTGTACACAAAAAATTCAGATCTGTACAAGGAAACCTCTGATTTACAACCTAACCACAAGATATTCGGATCAAGAACAGTCGAAACCCTAAAAAAAATTCAAAGAGAAAAATTTCAAATCTGTACACAGAAATTTCGGATCTGTGTAAGGTAACCTCTGATTTACAACCTAACCCAAGATATTTGGATCGAGAACAGTCGAAACCCTAAAAAAAAAAAGAATTCAAAGAGAAAAATAAATTTAAGATTTGTACACAGAAATTTCAGATCTGTACAAGGAAACCTCTGATTTACAACCTAATCACAAGATATTTGGATCAAGAACAGTGGGAACCTTTAAAAAAAAAATCAAGAAACAAAGTAGAAGAAGAAACGAAAGATTTTGTAGTAAAACGATCAATCTTAGTTGCAGAAAAGAGCGAATGAAGATTCAAGAAAGTTTGAGATAGATCAGAAATCCTGTTTTTCAGATTCAAAAAAGCGATTTGAGAAGTTGCAACTCCAACTATTATCAGTTTATGCACCAAAGATTTTCATCAGCGTTCGATCATGTCCCCGCCAGGTGTCGCGCATCAGAACAAGGCAGTCGTGTCTCCAGCATAAACCCAGGTAGAAGACAATTTCAATCCGTGAATATTGGCCTTTCCTATATGTAGCATTGCCCACCATGTGACAACTTTTGGGACATTACAATTTCCCCTTTTTTTTTTCTTTTTTTTTTTTAATTGCGTTCTTTTTAATTAGTCTTTTTTTTTTTTTTATAACTCTTATTCATGTCTAGTGTGTATTTTGTGCCCAAACATAGGAGGTGTGAAATGACCACCCCACCCCTCTAGTTGAATGTCTATGCATATACTCCTATTGGTTCCGGTGTCAGTACAAGACCATATGGTTAGACAGGAAACCTTTTCTCATAAAAATTCTATTAAAAATTGACAAACCATTAACTATGATTATAATTAAAGTTTTATCTCTTTGGTATGGTTTAATATTTTGATTCTTATTGGAATTGCTCTTCCTTATGAGAAAACTATTCTTTCACCTCTATTTGGTGGCAAGGTATGGAAAAGGGAAGTGAGGGGAAGTGGAGGGAATTTTTTTTTCCTATTTTGGATCATTGATTGCAAGGGAAGTGTAGTGAAATTAATTTAACAGAGTTATTTGGTTGGATCTAAAATTAATGTAAAAATTCAGAAAATTTATGACCAACTCACTTTACTCATTCTTAAATCTTAATCAACAACATCCTCATTTGCTCAAACCAACTTATTAAGTTATTTGTTTAATAAATGGGCCCACCATTATGTACTGAATGGGTGTGAACTGTGAACATAACCTATCACTGCCCATCACACATTTGAACCCATTTGAATCTGGCCCATCCCCTGTGTTCCTCACTCTCAAATCAGAAGGTTTCCAAGTAAAACACCAGAATCTAGTTGTGGCATCTCATCAAACTAGAGGAATGCATCATCTAAACTAGAATTTTCTCTGTGAGAGCGCTGGCTTTGACACAAACTTGTACCCCCATGAACCATTCCATGAAATCACCTACCAAGCTTTAGAGCACCGAGCTTTTAACATGCCTTAATTACCCATTGGGTTTGACTCTTGAGTTTGGATATTTTCCAAAGCATTTGAAGCAATTCCAAGGGTTTTCCAATACAAATGTATATTGAAATTATAAAAGTCCAAGATATTACATCTTTAACAAACAAATTATCGAACACTCTATGGGTCTCAGAAAAAATCACGACCCAATTTGAAGAACAAAGTAAGATGATTCCTACAAAGACTTAATTATATGGGAATGGATTGCTGAATGAGAGTGTTGAAGTTCAAATCTGTAACAGAGATGCGTAGACGGTAGGTTGTCTGGATATTTCGCTGGAACCAGTGGAATTAAGAAGATGAAAAGCTCCCGAAAGGGCGCCCGATTTGCGGAGGCCCAAGATTTTGGACATTGGATATAAGCTTGATTTGCACTGTTTCAATTTGCTAGGAATAAGAGGAGATGTAATTGTACTTTCTCAAATAGCAGAGTTATCGAGCTTTCAAGCTTCTCAGAGTTGTGAGAGTTTTCGTTGGGTTTTGATTTTACGTGCTCTTTTTGGTCTGGAAATAAAAAAAAGGAAAGAAATAAAAAGGGAGAGGGTTAATGTAGAAGTGGAATTTATAGGATTAGGATCCTCTGTAGTAATAAGGTTAAAGTGGCAGTGAGGATCCTAGCCTCTCAAAGTGTATTGGGATATCTTTACTGGCCACTCAAAGTGCATTGGGACACATTCTAATACACGTTGAATGGCTAGGATCTTCACTGCCACTTTGGCTTCACTGTAGGGGATCTTTATCTAGAATTTATATTACATGTAAAATATGTTTTCCTAGCAATCAAACACCCAAAATAATTTTCCCTGAGAAATAAATTACTCTTTACATCAAAAATTTGCATTTCCCTTAATTGCAACCAAACACAGCCGTAAGGCGAAGCTAAATTTTCACTTAAATGAAACCTCTCCTAAAGCACCTCCACACCAATGGGAGGAGCCATGTAGGCATTTGGGAAGAGAAGAGAGACTAGAAAGACAGGGATGTTGGTGAAAGAAGGATAGAAGTTCTCCTTTAAAAATCCTTTTTGACAAGATTGCTCAATGTATGCAATAAGGTATTCTTATCAACCAAACAAAAATTAGGTTTAGAGTTTCCTACAACACATAAATGGTGCACTCCTCCAAAAGAATGCAGCACAAGGTCACTGTTAACAAAAAACACCAATGGCAAAAAACCTCTGCTTGAAGAACAAGGAAATTCTTCTTAACGGTCCATATAAAGCCAAGTGGTGTGATACTATAGGGCTATCTCTTAAGTTATCATTAATTGTACTAAAGGGCAATCCTACATAGAGGTTGCATAGAGGTTACGTGAAAAAACCTATGTAGTAGGTATGTTCATTACACTTTCTCCCCCACTATACCAACATCTGCAATGATCCTTGCAATAATGGAATGAAATCACCGTCAAGCAAATAAATTCATTGCAATCAACATAGTATTGTCATAACCAGTAATTAGGTTTGTAAACTCTTTACAAAACAACTACGAAAGCCTTGAATTTAATCAATCATAGCCCGACAACTCTCATTCTTGGATGTAATCCCTATACTGTCACTCACATTACCATTCATGTCATGTACGCCCATCGGCCAGTGTGTAGTTAGTCCTATTGATAGACATCAACGTTTGGTTCACCACAAGTGCACACAGCGTAAACGGGACAAGACGCACATCTCAGGTATGGGAAAACGAAACTACCAAAAATTCTCTTTGCTAAACAACTGACAGTTAACCATCAGGAATTTCAAACGGATCCTGTTTAACACATTAGAATTCCCACATTTACATCAGCATCAAATTTCCATTCGTGCAATGTGCCATGCGACAACCATAGAACAAAGTGCCCAAGTCTGTTAGTAGTTGTGAATGAATAATGGTATTTTTGGACAGTTGCACAAACATTATAACAAACACATAAAGAAATGTAATTAATTAATTTGATCCAATTAAATTGGGTTTGATGGACACACATCAAATGTCATAACTCCAACAGTTAGTTAGCTTAGCACTTACCATCGTTTAAAGAACATTTTCCTTTATTTAATAATTAGCTCATATTCCATTGTTCAAAGAACTTTTTCTTTAATTTAAAAATGGGAAATGAACAAGGACTATCTAGTGTAAAAATTCAGCCCTACCGGAACCCCAATGAAATGCCTGCCAAAAAGTTTAATTAATCTATTTAACTTCTACAATGAATTAAAGTACCACACATTCCCTCATCACCTCTGCTACTCTTTTTGCGTAGTACACTTTAGTGATATTAAACAACAGTTCAGCAAAGCCTTGAGGCCTCAAGAGAAACTCATTAATAGAAGATATTAGACTACAAAGAAGGAGAGCTACCCTATAATTACCGATCTAGTTATCAACTTCTCTTGATGACCAAATAAGGATCATTCCATCTCCTCATTAACCCTTCGCAGTCTCTGCATTCATACATATCAATGGAAGAAATGCATTTCAGCCAGATTCTAATCAATTGGCAAAACTTGTGATCAATATTTGAACCATAAACACCAATTAGACTGTAAGCATACAATATCTAGTTTAACCTTCCATCTATATAGTATATACAGGTCTTGTTCATATTACATATTACATATTTACAATATATAGGCATAGAGCATCAACGGCAAACTATCATCTATCCACAGATAGAAAAATCCATAAAATCAATGAGCTGACTCAAGTTTCGTAGATGTAGTCCCTACAGGTACAGCCCGTGACATGATCACGAAGAAGAACCCCACCAAGAGAAGTATCCTAAGTATCAGTGGGATCTATAGCTGCGTCGACAATAGCAGTTCCTGCAACCAAAGCTAAAAAAATTCGATATCAAGGGGTGAGCACACATCCCAGCTCATCGAGAAGTCAGGTATCCAATGTAGTGTATATGCAAATCATGGTCGATCTGTAGCCTAGCCTGCGTCCCACGCCCGAGCATGCCCCGTGCCCCATCGAGCAATACACCTGTACCCCACCGCTTGAGCTATGCCCTGTACCCCACTGCCTGAGCATATACACCCGTACCCCACCTCCTGAGTGCTTTGTACCCCACCACCTAAGTGCTTCGTACCCCACCGCTTGGATTATATTCCCCTTGCTAAAGCATAAATCACTTGACCAAGTTGATGCATGATGCATGAGCATGTTATTAATATTGTTACACCCCAGCAGAGATCCCCGTTCTACTCCCATGGATTGACCGGGTCCCCATAAGGTGTAACCAGACATATGGTCATGTATCATGCCCCCATACATTACATGATGGTATACCCCACAATCATATCCAAACAATCAATCAATCATCATGGCATGTGTACGGAGTAAGTAAAACTATACTCCAGCAAGAATCTTCGTTCCACTCCCATGGATTGACCATATCCCCACTAGAGCATAGAGTGCCAACATGGCATGTGTATCGTACTCCCATACTCTACACGCCTATCATACATGGTCTCATCCAAACTACACCCAACAGAGGACCCCAACTCCCTACTCCCATGGTTTATTATATCTCCACTAAGGTATAGCCACTCCCAACATGATTCATGAGGTCACTCATAACATGAACCACCATACATGGGTAATACTCCAGCATAGAACCCTAGATCCCCATCCCATGGATTACCATGTCTCTACTTGGATACAGGCACATCAACATGGTATGCATGTCCGTACTCCCATATGTCACACTCACCATCATACATGGCTATACACAACATCATCAGCAACTACCCTTACAGAGAACCCTGGATCCCCACTCCCATGGTTCATCATGTCTCTACAAGGTCACAACAGTTATCAACATGGCCTGTGTGTTGCGCCCCGCACGTTACACGTCCATTATACCACAATCAACATACATAGTTATTGTTATAATACAAATATATGAATAGTTATACACAATTTATTGAATGGCATGTTATAAAAGGAAAAACAACAATAAACACGCAGCAAACACATGCTCAAATTCTATGTGACCCAATCCCTCACCTGTAAACACTAGAGGTACTGCTGAACCTTGAAGCCGACAGAAGGCTCCATCCACTATCCGTGGTGTTTTACCTAATTTAATTAAATAAACTTTATTAGGTTGGTGAGCATCTTTTAAACCAGCAGACAGGTCCTAAAGTCCATCCACGGGTCCCAAGATAAGTCAAAAACCGAAAAGATAGTATTCCTAATCATTTCTAGGCTTATAAGGTAATACAGACTGAATCAACAGATGGAACCAGTTGTGCGTTCCACCAATACGTAGTGTCGGTTAACACTTAGTCAATTCTTATATATACTGAACCAAAAAACTGATCGGATGATTGGTCATCCGGTTGGTCATCTGCTTCATATACTGTTTACGGTAATGGAATTCCAGTGGGTCATTCAGATGATGAGCCGATTGATCGGTCATCCGGTAGTGGCTCTGCTTAGAAATAAGTCTACGTGGAGGTATGGCCAAGCGATGCCATGCACATAACCTGTGTGATGCTCCCAGTGGCTTGTTCTTCCGATACATGATACTGGTTAGGGTGGTAGTAGATATCCTTGGTCTAACATGTTTAGATATTTATCCTGGCAGTAGACTGGTCGCGAGTCAACCAGTATTAGGGCCACTACCAGTCTATCGGTTTGTGTTATCGGTTATTGTAAAACCCACACTCTACTAACCTAGTCTAACCATGTTGTGTTAGGTCTTCCCATCATAGCTGGATCTAGTGGACCAACCGTGTGAAGAAAACCATGAGACCAGATAAGAGAATCGACTAAAAAACACTTAAAATTAAGTATATGGTCGACTACTTGAATAGGTATGGTTGACCATACAATGAAGGATTAAGACCACTCAAAATGGGACATGTGGTCGATGCTTTTGAAACATGTGGTCGATGGATTTTACGACCATATGTCAGACCACGTGCACCCAAATCAGACTCTGGAATTTGGAAACTTTTCAAATCAAAGGGTATCTCTTTCCTATTGTTGGAGAGCTCTATATGGAGAGTTTCTCTCTATATAAAGGACGTCCCTCAACCTTTTTTCATTCTTTTGAAACATTATCAAACCTTAAAACTTAAGGGAGAAAGGAAGATGAAGAGAAGGAAAAGGAGATTTGGAGAAGAAGGCTGAGAGAAGGAGTTCTGCAGACTCTCTACAACAAGTAAGGTATAAACCTTATCTCTGTAGCCATAGAATACCTAAAATAGGAGTTTCTAATGCAAATTGTGATACAAACCCAATGTGAGGATTCAATTATAGGATTTTCTAAGCAAATCTCAAAGGGTATCATGGAGAATAGGTTAGGGTATGTACTTAGTCTAATAAAACTAAGAATTGGGGCTAAAGAATGATCATTAGGGAGAATTCCCGTTGATAAGTCAAGAGGAGGAACTCGTAGGGGGATTAAAAATCAGACCAAAAACTCGTATGGTCACAGCTATGGTTGACCATAGAGTAATAACAGAGTTGATCACAACCATTCGGGAAGAATATAGGAAAACGTGTGGTCGCAGGTGTGGTCGCGTATAGTGCGACCATAGGGGGTCTACCGTAAGTGATATGGTCAACATAGACATGCACCACAGGATCAATTAGTTACCTATTAGTGGTCTGTTTCGACTTCTGATTGTTGTGACTTGTCACACATGAACCCTAACTTAAATTCATATAATTCTTAGGATGTTCAATTGATTCAAAGAGATTTACAAGGCTTAAAAGGAGATCAAATATCGTTAACAAGTGAGAAAATAAGACATAAACTAATTGGTTAATAACAAGCTACCTTTATTTTATTGTATCCAATGCCATAAATAATTCTATGCTCGTATGCTTGTAATGTGCATCTCACATGTCATCTAATATTACTGCTATTCTTGTTCATGCATATTTATTTTATTATTTTATATCTTATTGTAGATGATGATAGGAATAGACATGTGTTTGTGAGTGTGGTTGGTGTGCTATATGGGGAAGGGTGTTTGATTCCTAAGCCATGCTTCGCGTTGACATCATCGTATCATCATTACCTTAGCAGAACTATTATGTCGTAGGACATCAGGGGTGGTGGTCTCCGACCGTGTGGTCTTTGACTTTGCTAGGGGGCCTTAGCTCTATCTCTATGGACGTATTGAGGGATGTTGGGGTGAGGTCTTGGATACATTTGAATGACATTAGGATTGGTTAGTTGCGAGTCCAGTTTGTAAGCCCTCGCTAGTAGGGACTACATGTTGATATGGGTAAGGCATTAGGGGAAGTGTTGACGATGTGTGATCCAGACACTTTAGCTCTATCTCTATTCCATGGTGGGTGCATGTGGGACGATAATAGTGTTTGATCCATTAGACAGATTCACACACTTGTGTATAGAGGTGCAGTGGCTGCCAATCCTTTCTATAGCACAGTTGTAAACTTAAAACCAGACCAAAAATATTGAATTGAATGCATGCATATGTTTGGGCATTACTTTGTTTGCTCACTAAGTCGTGATGTGTGCTCACTCTTTCGACGTCGAATATTTTTAGTTGGTGATGCAGATCCTATTATAGAAGACTACGTGAATGTGTCGTCGTATGGACACATGGTAGCTATGGATGTGGTAGCTGTGGTGGATGCAAACAAGCCATCATGCCAGTGCAACCAATGTGTTTTTGATTAGTTTAGTTATATTTGAGTATTGAAACATGTAATGGATTAAATTATGTTATGTCTTAAGTTATTTAGAGATAACTGGATTAAGTATTTATTTTATCACTGTTAGACCTCAGTTCATTATTTATAAAGACTTTTGTTATTTTATTTATTATCTCTGATTATTACGGTGGAATGTGTTTGGTTTAATATGGTGGGTATGGCCATACGAGATCCTGATTGAACAGTTGGTTTTATGACTGCTCATCACACTATTGGTTAGTCTAGAATTGGGGTGTGACAGTTCTGGCCCAGAAGTCAAATACAAATTAGAGAGGGTTTCTTCTTTGGGGAAGGGCTTCCCCACCATGGTTTCTTCTACTTTAAAGGATGGTAAACTACTACCCACCATTATTGAGGACAATGGATGTCATTTAGACCCCAATATCATCTCCATTCATGGAGGAGGTGATAACCTAGGTGTTTGTATTGAGTTTTGGTCTCCATTAATAGAGCCCATCAATGGTGGAGTCCCACATGGTCTTTAATTCACATCCCTACAAGAATGGAAGGAGAAGAAGGGGTGAGAACCTTATAGAATGGTGCTTGAGCTTGAGTTCCCAAGGTTGAGCTACAAGCTTCACTTTTCAAACTCCTTACTCTCACTCTCCCATTGTTCAGCAAGAGGGAGAAAAAAGAGAAGGAGTCCTCCTTTTATAGGAATCGAGGAGTGAGAGAGAGAGTATCCTACTCTTTCTCAACCGGTAGAAGTCAAGTGACAGAATGTCCCTCCGGTTGGACTTAAAGTATATTTTGGCCCAGTTTCATGGACCCAATTGGATGGTGTTGCTACCTAAGCTCCAAGTGCTTACTCCCACATGATCTAACATTACTAAATGACCTAAGGGGCTGACCCATATCATATGTATGGTCCCGAGACAGTGTGCTAAGGGTTAGCACACTAAGACCCGGTATGTAGAGATCCGAATTGTGATGGAACTAAACAAAAAACTACAACCTATGCTTTGGGAGCACTACCTTAGAAAAGAAGCAAGGAAAAACAGCCCATTTCCATAAAAGGAAAAAAAAGAAGCCCCCACTGAAGAAAAGGAAAGTGATGCAGCTTACCCAAAAATGGTAAAGTACTCATAAGGATTTTGAAGTGGGTCTTACAAGCTCACTTGCATCAATTATGTCCTCTAGCAATCTCAATTCCTCCCTATCCTAAAAGCGCATGACTTACTTGGCTATATTACTGGTGAGTTTAAATCTCTTGTTCAGTTTCTCCCCAACACCCTAGATAATGATTCCACAACTGAACCTTCTCCCCATATACTCTATCCTGCTTATACATTGTTGCACAAGTAGGATCAGCTAATATTGAGTTGGCTGATTTCTTCTTTGACAGAACAGACTTTATCTCAGGTTGTTGATTTGTCTACTTCAAGGGCTGTTTTGAAAACCCTTGAATGCATTCATGTCTCTCATTCCCAAGCCCATATAATGCAGCTTAAATATCAATTGATGCAACTAAAGAAGGGGCCTTTTTCCATGGTTGACTATCTTCAGAAAGTAAAATAAATCATTAATGATCTTAATGTAGCTTCTTGCCTCGATTCTGATCTTGATACTATTCTCAGTGTTTTGAAAGGCCTTGGACCTAAATATGAATCTTTTACTACTTCTATAACCACCCGTATTGATCTTATCTCTCTTGATGATTTTTATGGCTTTCTCTTAAATCAAGAATTTTTAAAAGAATCTCCTCCAATGATTGTGGATTTATTAACTGGGGAAGCCAATGTTGCAAAACGTGGGGATGGCTTATTGTAAGACCTGTATCGAACTAACCGGTCTTTCTGGTGGTGTTGTAAGACCTGTATCAAGCTAACTAGTCTTACCACTTTGTACTAAGGTCTACATATCATGATCGAGCCAAGTGGACCAAGTGCATGAAGAAACCACAAGACCAGGTATGAAATTTAACTCAAAAACAGTCAAATATGAGTGTGTGATCGCATGCCTAAACAGGTGTGACCGATCCCACCTCAAAAGAGTCCAACCCTTGACTTTTTGGTCGTGGGGTCGTACATTTTAAAAACGTAGGGTCATAGATTTTGTGACCCTACCTGCGACCCTACACCCTAGGGTCACATGTTTTAAAAACGAAGGGTCACGGATTTTGTGACCCTACCCTACGAAAACAGTCAGAAACCAGAAATTAGGAAACCTTCCCAATTCGAAGGGGGTCTTTCCTAAACTCATTGGGGCATATTATGGAGGGTTTTTCTCTATAAATAGGACATCCCTTAGCCTCTTTCACTCCTTTAGAACCCTAATTGAAAGTGAGAGAAAGAGAAGAGAAGGAAGAGAAGGAGAATTGAAGATGAAGGCTAAAGAGGAGGAAAATTTAGAGAAAGCTCTAAATCTCAGCAAACCTAAGGTATGAACCTAATTCCCTACATGAATTGGGAGCCTAGAATAGTTCATGAAGAAGATAGGATTAGGAGAAACCCAAATCATCCATTCATGGATAAATTCTAAAAGAATCCATGGAGAAAATCATTGTGGACAATGGAGGTGAATAAAAATTGTGGTTTTGAGCCATAGAACAATCATAGGAAGGACTATGAAAATAAGCCAAAGGATTCAAACATGAAGGAATGGACTTAAGAGTGAAAGGTCGACCCTGACACGTGTGGTCGCACGTAGGGTCGCATGATATTCGACCCTACAAGACCCACATGTTCGACCACATGCCCTCGGGAAGTTCCAAGGAGGGCGTGGTCGCATGTAGGGTTGCATTATGTCCAAACCTACCTGCGACCCTACACCCTGGGGTCGCAGAAACTGTTACCCCAGGTGCTACCCTATCCTGCGACCTTACGCCCTGTGGTCATAGAAACTGCTACCCCAGGTGCTACCCCACCTGCGACCCCTCAGTTTCTGTTAGTCTAAAAATATTGGAATTAATTCTAATTAAAATCTATCAACTTGTTAGGTTTTTCAAGTGATTTAAAAGGGATTCATAAAGCTTGAACGAGGATCTACTATCAATCAAAGGTGAGGAAACAAGACCTAAACTAATTGGCTAATAATAAACTGTTTTGTTTATTGAGTCCGATGCCATGAATGATTCTATGCTTGTATGCATGTAATGTGCATTTAACATATCATCCAATATTCCTACTATTAATGTTCATGCATATTTAATTTCATTTATTTATAACATGATAATGATGATGATGATGATGATAGGAATAGGCATGTGAATGTTTGTGTGTGGTTAGTGTACTTGATGCGAGTAGGGCATCAGGGGAAGTGTGATGCAGTGCGGTCCTAAGCACTTTAGCTCTATCTCTACTCAAGACTTGTCCACTGACATCGTCGTATCGCCATTACCTTAGCAGAACTATTACGTCATAGGGCATCAGGGGAGGTGGTCTCGGCCGTGTAGTCTCTGACTCTGTCGGGGGGCATTAGTTCTATCTCTATGGACGTATTGAGAGATGCTGGGGTGAGGCCTTGGATACACTATTTGATATTAGGATTGGTTAGTTGCGAGCCCAGTTTGCAAGCCCTCGCCAATAGGGGCTAATGTGTTGGTATGGGTAGGGCATTAGGGGAAGTGTGATGCGGTGCGGTCCTAAGCACTTTAGCTCTATCCCTATTCCATGGTGGGGTGGATGTGGATGACAATGGTGTTTGATCCATTGGGTGGGCTTACACACTCGTGTATAGAGGTGTGGCAGCCACCAAACCTTTCTATTGTACATTGCAAACTTATGAATCAGACCAAAGATATGAATTGAATGCATGCATATGTTTGTTGCATTGTTTTGTTTACTCACTGAGCTCAAGTTGGAGAGCTGACCCTCGCACACGCAATTCTTTTAGTTTTTGATGTTGCAGGTATTACGACTGAAGATTATGTCAACACGCCAACATATAAACGGGTGGCGGCTATGATGAGCAAGCTGTGGAGGACTATTGTGATTCGTCAAGCTAGCGTTTCAACTATGGATACGCTTAGTGTTAAATTTTCGTATTTGGATATTTGTAATATGTATTAAGTTATGTTTTGGTTACTTGGAGATAAATGGAATATTTATTATTTATCATGACTAGACCTCAGTTCATTATCTGTAAGACTTTCCCTATTTACTTTATTATATCTGATTAATGTGGAATGTGTTTTGGTTTAACATGGTGGGGATAGCCTATTCGAGATCCTGATTGAACCATTGGTTTATTGACAGTTCATCACACCATTTTGGTTAGTCCAGAATTGGGGTGTGACACTTATTACCTTCTCCTCCAATGGACTCTCGATGCCACCTTCACTCTTATCCCCAACAGTCCAATAAACACCGTAAAGGGTGGGGCCGTAGTCGAGGTGGCTTTAGTAATTTTCATCCCCCATCAGCTCCTAATCTGACCACTACTGCTTTAAGGTCTCCATGTTAGATTTGTAATAGAACAAATCACATAGCTACAAACTGCTATTATCAGATTCCCTCATTACCTTCTGCTCCATCCATGTCACCAATAACATATATGGTTTCCAATAACAATAATTTTGACAGTGCATAGTACCCTAATTAGGGGGCCACTCATCATCTCACATCCAACTTGGAGAATCTACATGTGATCAGCCCCTACCAAGGACAAGATCATATATGTGTTGGCAATGGTGCAGGTTCACCCATTCATCATAGCTATTTCATCTAATTGCTTAAAACTTCATGGCTTATTGCATGTGCCTAAGATTACAAAAAATCTTATTTCTATTTGTCGATTCACGACAAATAACAAAGTATATTTTGAGTTTCATCCTCACTTTTGTTATGTTAAGGATCAAGTGACTGGCAAGGTGCTCATCCTGGGAGGGCAAATGCTTAAGCTACAAATAAAACCAACACTACACCAGTGGCTCTAATTGGTGAAGGTGTTGCACCCTCTCTCTGGCACAAAAGACTTGGTCATCCCTTTGCTAGGAGCCTTTTTTATTTGTTTCAATCAAATAAGTTGGACTGAAAATCTGATCATCAACCAAGGCACATCTATAAACCTTGTCAGCTTGGGAAAAGTCATAGGTTACCATTTGAACATAATCTCATGTGTGCTTCTATGCCCTATGAACTTGTGCATTCAGATATTTGGGGGCCAACACCAATAATTCTGTAAATGGTTTTCGTTATTATATATCTTTTATTGAAGACCATAACCATTTAACTTGGCTATATCCATTGGTACATTGTTATGAAGCATTGTCCAAGCTTATTGAATTTTAGCAACTTGTCAAGACCATCTTTAATTCTACTATTAAAATATTTTAGTCATATGGTGCTAGTGAATATGTTAAGTTTGTACGTCATTTTACAAAGCATGGTATTAGTCATTGGTTTTCATGTCCTCATATATCACAACAAAATGGTTATGCTGAGAGGAAGCATAGGCACATTGTTGAAACTGGACTCACTCTACTAGCTAGAGCCAATATCCATAATTCATTTTGGGAGGATGCATTTCTTGCTGCCATATATACTGTCAATCAATTACCCACACAGAATTTTGGCATGTTATCACCGTTTGAGGTCCTCTTTGGTACACCTCCAAATTACAGCCTCATGAGGGTGTTTGGTTGTACTTGTTACCCATACTTGAGACCCTACACCACTCACAAGCTGCAATTTTGTTATAAGAAAATAGTCTTCATTGGCTACAGCATTGCTCATAAAAGCTATAAGTGTTATTAGGAGAGTTTATGTGAATGTACATGTGATTTTTTATGAGACTAATTTTCCATATGCTACTGTGCAAGTTATAGCCACCTATTTTGTAAGACCCACACTCCACTAACACTGTTAAAATGTGTCATGCCAGGTCTTCCCATCATTCCTAGACCAAGTGGACCGAGCATGTGAAGATGGATCACAAACTAGGTATAAAAATCGACTCAACACCCAAAACTGTATACATATGGTCGCATACCTAGGTAGGTATGGTCGACCATATGGAAAGAAACAATGGTCACTGATCAATGACCCTACGGTCGATGATTTCGACCCTACGATCGACAGATTCTGCGATCGTAGCCATCGATCGTGAGACCCAGATCTAACTCCGAGTTTTGAAAACTTTCCTAAACTAAGGGATTTCTTTCCTAATTGAAAGAGGACTCTATATGGAGAGTTTTTCTCTATATAAAGGACGTCCCTTAGCCTTTTTCACTCTTTTAGAACATTAGTAAACCCTAGAGAAAGAGAAGGTAAGAGAAAGAAGAGAAGGAGAAGAAGAAAAGGCTAAGGAGAGGAATTTGCTGAGAAGAGATTGGCTCTCTACCACAGGCAAAGGTATGAATCTAATCTCTGAAGATGTAAACTTTAAGGAATAAGACTTCTATGGAGGATTGAATATATCAACCTATTATGATCTATGTGATTCCTTGAGAAAATCCCAAGGATAACCATGAGGGATGAGTTTAATGATTAGGGTTGATAAGAAACTACTAATGATGGCCATAGGATGACCTTAGGATAAACCCAATTAAAGAGCAAAGGATTTGACCCAGGAAGAACTCGAATTGCATGTAGTCTGTGACCAGAAATCTCAAGGTCGCAGCTACGGTCGACCATAGCATGACCAACATGACCAGCATGACCAGAGGATTGACCATAGGCATTCGGGAAGATTCAGGAATCATATGGTCACAGCTATGGTCGCACCATATGCCATCATAGGGTATCGATCGTAGGCAGTAAGGTCGACATAGTATGAGACCATATGACCAATCAGACACCTGTCAGTGCTCTGTTTTGATTTTTGACTATTGTAACATGTTACATATGAACCCTAACTTAAATTCATATAACTTTTAGGTTGTTAAATTGATTGAAAGAGAATTGCAAGGCTTATAAGGAGATCGAGTATTGTTAACAGGTGAGGGAACAAGACCTAAACTAATTGGATAATAACAAACTACTTTATTTTTATTGAGTCCAATGCCATGATTTATTCTATGCTTGTATGCTTGTAATGTGCATCTCACATGTCATCCAATATTCCTGCTATTACTGCTCATGCATATTTAATTCTGTTTATTTATAACATGATGATGATGATGATGATGATGTTAGAAATAGGCATGTGATTGTATGTGTGTGGTTGATGTGTTGGATGGGAGTGGAGCATCAGGGGGAGGACATTGCATGGTGGTCTTTGACCTCATCATCAGACTTTAGTTTTATCTCTACTCAAGTCTTGCCCACTAACATCTTCGTATCGCCATTACCTTAGCAGACCTATCACGTCGTAGGGCATCAGGGGAGGTGGTCTCGGACTGTGTGGTCTCTGACTCTGTCGGGGGGCCTTAGCTCTATCTCTATGGACATATTGATGGATGCTGGGGTGAGGCCTTGGATACACTATTTGACATTAGGATTGGTTAGTTGTGAGCCCAGTTTGCAAGCCCTCGCCAGCAGGGGCTTACGTATTGGTATGGTAGGGCATCAAGGGAAGTATTGGCGGTGTTTGATCCGAACACTTTAGCTCTATCTCTATTCCATGGTGGATGCATGTGGGACAACAATGGTGTTTGATCCATTGGGTGGATTCACACACTCGTGTATAGAGGTACGGGGGCCACAAAATCTTTCTATAAAACATTGCAAACTTAAAAACCAAACCAAAGACATGAATTGAATGCATGCATATGTTTGTTGTGTTGTTTTGTTTGCTCACTAAGCCGTGATGTGTGCTCACCTTTTCGACGTCAAATATTTTTAGTTGATGATGCATGACCTACTGTTAAAGATTATATGAATGCACCGATATATGGACACGTTGCGACCATGAACGTAGAGCTGTTGAAGATGTGCATGATTCATCATGCGAGTGCAACCAGTGTATATTCGATTAGTTTAGATATATTTGATTATTGGAACATGTAATTGATTAATTATTTTTATGTCTTGAGTTTTGAAGATAATCGGATTAATTATTTATTATCATTGTTAGATACTCAGTTCATTATCTGTAAGACTTTCACTTATTTGTTTATTACCTCTGATTATTACTGTGGAATATTTGTATGGTTTGATATGGTGGGTACCACCTATACGAGATCCTGATTGAATAGTTGGTTTATTGGCGGTTCATCACACTATTCTGGTTAGACCAGAATTGGGGTGTGACATATTCCATCTCAATTAATACCCTAATGACTATATGATTCGGATATAGTGTACCCTTGTACCCGGGGGGTGTCCATCCCACCATTGGTTACTTGTAATAACCCACAACTTGTCATAACCCCACCACCCTCTCCTTTACCCAATTTCACCACCTTGGATGATACTCATGTTAATCTCTTACCACCATTCCATATTCTACTGCCATAAAATAGCTCACCGCCATCTACCATACTACCATGTTTACCTCCCCCTAATCGCCTTCAACATTCTATGATCGCCTGATCAAGGGCTGGTATCACCAAGCCACAAATCAAACTTAAACTCCTATCTACCAAACATCCTCTACTTAATGCTTATCTAGTAAAACTAATACAGAAGATGTGGAACCAAATTCTTTTACAAGTGCGAACAAGGATCCGAAGTGGCATACTGCGATGAGTGAGGAGTTTAATGCCTTGCTTGGTAATGAGACTTGGAAATTGGTCCCTAAAACTAATTATATGAATCTTGTGGGCTATAAGTGGGTCTTCAGGATCAAGCAACATGCTAATTGTACCATTCAGTGGTACAAGGCTTGTTTAGTGGCTAAGGGATACAATCAACAAGAAGATGTTAATTTTTTTTTAAAACATACAATCTAGTGGTTAAGCCTACTACCATCCGAACTATTCTCTCCTTAGCTGTGTCACGACAATGGGTGATAAAACAATTAGATGTCAAAAATGCCTTTCTTAATGGTGCTCTTACGAAACAAGTGTTTATGACTTAGCCACCAGGATTTGCTGATGTGACTCTTCCTACACATGTTTGTAATCTTCAAAAGGCACTCTATGGGTTGAAACAAGCTCCTCGAGCATGGTACCATCGCCTTAGTTTTTTTCTCCTCTCCATTGACTCCATTCCTGCACAAACCGATACATCCTTGTTTGTACATCATCGACAGGCTACATATCTTTACATCTTGGTTTATGTTAATGATATTATCATTACTAGTTCTCACCCTATGGCAGTACAATGAGTTATTGATTCCCTTGCTAAGGAATTTGTAATTTTTGATCTTGGTGATTTACATTATTTTCATGGAATTAAAGCTCATCGAACTAGTCGAGGTCTACAACTCACTCAAACTAGATATATGGTTGATATACTGCAGCGACTGGACTTGGATGATGTAAAATCAATCACAACTCCCAGTACCACATCCTCTGTCTCTCGTGCTTAAGGGACTCTCCATTACTGGATGTCACTCAATATCGAAGTATAGTAGGCGTGGTTCAATATTTCACATTGACAAGGCTGGATATTGTGTATTCAGTAAAGAGGGTGTGCCAATTTATCCATCACCCAACTACTAACCATTAGATGACTGTAAAATGAATACTTCGTTATCTCAAAGCCCCCTTAGCCCATGGCATCTTTATTCAGTCATTAGCTCGTCATCAACTTGTTGCATACACTGATGCTAATTGGGCTAGGTGTCCTGACGACTGTCAATCAACCAGTGGGTATTTTATTTTTCTTGGTCCCAATCTGGTTACTTGGAGCTCCAAAAAGCATCTAACAGTGGCTAGATCTTCAATTGAATCTGAGTACAAAGGCATTGCTAATGCTTGTGCCGAGTTGATCTGGTTACAAAAACTACTTGTGGATCTGCGTTTCCCCATTGTTGTTCCTATTATCTGCTGTGATAATATCATTGCCACATACTTGACGGCAAATCCACGGTATCATGGTCGAGCCAAACACATTGAAATAGACTATCGTTTTGTTAGGGAAAGAATGGCCAAGAAGCAGGTTCGAATTTGTAATGTGTCCAATCAAGATCAAATCACTGATATTATGACAAAGGAGTTAATTAGCCACAGTTTGGTTGCAACAACTAAGGACCAAGCTGACTATCCAAGAGATCCAAGTCGGCATGACGGGGCGTATAATGGATAAGATTATCCAGTCAGTGGTTGAGAGGATTCTGCTACTCAAATCTATCCATCAAGGATCAACATGGCATGCTTATCCTGTTTATACCCACAAATGGTAGATTCATTAGTAGATTGTTTATGATAAGAACTACATTTCTTTGCCACTTCTTGTTTCCTTGAATAGAGGATTCGCACCACCTCATGTTTCCTTAAATAAAAGATTCATTCCTAATAATCAACTTTGTAAATCGTCTATAAATAGACTATAATGTATGTCAAACACATTGAAAAGAAATGACTTTAATTAAAAATTGTTTATTCAAAATTGTCCTGCTTTTTCTTCTTTGTTTTCTTTATTTAATTTTTTTTGTTGCAATAAAACAAACAGTGGAAAATCCTGTTTTATAAGAAAATTTTCTTTTTCTACCTTTTTACATGGAAACAATCAAAACCTATAGAAAGAATGAGTTCAACACCCATTTCTCTGTCCGATCATTGAGTGGCCATTCCTTCTCTACCTTTACCAGTCCTATGAAGCACATGTCCCTATTCTCTCTTTTGGGTAACCCAAGTCAATACTCATTTGTGGTTCTTAACTCCATTTATCTCAATTGTCCTCCGACCGGTCACATCCACTGCTTCATGATTTTTATTCTACCCTTCTGGCAAGAATACCTTACACATCTAATCCATCCTCGTCACTGTTATCAAGGATGCCTTAAGCCATTCGAATCTCCATGCTAATGTAGGATTTAGAGTTTTGGTGTGTGTAGTTGTAAGACCCGTTTCGATCTAACCCGGTCTTATCACCTTGAACCAGGTCTACCCATCATGGTCGAACCAAACGGATCAAGTGCGTGAAGGAGATCACGATCCCAGGTATTAAACTGACCCAAAAACACCAAAATAGGGGGAGGGTCGCATACCCAGCAAGGGAGGGTCGGAACCCCCCCAATATAAAAGTCAGACCCCCAGTTTTATACCGGGGGTCAGACATTTTAAGAACCAGGGGTCGACAGGATCTCCGACCCCCCCATCGACCCCCGATAATCGGTAAAAACAGCACGAACCAAAAATTAGGAAACTTTCCTAATTTCAATGGGATTCCTTCCTAACCTCAATGGGACTTATTTTGGGAGTTTCTACTCTATAAATAGGACGTCCCTAAGCCTCTTTCACTCCTTTAGAACCCTAATTGGATTGAGAGAAAGAGAAGAGAAGGGAGAAGAGAAAGAGAAGAAAAGGAAAGTGGAGAAGAAGATTAAGGAGAAGGCTTCGGAGAAACAAGCCTAATCCGGGTATAGATACTATCCCCATGAAATTCTACAGACCTTAGGATAGATAGAGAAGAGGGAATGATCTAGGAGAAACCCAAATCATCCACCCATGGTTAGGTTTTCTTGAAAACCATGGAGAAAATCATGAAAGCCATCTAGGTGAATGAACCACGGTTCTAGGCCATAAAACATGTGTGGAATGGATTGTAGAAGCAAGCCATAGGACCCCAAACACGAAGAATGGACTGTAGGATGAAAAATTGACTAAACCCACAGGGGGTCGCATGGGGGGTCGATGGCCAATCAACCCTACCAGACCCTGATCATCGACCCCCGGTGTTCGGGAGCCAGAATAGGGGTGGTCGCACCCGGGGTCGATGAAACCTCCGACCCTAGCATCGACCCCGATTAACAGCATGCATTTTAAAATCAGAATTAATTCTAATTAAATTCTATCGACTTGGTTAGGTCTTCTAGTGATATAATATCGATATATAGTTGATTCTTAAAGCTTGAAAGAGGATCTATGATCAAGTAAAGGTGAGGGAACAAGACCTAAACTAATTGGTTAATAATAAACTGTTTTTATTCTGGAGTCCAATGCCATGAATGATTTATGCGTGTATGATTGTTATGTGCATACAACATGTCATCCAATATTTCTATTATTACTGTTCATGCATATTTATCTATTGTTTATGATAATGATGATGATGATGATGATAGGAATAGGCATGTGGATGTATGTGTGTGGTTGGTGTGCTTGATGCGAGCGAGTATCAGGGGGAGGGTCATAGGCGGGGCCTCAGACTCTAGCTCTATCTCTAACTCAAGTCTTGTCCACGACATCGTCGTATCACCATTACCTTAGCGGAACTATTACTCGTAGGGTATGAGGGGAGGTGGTCTCGGACCGTGTAGCTCTCGACTGTCGGGGGGTCTTAGCTCTATCTCTATGGACGTATTAAGGGATGCTAGGGTGAGGCCTTGGATACACTGATTGGCATTAGGATTGGTTAGTTGCGAGCCCAGTTTGCGAGCCCTCGCCAGTAGGGCTTACGTGTTGGTATGGGCAACGGGTACAGCAATAAACGTGACATTTGTGTGTACATTATCCATGGTTGGGTGCATGTGAGTCGACAATAAACGTTACCTTTGGGCGGCTTCACACACTTGTGTATAGAGGTGCAACGTCAATAAACGTGATCTTTGGCCACCTATCTTTTCTATAGCACATTGCAAACTTATTTATCAGACCAAAGATATGAATTGAATGCATGCATATGTTTATTGCATTGTTTTGTTTGCTCACTGAGCCATGATGTGTGCTCACCCTCTCGACGTCGAATATTTTTAGTTGATGATGCAATACCACGATTGCAGATTATATAAATGATTCGGTGTATGCGCGTGTTGCCGCAATGGAGGCCGAAGACTTAGAGGATACGCATGACCCCTCATGCGAAGTGCAACTCATGCGTGTTCTATTAGGATTTTATTTGGATTTATAAAAGATGTAATTGATATTTTATTTATTTATGTCTCGATTGATACAACAATAATTTGATATTTTTAATTATGATTATTACGTTCAGAATGCTCAGTTCATTTACTATAAGACTTCCGCTATTGTGTATTTATTCTGATTATGGTTGTGGATGCGCATGATTTTATTTTTAATGGATACCACCTATTAGAGATCCTAGTTGAACCGTTGGTTTATAGCGGTTCATCACACCGTTCTGAATGGTGCAGAATTGGGGTGTGATAGTAGTGATTTCTTGGTACAACAACATTTTGTTTAATGACACGAGGCATCAAGACCTTGACCTAAATATCACAGTGTGTTGGATAGCATAGCAGAGGTCACTAATCCTAGTGAAAATAAATAACTCGGCTTAAGGATGATCAATAGGTATTACGAAGGTATCTCTTCATTGCTCAGGAGCAAATCCATCTGAGCTATTACCAAATGCAATCAGGCTATTGGTATTACATCATGAGTGATGTAACTGACCTCGTACTAACTCCTCAACCCGGCGGTTCATAAAATGACCACTCTATAGAGAAAAATCGATCGAAACCGCCCAAGAAATGGTTGAAGACCAAGGAATCGGAAACAACCCCTCCCTCTATATAAAACAACCCAAGCACCATAAGATAAGGGATTGAATCTCTGAAATCCGAGACCTACTCACTCTTTTTCTACAATTACCCCTTCTATAGTGATTATTATCGCCTGAATCTAACTTAGGCATCGAAGGGGTCACCCAAAACTTTGAACTCGGTCACTCTTATGCTCATCATTTTGTCATTTGCAGCCTAGGTCGCACCTCAGAAGATCAAGTTAGATTCTTGTGGCAATAGTTGGCACCTACCGTAGAGCCATAGAAAGATTCCATTTCTGTTTTGCCTAGTAGCTAAAAATGACAATTCACATAAAGCGGAACCACTCGAAGCATTGCCCAGTATATTCGTGTGTAGCATATGAGGTTGTGACAGAACCTCTCAAAGAATATCAACTTAGTGATGGACATACTCACGACCCTTCATGAACACTTTTTAACATGCCCTGTCTAATTGACACAACAAACCCTGGTTTTATCTTATATGCATCAAATAGTAGAATGAATTTGCGACCCACTCGCAATTCAACTCTATGCAGCAATAAATCAAGCACTTAACCTCCCTTCTACAAATCCTCATGCCTACATATCCCATTCTTGAGCCATAAAATGTCCATCAGGTAGGACAGTAGATATAGCACCCAAAACTACAAGACCTCGTGTACCGATTTCAGACCAAACCCCAACACGTAGTTAACCAAAAGTCCAACCTCAAACCCTTGTGCCACGCATGACTCATGCTTCGGACCAAGTGCTTGTCGTCAGTAGCAGGTCCACCTTGAATAGGCCTGAACCTCCACATTCACCTCGTAGACCCATGATAGAGAAATTTGGCAGGAACATACTGTTAGATTTATGTGGGCTTAATTAATTACCTAAACTAGTCGATATAGTGGGAGTCCAATGAACACGGTAGAACCAGTTTGGTTTGATTTATCACATGGTATGAGATAGGTTTGGTAATCCTAATTCTATAGTGGGAAGGGTTTGAGGGTTACAGCAGTATTCTATAAATACTGGGTTAGAGTCCCCACAGCAACAAGAATTAGTTCTCTCTGCACCCATTAGCAAGAGACATCTGGATATCCTCTGGAGGCAGTGGAAGACTGTAGCCGAGGGATTTCGATCAAAGCTTGGAGCTTCGTGGAGCGTATGTGAATTGATCTCTTCACAAACAGGTATGTCTTTATGATTCATAGTTAATGGCTTCTCTATTGTGTTCTATGATAACTGTATGGATGAAGAATGGGTTTCATTGAAACCCTAAACACATAATAGTTTAACAGTTGGTATCAGAGCTAACCATATAGACCTAGAATCAATGAAGATTGATTATAAAGACTGATAATGAATGAAAGAGAAATTTTTCTCAAGTTTTAGATCGAATCTCGATCAGATTTGTCGGAGTTTTCCATCGATGAAAATTTTTTCGATTGAAAAAATAGGTCAAGAAACATACCATTGGAAAGCTCTCGACGAGACGGGGCCGACGATAAAAAATTCACCGATGCTAGCCATCTGATGCGCCCTCACTCGTCGGCGATATCCGCTGGTAGATCACACTCGCGGATGGGAGAATTTAAAAAAAAAAATCTGTACTGGCGGCGTCGATTCATCGCCGAGTTGACTCAGCGAAAATCGAAAACCCTAGCCTCGACCCAGGCCCAACCAAGCCCAAGGCAGCCCTGGCCTGCTAAGCCAAGCCAGCCAGAGCTAGCCCAGCCCTGCAAACCAAGCCTAGCCAAGCCCAAGCCTGACCCAAGACTAGTTAGCTAGCACATGTGCGGACTGGCACGTGTGACTCGGGCCCGACCCTCAAGCCCAATAACTGACCCAAGTATCTCGACTTGGAAACCCGTTTATTTAACCCCGAGATCCATTTGGTCAGGTCATGTGATCCGATGGTTGAACCGTCTGGTTAGACCTTGGTTTGATTTTGCATCAGACCGTTTATTTGGTCTGGTTCAAGATAATTTAAAAAAAAAAGGAAAAGGTAATTGGAACATTCAGTTCGGTTCATTCCGAAAGAAACTGATCCTGGCAGACCGGCGTAAACCGAACAGAACCAAAACTGACCCAGACAGGGTTTTCTTATAAGGGCCTGTTTGGTTTCTGCTTTTAACAAAAGGACATTAAACAGTGATTCTGGGAGCTAGGAAGGTCGGATTGACATCTGGTTTGTTTCGTTGGACTCCATTTTTTATGCTCTTCAATCTAATATATATTTTGGTACATTTAGATACATTGGGAATTATGTTATTATGGAAAATGCCCTATATGAACCTAGTTTGTAGTGTTTTTTGCTGATTTTTCTTAAAGTTATTGTACCAAATTGATTGTTGAGCTATTGTGTATGTTTATATGAATGTTTAAACCTATTTAATTGTGTTAATAAAACATTCATGATGTTGTACATGAGCTGCAAGTTGGGATTTGTTCATATCATGGTGGAACTTGGTGTGACCACCAAAGTGGCAACCTGTTTCATTATAATGCGTTCAAATTCAAAGGTCTGTGTTTGTGAATGCTTCAGTTTGATAATGTTCACCCAAATGTAACATTGTCTAAGTTTATTCAAATTATGATTTATAGCTATTGTGTAAGGATTATGGTGTGACCACCAAAGTGGCAACCTTGGTTCTATCATAATATGTTCAAATCTAACATTTATGCATTTACAAACTACAATAAAGGAAGTATAGTGTTTACCCAAAAGTGACACTGACATAAACTCTCACTTTTATGGATGTAGCAAAGAACGGCACTGTCCACCCAAAGGTGACATTGTCTAAGATTATAAAGAACGACACTGTTCACCCAAAGGTGGCATTGTTAAAGAAAATAAAGAACTCATGCACATGGTTGAAGGATCTAGCTTTAGGGAATTTCATCCACCCAAAGGTGGTGAAATCTTTGAGAGTCATTATCTCTTCGTAGTTATTGCACAGATATTAAGAGGACCAGTGCACATATTGTCCCAAAGGATGTGTGTGTAGTTCGGTTGACTTTTCAAAGATATTAATTAGCCTGCACATGTTATGTATATATATTCGTGCTAGTTAATTTTATTTGGTATTAATCGTAGACTTGCAATTATTTACATTGTAATATAGTTGTGGACATGTAACGATTAAATACCTTAAGATGCCTGTCTTTGGCAGCCAGTTCTATGAATTGGCATGGAAATTAAAAACTAGTCTAGGACTGTTTAACCTAGATGTACTCAACAGAAAATTATATTTTGGTTCTTAGGTCGTTTAGTCTCTAAGATGAAGTAAGGCAATGTTCAAATGAGGAACATTGAAAAATATATTCCCTATGAAATCCAAAGAAATGTTTGATATTTCAAGAAGGGATAGAGAGATGTTCAAATCCATCAGTACCAGTTTTTGATGATAATAGGTGGTATTGGAAGTGTGAGGAAGTATAAGGTAGAGCTGTTAACTATTAATGATAAGCTTAATGATAAATAAATATTTATAGGTTCATTAAAACCTATATAGGTGACATTTTATACTTTTCACTTCCTCAAAAGAATTGTATAGTCAGATCCTAGTGACATATAGTACTTAAAAATATAATGAACCCTAAAGTGAAAGAACTAAGGATAGAAGTTCAAAGAAAAAGGAAAAATATGAATGCCAATGTCATAGTGTATAATACATACCTAAACAAAGGCAAGTTGTAAAAGGGGTAGAGAAATCCATAGAAAGAAAAATATTTTTTTATGGAATAGTCATAAACTTTATGAGAAAGAATTAGACATTAAGAAACTACAAGATAAAATGGATCTAAGTAGAATAAAAAATTTGTAGTGTGACTCAGAAGAGACATGTAAAGAAAATTTTTATAAAGCTGGACATGCTTAAGTAAAAAATGAATAAGGATTATGAAACTTCTGAGCAAGAAAGTGTAGTACATTGGATACTTAAGCATTAATCCTAATCGAAACCCCTAGAAATTTTAAAACTTTTAATTTATTCTTTTTAAATTATCTATCTTTAGAAGTTAAACTATATATTGTTATCTTCCGCCCTGGTCATAAGGGTTTATGACTATTGTTCAAAGAAAGATTAGAAAGAATAATATTCTGAAATTCTCCTTCCAAGGTTTATTACATGTATATATGTGGGAATTAATTAAAAGAGAAATTGACAATATTAAAGTAAGTGAATGTTATTCACAACAAGGATTTATTGGACTTGGTGGACATCGAAATTTCATCTAGGACTTCTTGTCACAGTTTAGTCTATGGGTGTTTTCTAAATAATGAAAATTAAGATGGAAAAAATTTATTAAAGGAATTAAAACTATTGGATCTGAATGAGAGAGTTATGTATTATGAGAGATCATGTGATACTGGTCTATTCCCTGATAAATTTAAGCAAGTATTTACAAAATCCTAAGAATGTATTTGATATTGTAAAGAAAGAATTGATATTACAACTTATATTATTAATAGAGTGCTAGTTAGTCAGTTCCAGTTTAAGTTATCTTCTTGTTTAAAACTGTAGAGCTGACATGGTTTCATAATACTCGTGGGAGAGTGATTATTTTAGGACATTGAGTTGTCATATTATGGGATGTCAAAATAGATCCAAGAAACTTAAAGTTTGATGAGACCACCTGGAAATGGGTGTGAAGCAACCAGTTGAGATACCAGAAATGTTACTAGAGTGTAATGAAATGATTATAGAAATATTCATTAAGATCGATGCTTTAGCCATAGTAGCAAAGCTAGATGAGACAATGAAGAGATATACTAGACCATGTAGATCTGTGATTTCATCCAATCACATATTGTACTTCAAAATAGATATTTTTGGTGATGGAAAAAAATGAAGATCCCAATGATTTTGAGCAAGTTGTTAGTAATGAAATTGCTCTTAAATATTTAATGATCATAAATGATATGTTGTTGTCTATGAATAATAATGAGACTTAAAATTTTATACTTTTGTCAATGAGTGGTGTACTCATAGGCTAAAAATAGGTATACAAAGAAAAGATGTGATTCCAGTGGAAAAATTGATTACTACAAACTAAGACTTATAGCAAAGTGGAATCACACAAAGAGAAGAAAAATTGAACTTCAAATTTTTGAGGTCTTAGTTGCACATTTTTTTTTTTGGAGTTGCATCAGATAGATGTAAAGATCGTTTTGATCAAAGAAAATCTAGAAAAAATGTTTATATATATTTTTAATCACAAGGTTTTATGGTAAGGATAAAGAAGATATGTTTTGTAGACTTATAAAGTCAATCTGTGGATTAAACAGGTATCCGAATAATGGTATTTGAAGTTTAACAGGATTGTATCTTCTTTCAACTTTGTTGAGATTGTCATTGACCAATGTATATATCTATAGGTCAATGAAAGTAGATTCACTTCCTAGTCATGTATATTGATGGTTAATCACTGGCTTGTAGTGATATAGTTTACTAGTTGAAACCAAAGTTTCAATGTCTGATAACTTCAAGATCAAGAATGTATAAGTAAGTACCCTTGTATTTAACATTGAGTTTCCTCATGATAGAAAAATTGAAATTCTGGATTCGTCTCAAAGTGTAAACATTGTTCTTGTTTTCAAACTATTAAGTTTGCATATATAACCATTAAGTTGTGGATGCTTAAATTGGAAAAGGAGACAAATTGATAGAATTGTGTGCAAGAGGTCATGCGGTATATGCAAAGGACCAAAGATTACATGTTCATTTATAAAAGTAGTGACACTCTAGGCTATTTTGATGTAATTTTAATGTTTGCATTGATGACAGAAAACCAACCTCAAAGTTCATTGTCATGATAGTAGGGTTTTGTAACTCTATATAAAGATAACAAGCAAGGTATCTGGTGTGAAAATTTTTTCTCTGATTTAGAGGTTATAGACTCTACTTCTAAACCTATTGAGATGTGTTGTGACAGTGGTTCAGCTGTGTTCTTCTCAAGGAATAATAAGAAATCTAGTAATTCAAAGTATAATAGAGATCAAATCTCTTCAAGTAAGGAAAATGTCAAAAGATTTTATATCGTTGTAGATTCTCTGATGAAGGTTTTGTCAGTTGGAGTCTTCAAGGGATGGTATGTCCAATATAGGAATGATTGAAAATAATTAATTTTATCAGAGGCTTGAGTAGCCAAAGACTTGGGAATCAGTGAGAGTCTCTAGATATGCTTAATCAGTGGGAAACTCTTTATGTTTATACTTGTGTTTTCACATTGCTTACTATGTTTGATTGTGTTACTCATGGTTTAATGGGCATAGTTTTTGCAACTATGGTTTTATTTGCATTAGCATTTACAGTATTGCTATTTTACAGACATAGTTATGTGTTTGACATACCAAAGATAAATCAGGCTGTATTTAGCCAAAGATAAATCGGGCACTATTTAACCAGACACTAGGTAGTATTTAGTCAAAGGACGAACAAGACAGTATTTAGCCAGATATATAAGGCAGTATTCAGCCAAGATAAGAGATGATATTCAGTCATACAAATAATGACGGTAAGTCAAAGTGCGGTATTAATCCAAGCTAGAGACGGTTTGCCATGAGAGGATAATATCAAAGAATAAAGCCAGTGTCTAGCCAAGGTATGATATTATATTTCTGAATTATTTAAATACCATGTTTTAGTTGCCCATAAAGGTTTTGGGGTACTTTGATTAAGGTTCTTTAATAAAGTTTGGACTCGCATGGGAGTTTACTTTCATGCATTATCTCAGGCGATTCATGTATTGAGTAGACCTCTGTTGTGGCTGATAGAAGTTTGTACACCATATGTTGAGGTGTATTATTCACTGTTGCTCACATTGGAAAGTTTGATGGATGTTTCAAAGTTAGTGACATTTTAGTGTATTGGATTCCATGGCCACACTGGTTGACGGTGGTTTTGTAATTAATATAGCCCAAGTGGGAGATTGTTAGATTTATGTGGGCTTAATTAATTACCTAAACTAGTCGATTCAGTGAAGTCCAATGAACATGGTAGAACCGGTTTGGTTTGATTTGTCACATGGTATGAGATAGGTTTGAACCCTAATTCTATAATGGGAAGGATTTTAGGGTTACAGCAGTATTCTATAAATACTGGATTAGAGTCCCCACAGCAACAAGAATTAATTCTCTCTACACCCATTAACAAGAGACATCTGGATATCTTCTGGAGGCTGTGGAAGACTGTAGCCGAGGGATTTCGATCAAAGCTTGGAGCATCGTGGAGCGTATGGGAATTGATCTCTTCACAAATAGGTATGTCTTTATGATTCATAGTTAATGGCTTCTCTATTGTGTTCTATGGTAACTATATGGATGGAGAATGAGTTTCATTGAAACCCTAAACACATAATAGCCTAACACATACTACCAAGCTCGACTAGCATCCGGTTTCATCTACGAAAGGAGCAACCCCATCTCCAACAACATACTATTGAATACTCTGACCAAATCGGGAGAATACAACAAGATACTATTGAATACTCTGACCAAATCGGGAGAATACTCTTAGAAGGTCAGACGATACTCAGAGGTAAATCGCCAACTACAATAACTTGAAAAGCTATTGACTTAGCTCGCTCGATAGTAAATTCGAGTAGAGGAGTTATGATACTCCACCACAAATGCCTTGTTCGAAGTGGTGATGCGAGCACCCCTCCCTCCAAAATTCAAGATGTCAGTGGTGGACCCATGTGATGGGTCATCAAATCCTAAGGACCACCTAGACAACTTCATGGCAGCAATGACCCTCCATAATTATTAAGACCTGATTATTTACCGAGCCTTCCCTTCCACTTTACAAAGAGTAGTAACGATGTGGTTAACCAACCTGAGATCGTGCTCCATTAGAAGCCTTGTAGAGCTCAGCAAGCAATTCCTTTCATATTTTTAGGAAAGCCTGACCCAGAAGAAAACCACCATCAACCTAAGAGCGGTAAAGCAATGTTTTCAATGAAACACTTTAAGACTATGTGCACCGCTTCAACATGGAAGCGATCTAGATCCAGAACTTAGATCCCTTGTTGGAATTCACAGCACTTCTTATTGGCATACAAGATGAGAAGTTAAATTTCTCTATAGCAAAGAAGATGCTCACCACCATGTAAGAGCTATTCATCCACTGCAACCTGTATGCCATTGCGGTAGAAGGAAAGAGATTAAGAGTGGGAAACCGTGATGACCAATCTGATTCAAGGAAGAGCCAACGTTTTTATGGAAGATCTCACTACCAAAGGAGATCCTTCCAGCACTATGAAATCTACACCCCGCTTAACAGGAGTAGGTCAGAGACACTGACCCTGGTCAGTGGAGATGGCTGTATCAGGATGCCCCACAAGAAGGGCTCCAACCTGAACATCAGGGATAGCAACAAATACTGTTGATTCCATGATGATCATAGGCATAACACTGAGGATTGTAGACACCTCGATAGAGAAATAGAAAACCTCATTCAAAGGGGGTTTCAATGGTCAATTCACCCAGTCGGGACATCGACTTACTACCCAAAATACACCCATTGGTGAAGGATTTTGGGTAAAGAGAACACCAGAATTGGTTGACGAGACAGTTAACCTCGAAACAATCAGCGTCATTAACGAGGGAACCGTGGTTAAAGAGACAATCAACCTCGAAACAATCGGAGTCGAGATGAACGCGAGGGTAGAGACAAGCACCACGATCTCCAAGAGAGGAATGCCTAACCCGAAGATAATCATGTCCCTCGGGCGAGGTCCTCGGGGATGTAAACACCATCTTGGGAGGAACCACACTAGGGAAACTAAATCCTCCTCACTGTATAGGCATGTATGGCATGTCCACAAAATAGAATGGCCTAGCAAATAGATGCACACTGTGCGGGTACCGCGGACGTTGCATGGATTGGCCACACAACCCCTCACTTCCGTACATCTGTACTCTTTTCCCTTGGGGAGAAGCTTTGAGTTATTGCATATAGAACTAGGCTTCATTATTTATGGTCGAGTCCTTCTGAAGGGACCAGACTAGTTTAAAAGGTGTCATGTTATAAAGACACGTACATATTAGAGGTGTCATTAAAACATTCCCATCAATATTAAGTTCATCGTAAATGTAGTTGCCATGTAAGCATAATTAATATCTTTAGTATAAACATGCAAGGAAAGGTGTGGCAATAGAAACTTCTTAGATATAAGGGTAATGTCAATTGAATTTGAGTATAAAATTTGATATTTTGTCCTAGGGACTTTGAGCCATAAGAAAAAATAGATTGTTTACTAACTGAACGAGACAAAATAGGTCTTTGGCTTTCGAACAGTTGAGTTCCAAATCACCTTTCCATGTCACATGCTTATTTTAAGATTCTTGATTGCTCACCGCTTACCGAACCTTTTAACCAAAATGGGAAAAAAATCCCTTGCCTTTGTGTAAGTAAAGACAACTTGCATCTTAACTTCGTTCTAGTTTTGAGATGGTGGAGTAAATGTGCCTTCTTCTAAGTGATGCCAAGTTACATTCTGATTTTACTTTTGGAATGGATAACTAAGTATTATTTAATGCATAGTACACATTCACTAGCTATTTATACAACATCTCTTGTTTGGACCACTAGACTGCTAATGTAAGACCCACATTCCACTAACTCGATCTAAACCTATATTTTTGTATCGTGACGAGTCTCCCAGTCATAATCGGACTAGATGAGACAAGTGGATGATGAACCACAAGTTCAGGTACAAAAATAGTCAAAACTAACAAAATGGGAGGTGTCATGAGACATACCGGCCTCATGATACCGATATACCTACCGGTGGCACAAACAGTCGACCGGTGTGTCTACATGGACAAATTGTTCGAATTAGAAACAAGTCCCAATAGGTCCCTCCTTCCAAATTTTAGTTGTAGAGACCTTCCTTATGTAGGAAACTCTCCTAAAGACCTATCTTACTCTATATATGGACTCTTAAGTCTCCGTAGATCCTTTTGTTGACTCTCATAAACCCAAGAATCTGAGAAGAAGATTTGAAGAGGAGTAGTAGAGGCAAGGAAGGTTTGTAGAGGAGGAAACCTTTGGAAGGGGAGCACCATCGCTTTAAAGGTCAGTGGTAAATTTAAGTGCTCCATCCTTGTAGATTAGCTAGGTCGATGCCTAGTTGAGAATCAATACCAGGAAGGACTAGGTATTGATTCGAAACCCTAGTTTGTTCGATGAACCCTAGATCTGATTTCTAAATTAAGGTTCATCAGAATATAGGAGTTGAATGAAAGATAAAACAAATCCTAATACGTTTCTTAGGCCTAGAATGGTTAGGAGAAACCCTAGAAGTCAAGTTAGAAATCGATGGGAAAAAGAATGTCAGATTGGTGGACTTACGGATTTATTCTGTCGACATACCAGTGGCACCTATATGAGAACTATACTGCCACCGGTACCTCTCAAGAAGTTGGCCAAAACTGTCCGCTTGGATGTACCAGCCAGACTTGGTTTCGACCAACGTAAACCCTATGAACCTAACTTTAATCAATCCCTAATGTTATGTAGGACTGGTTGATAGCAAAGTTGGACTCTGTGATGCAAAAAAGGCTTGCTATCAAGCATCAAGTAGGGGAACCAAACCTAAACCCTAATTAATTAATAACAGTAAAACATTGTTATCTATTCCTATTACGTGATGTGTATGCATTGAACATGTCATCTTTATTTTATTGTTATTACTTGTTCATGCATACTCGTTATGCTAGGTTGTGATTGTTAGACATGTGATTGTTTCATTGGTGTATGGAATGGAAAGGGCCTAGGGTCTTTGATCATTCCTCGCACTAGTACCTTTTCGTATCGCTGCTATCTTAGCATGCTTGGTATGGGTAGGGTATTAGGGGGAGGATGTGGTATTGTGGTTCAGCGTAATCGTCATACTCGAGCCCTATCTCTATTTCGTAGAGAGATATGCCGGGGTAGGGCCTTGGATACTATGACGACATTTAAGATTGGTTAGACATGGAACCCACTTGCAAGCCCTTGCCAATAGGGGTGTAGGTATTGGTATGGTGTAGGGTATCAAGGAGAGGACGTGGTACTGTGGTTCAGTCTGACCACTAGACTCTAACTCTAACTCTATCTCTATACCGAAGTGAGTGATGTGGAGCGAAAATGGTGTGTGATCAGTTGGGTGTGCTCACACTCTTGTGCATGAAGGTATATTGGCAACTACCCTTATCATAGCACTTTACAAGTTATACCAGACCAAATTTGAATTTTATTCATGCATTTTATGTGTTGCATTGTCTGTTTTCTTTACTGAGCTAAGTTGTGAGCTTACCCTTTTGTGTATATGCCTTTTTCAGATGTTGATGCCGGTTACACTATGGAGGACTACGTGGGTGCTTCAGTGTATGGTGGTGTTGCTGCTTTAGAAGTACAAGCAGGGAGTAACGAGCATGATGAGCCATGCGAGTATCACTTCTGCGTGTACCTTTTAGATTTAGTATTTATTTTCTTTCAGTTTTACTTATAAGGCAATGTAATAGGGATTTATTTATGTTTTAGTTCCTTGAATAATTGGATTAAGTTATTTATTTATTAATAGATTATTCAGTTCATTTATGTTAAAGACTTCTACTGTATTTATTTATATTCTGATTGTGGTTAGTGTGTAATGGTTTGTATGTCGACACAATCTTATTGAAATCCTGATGTGAACCATTGGTTTGGTGACGATTCACTCACACTTCTAGTTCAGCTAGAATTGGGGTGTGACAACTTGGTATTAGAGCTCCAAAACTCTGTCCAACAGACTACACCTGCACCTAACAGAGTCAATGAACTGAGATAAGAAATTTAAAAGTTTTAATACTAACATGCCATAAGCACTTGTTTGATGCCTGAGAGTAATTGATAAAGAGGATAATATATTATGATAAAAAGAGAACCTTATAGACAGGTAATGTGATAAGAAGAAAAATCATATAAAAGTAACATCTCTAAAGGAATTTTAAAGTGTACAACTGGATATGGTCCACAGGTCGGACAGTTACCCTATTATCAAAAGAGCTGAAATGATAATAGGAAAGAGAAAAATGTAAATTGGTCTACCAGATGAAGGCACAACAGAAGGAGTTTCTCAATGAAATGCAAAAATTCTCTCTGCACCCATTAGCAAGAGACATCTGGATATGCTCTGGAGGCTGTGGAAGACTGTAGCTGAGGGATTTTGATCAAAGCTTGGAGCTTCGCGGAGCGTATGGGAATTGATCTCTTTACAAACATGTATGTCTTTATGATTCATAGTTAATGGCTTCTCTATTGTGTTCTATGATAACTGTATGGATGGAGAATGAGTTTCATTGAAACCCTCAACACATAATAGTTTAACAGTTGGTATCAGAGCTAATCATATAGACCTAGAATAAATGGAGATTGATTATAAATACTGATAATGAATGAAAGAGAAATTTTTCTCAAGTTTTAGATCGAATCTCGATCAGATCTGTCGGAGTTTTCCATCGACGAAAATTTTTTCGATTGAAAAAATAGGTCAAGCAACATACCATTGGAAAGCTCTTGACGAGATGGGGCCGGCGATATAGAATTCACCGATGCCAGCCATCTGATGCGCCGTCACTCGTCGACGATATCCGCTGGTAGATCTCACTCGGGGATGGGAGAATTTAAAAAAAAATTAACTGGCGGCGTCAATTTGTCGCTGAGTTCACTCGGCGAGAATCGAAAACCCTAGCCTTGACCCAGGCCCAGCCAAGCCCAAGGCAGCCCTGGCCTGCTAAGCCAAGCCACCCAGAGCCAGCCTAGCCCTGCCAAGCCAAGCCTAGCCAAGCCCAAGCCTAACCCAAGACTAGTTAGCTGGCACATGTGCGGACTAGCACGTGTGACCCAGGCCCGACCCTCAAGCCCAATAACTGACCCGAGTATCTTGACTTGGAAACCCGTTTATTTGACCTCGAAACCCATTTGGTCGGGTCATGTGATCCAGTGGTTGAACCGTCTGGTTAGACCTTGGTTCGATTTTGCATCAGACCGTTTGTTTGGTCTGGTTCAAGATAATTAAAAAAAAAAGGAAAAGGTAATTGGAATATTCAGTTCGGTTCATACCAAAAGAAACTGATCCTGGCAGACCGCGTGAACCGAACATAACCAAAACTGACCCAGACAGGGTTTTCTTATAAGGGCCTGTTTGGTTCTGCTTTTAACAAAATGACATTAAACAGTGATTCTGGGAGCTAAGAAGGTCGGATTGAGATCTGGTTTGTTCTGTTGGACTCCATTTTTTATGCTCTTTAATATAATATATATTTTGGTACATTTAGATACATTGGGAATTATGTTATTATGAAAAATGCCCTATATGAACCTAGTTTGTAGTATTTTTTACTGATTTTTCTTAAAGTTATTGTACCAAATTGATTGTTGAGCTATTGTGTATGTTTATATGAATGTTTAAACCTATTTAATTGTATTAATAAAACATTCATGATGTCCCACATGAGCTGCAAGTTGGGATTTGTTCATATCATGATGAAATTTGGTGTGACCACCAAAGTGGCAACCTATTTCATTATAATGCGTTAAAATTCAAAGGTCTGTGTTTGTGAATGCTTCAGTTTGATAATGTTCACCCAAATGTAACATTGTCTAATTTTATTCAAATTATAATTTATAGCTGTTGTGTAAGGATTATGGTGTGACCACCAAAGTGGCAACCTTGGTTCTATCATAATATGTTCAAATCTAATATTTATGTATTTACAAACTACAGTAAAGGAAGTATAGTGTTTACCCAAAAATGACACTGACATAAACTCTCACTTTTATGGATGTAGCAAAGAACGACACTGTCTACCCAAAGGTGACATTGTCTAAGATTATAAAGAACGACACTGTCCACCCAAAGGTGGCGTTATAAAGAACTCATGCACATGGTTGAAGGATCTAGCTTTAGGGGATTTCATCCATCCAAAGGTGGTGAAATCTTTGAGAATCATTACTCTTCGTAGTTATTGCACAGATATTG
Organism: Protea cynaroides; assembly: GCA_028583415.1. Classification (NCBI taxonomy): domain Eukaryota; kingdom Viridiplantae; phylum Streptophyta; class Magnoliopsida; order Proteales; family Proteaceae; genus Protea; species Protea cynaroides. The sequence continues at coordinate 62,086,100 of CM053265.1, forward strand.
AGAGGACCAGTGCATATATTGTCCTAAAGGATGTGTGTGTAGTTCGGTTAACTTTTCAAAGATATTAATTAGCTTGCACATGTTATGTATATATATTCGTGCTAGTTAATTTTATTTGATATTAATCGTAGACTTGCAATTATTTACATTGTAATATAGTTGTGGATATGTAATTATTAAATACCTTAAGATGCCTATCTTTGGTAACCAGTTCTATGAATTAGCATGGAAATTAAAAACTAGTCTAGGACTGTTTAACCCAGATGTACTCAATAGAAAATTATATTTTGGTTCTTAGGACGTTTAGTCTCTAAGACGAAGTAAGGAAATGTTCAAATGAGGAACATTGGAAAATATATTCCCTATGAAATCCAAAGAAATGTTTGATATTTCAAGAAGGGATGGAGAGATGTTTTATTACTCAAATCCATCAGTAACAGTTTTTGATGATAATAAGTGGTATTGGAAGTGTGAGGAAGTATAAGGTAGAGCTGTTAACTATTAATGATAAGCTCAAAGATAAATAAATATTTATAGGTTCATTAAAACCTATATATGTGACATTTTATACTTTTCACTTCCTCACAAGAATTGTATAGTCAGATCCTAGTGACATATAATACTTAAAAATATAATGAACCCTAAAATGAAAGAACTAAGGATAGAAGTTCAAAGAAAAAGGAAAAATATGAATGCCAATTTCATAGTGTATAATACATACCCAGACAAAGGCAAGTTGTAAAAGGGGTAGAGAAACCCATAGATAGAAAAATATTTTTTTATGAAATAGTCATAAATTTTATGAAAAAGAATTAGACATTAAGAAACTACAAGATAAAATGGATCTAAGTAGAATAACAATTTTATAGTGTGACCCAGAACGGACATGTAACGAAAAATTTTATAAAGCTGGACAGGCTTAAGTAAAAAAAGAATAAGGATTATAAAACTTCTGAGCAAGAAAGTGCAGTACATTGGATAAAGTGCAGTACATTGGATACTTAAGCATTAATCCTAATCGAAACCCCTAGAAATTTTAAAACTTTTAATTTATTCTTTTTAAATTATCTATCTTTAGAAGTTAAACTATATATTGTTATCTTCCGCCCTGGTCATAAGGGTTTAGGACTATTGTTCAAAGAAAGATTAGAAAGAATAATATTCTGAAATTCTCCTTCCAAGGTTTATTACATGTATATATGTGAGAATTAATTAAAAGAGAAGTTGACAAGATTAAAGTAAGTGAAGATTATTCACAACAAGGATTTATTGGACTTGGTGGACATCGAGATTTCATCTAGGACTTCTTGTCACAGTTTAGTCTATGGGTGTTTTTCCAAATAATGAAAATTAAGATGGAAAAATTTTATTAAAGGAATTAAAACTATTGGATCTGAATGAGAGAGTTACATATTATGGGAGATCATGTGATACTGGTCTATTTCCTGATAAATTTAAGCAAGTGCTTATAAAATCCTAAGAATGTATTTGATCTTGTAAAAAAAGAATTGATATTGCAACTTATATTATTAATAGAGTGCTAGTTAGTCAGTTCCAATTTAAGTTATCCTCTTGTTTAAAACTGTAGAGCTGACATGGTTTCATAATACTTGTAGGAGAGTGATTATTTTAGGACATTGAGTTGTCATATTATGGGATGTCAAAATAGATCCAAGAAACTTAAAGTTTGATGAGACCACCTAGAAATGGGTGTGAGCAACCAGTTGAGATACCAGAAATGTTACTAGAGTGTAATGAAATGATTATAGAAATATTCATGAAGATCGATGCTTCAGCCATAGTAGCAAAGCTAGATGAGGCAATGAAGAGATATACTAGACCATGTAGATCTGTGATTTCATCCAATCACATGATGTACTTCAAAATAGATGTTTTTGGTGATGGACAAAAATAAAGATCCCAATGATTTTGAGCAAGTTGTTAGTAAAGAAATTACTCTTAAATATTTAATGATCATAAATGATATGTTTTTGTCAATGAATAATAATGAGACTTGAAATTTTATGCTTTTGTCATTGAGTGGTATACTCATAGGCTAAAAATAGGTATACAAAGAAAAGATGTGATTCTAGTGGAAGAATTAATTGCTACAAACTAAGACTTATAGCAAAGTGGAATCACACAAAGAGAAGAAAAAGAGAACTTCAAAATTTTGAGGTCTTAGTTGTACATTTTGTTTTGGAATTGCATCAGATAGATGTAAAGATCGTTTTGATCAAAGAAAATCTAGAAAAAAATATTTATATATATTTTAATCACAAGGTTTTATGGTAAGGATAAAGAAGATATGTTTTGTAGACTTATAAAGTCAATCTATGGATTAAACAGGTATCTGAATAATGGTATTTGAAGTTTAACAGGGTTGTATCTTCTTTCAACTTTGTTGAGATTGTCATTTACCAATGTATATATCTATAGGTCAATGAAAGTAGATTTACTTCCTAGTCATGTATGTTGATGGTTAATCACTGGCTTGTAGTGATATAGTTTACTAGTTGAAACCAAAGTTTTAATGTCTGATAACTTCAAGATCAAGAATGTATAAGTAAGTACCCTTGTATTTAACATTGAGTTTTCTCATGATAGGAAAATTAAAATTCTGGATTTGTTCCAAAGTGTAAACATTGTTCTTGTTTTCGAACTATTAAGTTTGCATATATAACCATTAAGTTGTGGATGCTTAAATCGAAAAAGGAGACAAATTGATAGAATTGTGTGCAAGAGGTCATGCGATATATGCAGAGGACCAAAGATTACATGGTCATTTATAAAAGTAGTGACACTCTAGGCTATTTTGATGTAATTTTAATGTTTGCATTGATGACAGAAAACCAACCTCAAGGTTCATTGTCATGGTTAGGATTTTGTAACTATATAAAGATAACAAGCAAGGTATCTTGTGTGAAAATTTCTTATCTGATTTAGAGGTTGTAGACTCTACTTCTAAACCTATTGAGATGTGTTGTGACAGCGGTTCAGCTGTGTTCTTCTCAAGGAATAATAAGAAATCTAGTAATTCAAAGTATAATTGAGATCGAATCTCTTCAAGTATGGAAAATGTCAAAAGATTTTATATCATTGTAGATTCTCTGATGAAGGTTTTGTCAGTTGGAGTCTTCAAGGGTTGGTATGTCCAATATAGGAATGATTGAAAATAATTAATTTTATCAGAGGCTTGAGTAGGCAAAGATTTGGGAATCAGTGAGAGTCTCTAGATATGCTTAATCAGTGGGAGACTCTTTATGTTTATACTTGTGTTTTCACATTGCTTACTATGTTTGATTGTATAACTCATGGTTTAATGGGCATAATTTTTACAACTATGGTTTTATTTGCATTAGCATTTACAGTATTGCTATTTTGCATACATAGTTATGTGTTTGACATACCAAAGATAAATCAGACTGTATTTAGCCAAAGATAAATCGGGCACTATTTAACCAGACACTAGGCAGTATTTAGTCAAAGGATGAACAAGGCAGTATTCAGCTTGATATATAAGGCAGTATTCAACCAAGATAAGATGCGGTATTCAGTCATACAAATAATGACGGTAAGTCAAAGTGCGGTATTAATCCAAGCTAAAGGCGGTTTGCCATGAGACGATAATATCAAAGAATAAAGGCAGTGTCTAGCCAAGGTATGATATTATATTTCTGAATTATTTTAATACCATGTTTTAGTTGCCCATAAAGGTTTTGGGGTACTTTGATTAAGGTTCTTTAATCAAGTTTGGACTCGCATGAGAGTTTACTTTCATGCATTATCTCAGGTGATTCATGTATTAAGTAGAATTCTGTTGTCGCTGATAGAAGTTTGTACACCATATGTTGAGGTGTATTATTCACTGTTGCTCACATTGGAAAGCTTGATGGATGTTTCAAAGTTAATGATATTTTAGTGTATTGGATTCCATGGCCACACTGGTTGACAGTGGTTTTGTAATTAATATAGCCCAAGTGGGAGGTTGTTAGATTTATGTGGGCTTAATTAATTACCTAAACTAGTCGATTCAGTGGGAGTCCAATGAACATGGTAGAACCGGTTTGATTTGATTTGTTACATGGTACGAGATAGGTTTGGTAACCCTAATTCTATAGTGGGAAGGGTTTTAGGGTTACAGCAGTATTCTATAAATACTGTGTTAGAGTCCCCACAGCAGCAAGAATTAATTCTCTCTGCACCCATTAGCAAGAGACGTCTGGATATCCTCTGGAGGCTGTGGAAGACTGTAGCCGAGGGATTTTGATCAAAGCTTGGAGCATCGTGGAGCGTATGGGAATTGATCTCTTCACAAATAGGTATGTCTTTATGATTCATAGTTAATGGCTTCTCTATTGTGTTCTATGGTAACTATATGGATGGAGAATGGGTTTCATTGAAACCCTAAACACATAATAGCCTAACATATACTACCAGGCTCGACTAGCACCCGGTCTCATCTACGAAAGGAGAAACCCCATCTCCAACAAGATACTATTGAATACTCTGACCAAATCGGGAGAATACTCTTACAAGGTCAGACGATACTCAGAGGTAAATCGCCAACTACAATAACTTGAAAAGCTATTGACTTAGCTCGCTCGACAGTAAATTCGAGTAGAGGAGTTATGATACTCCACCACAAATGCCTTGTCCAAAGTGGTGATGTGAGCACCCCTCCCTCCAAAATTCAAGATGTCAGTGGTGGACCCATGTAATGGGTCATCAAATCCTAAGGACCACCTAGACAACTTCATGGCAGCAATGACCCTCCATAATTATTAAGACCTGATTATTTACTGAGCCTTCCCTTCCACTTTACAAAGAGTAGTAATGATGTGGTTGACCAACCTGAGATCGTGCTCCATTAAAAGCCTTGTAGAGCTCAGCAAGCAATTCCTTTCATATTTTTAGGAAAGCCTGAACGAGAAGAAAACCACCATCAACCTAAGAGCGGTAAAGCAATGTTTTCAATGAAACGCTTTAAGACTATGTGCACCGCTTCAACATGGAAGCGATCTAGATCCAGAACTTAGATCCCTTGTTGGAATTCACAGCACTAGACAAGGGAGCTAAGGGGTAGGGATTGTCCTAAGCTACCCTCAGCTCATTTTCCTCTAGGATACAGAGAAATAGATAGGTGTGATGTGAATCGAACCATAGAGCATTTAGGTTCTACACCCTGATATTGAAAGAAAAACATGAATAAATTGAATCCACATTTCGAACTACGTGGATCCTGATTCTTAAAGCAACACCCTAGAATATGTAGGTAGTTTGGGAAGATTTTCAAATACGGTTCCACATCCTGATCATCAAAAACACATCAATAAATTGAATCCGCTTTCGAACTACGCGGATCCTGATTCTTAGGGTAGTACCCTAAGATACGTAAGCAATTTGGAGAGATTCCCAAATAGGGACTTAAATCCTTACTCCTCGAGAGTATTAAACCCTTGCTCCTTGAGAGTATGCTCCGTGAGAGTATTAAATCCTTGCTCCTTGAGAGTATGTTCCTTGAGAGTATTTACCCCTTTGCTCCTTGAGAGTATTTACCCCTTGCTCCTTGAGAGTATTTACCCCTTGCTCCTTGAGAGTATTTACCCCTTTGCTCCTTAAGAGTATTTACCCCTTGCTCCTTGAGATTATTTATCCCTTTACTCCTTGAGAGTATTTGCCCCTTTGATCCTTGAAAGTATGCTCCTTGAGAGTATCAAACCCCTTGCTGCTTGAGAGTATCAAACCCCTTGCTCCTTGAGAATATTAAACCCTTGCTCCTTGAGAGTTTCAAACCCTTTCTCCTTGAGAGTATGTTCCTTGAGAGTATTTACCCCATTACTCCTTGAGAGTAGACTTATCATTGCCCCTTGAGAGTATTTGTCCCTCTTTGCTCCTTGAGAGTATCAATCCAAAAAAACAACGAACTATGTTGTGCCTGATTTTCAGGACCTCTGAAATACGTAGGCAACTTGGATGACCCCTCCAAGTACGGTACCACATCTTAGTATCCTTAAGTTTTATATATCCATATCCATATCCATATTCACTTTGACCTACATTAGACTATCTCTAGATTCAATCTCAATCATCATCAAACATAAACTTTAACTTGAACAATTGAATCTAATGAAGCTTAAGCATAAACCACATCCATAAACCTTAATCACATTCAGTTCGAACTACGTTATGGACTTGATTTCTAAGATTAGAATACGTAGGTAATTTGAGATGTCTTGGACGTCTCAGATTTAGTCTATCACTAAACCATCTTTGGTTCAGTTTACTGTATATTATTTTGCTTGTTTATTTATTTTTGAAAAGATATTTGGCTAAACCATAGGTTAGAAAAACTTAGCAACTTGGCATAGGATTTCCCCATGAGCTTTAATCATCATCCATTGATCATGAACAATCAGAACAATAGAGTTTAAGGAAAGTATAATCACATAGGAGACCGATTTTTGAGTCAGGCAGTTTTAGGTGCCTAACACCTTCCCAAACTGTATCTTGAACACTTACCCATTCTCTGATAGATCAAAGCCAATATATTGGGTCAAATTAATCAATATAAGTCTTTTCTTATGATATGACTATATTTTTATAGGTCCTAGACCTTAATCTAGGTGGCGACTCCATAATCATTTTTCATCCATCAGAGACGGGTGGATATCAATTTGTCCTCATAGCTATGCATTCCTAACAATGAGGACTTAGACATTAGAGACAAAATAATGAGAGAAGCTCATTATACACCCTATTCTATATATCTTGGCGGCACTAAGATGTACCATGACTTAAAGATGTTGTACTGGTGGAGGGGTATGAAAGCAGATGTGGTCCGGTTCATTTTTTCAATGCCTAAATTGCCAATAAGTTAAAACGGAAAGGTAGAGACCCATTGGATTATTATAGTCACTGCCTGAACTAGCATGAAAATGGGACTGTATCACCATGGATTTCGTCATTGAACTACCAATGACACCCAGATCAGCAGACACCGTTTGGGTGATAGTTGACCGCCTTACCAAGACAGCCAGATTCATTACCATTTGACCTCAGTACACTATGGATTGACTGGCAAAGTTGTATGTGGATAATATTGTCAGACTTTATGGCGTGCCAGAGAGCATTGTATCTAACAGAGATTCTTGTTTCACATTTAATTTTTGGAAAGGGCTACAGAAGGTTATGGGGACCAAGCTAAAGTTTAGTACAACTTTTCACCCTCAGAAGGATGGGTAGTTAGAGAGAACCAATCAGATCTTAGAAGACATGCTCCGAGCCTATACCATAGATTTCAAGGGAGCTTGGGATGAGAAGCTATCACTCATCGAATTTGCCTACAATAACAGCTATCAGGTTATGACCCAAATGGCTCCATATGAAGCTCTATATGGAAGGAATTGTAAGACACCTCTATTATGGAACGAAGTGGGAGAAAAGAGGATCGTAGGGGCCAAAGTTTGTAGAAAAAACCTGTCGAGCAATTGATTAGATCAGGGAAAGAGTCAAGATAGCTCAAGTTCGAACAAAGTAATATGCAGATGTTAGACATCGAGGTCTGGAGTTTACAGTGGATGATAAGGTGATAAGGTGTTTTTGAAGATATCACCTATGCGATGGCTAAAGTGATTTGGTAAAAAGGAAAAGATATGCCCATGGTATGTGGGACCATATGAGATACTGGCCAGATGTGGGAACATGGCGTATCAGCTCTCATTGCATCATCTATGTCAGGCGTTCATGATGTGTTCCACGTCTCACTATTGAAGAAGTACATCAGGAACCCATCGCACATCTTAACAGTAGACCCTTCACACTTGACGGAGGACTTGATGTCTAAGGTTGTACCAGTTATATTGACCAGCCAAAAGGTACAACACCTATGAAACAGAGACATCTACTACATTAAGGTAACTTGGAAAAGCCAAGATGTAGAAGAGATTACTTGGGAGGAGGAGAATGCAATGCAAAAGGAATACCCTCATCTTTTTTACTCTGAAGGTATGTGCAAATTTCGAGGTCAAAATTTCTTTTAAGGGTGGGGGAGTTATGAGACCTTCATGTAAATTTTAGGATGAAATTTCTTTTAAGGGTGGGGGAGTTATAAGACCAGCACTCCACGAATCCTATTTAACCTATGTTTTCATATCATGACAGGTCTCCCAGTCATAAACGGACTAGACGAAACAAGCAGATGACGAACCACAAGTCTAAATACGAAAATAGTCAAAACGAACAAATTGGGAGGTGTCATGAGACATACCAGTCTCATGATACCGGTCTACATTCCGGTGGTACAAACAGTCGACCGGTATGTCTATACGGATAAACTGTTCGAATTAGAAGCAAGTCTCAATGGGTCTTACCTTCTAAATTTCAGTTGTAGAGACCTTCCTTACATAGGAAACTCTCCTAAACACCTATCCTACTCTATATATGGACTCTTACGTCTCCTTAGATCCTTTTGTTGACTCTCATAAACCCTAAAGTTTGAGAAGGAAATCTGAAGAGGAGCAGTAGAGGCAAGGAAGGTCTACGAAAGAGGAAACCATTTTAGAATGGGAGCACCATCGCTTTGAAGGTCAGTGGTAAGTATAAGTGCTCCATCCTTGTAGATTATCTAGGTTGATGTCTGGTTGAGAATCAACACCAGGAAGGACTAGGTATTGATTCAAAACCCTAGCTCGTTCGATGAACCCTAGATCTAATTTCTAAACTAAGGTTCATCAGAATATAAGACTTGAATGGAAGATAAAACAAACCTTAATATGTTGCTCAAGCCTAGAATGGTTAGGAGAAACCCTAAAAGTCAAGTTAGAAATCAACAGGAAAAAAATGTTAGATTGGTGGACTTACGGAGTCTGTCCCATCGACATACCGATGACACCTGTATGAGACCGGTACTGCCACTGATACTGTCACCAGTACCTCTTGAGAAGTTGGCCAAAACTATCTACTTGGACATACTAGAAGATCCGTCTGCCACAGTGGTGTGACCGATATAGTGCGACCGATATGTACAATTTAGGATAGTTTTTAGTCCAGACTTGATTTCAACCAATGTAAACCCTATGAACCTAGCTCTAATCAATCCCTAATGTTATGTAGGACTGGTTGACAGCGAGGTTGGACTCTGTGAAGCAGAGAAGGCTCGCTATCAAGCGTCAGGTAGGGGAACCAAACCTAAATCCTAATTAATTAATAATAGTAAAATGTTGTTATCTATTCTTGTTGCGTAATGTGTGTGCATTGAACATGTCATCTTTATTTTATTGTTATTACTTGTTCATGAATACTCGCTATGCTAGGTTGTGATTGTTAAACATATGATTGTTTTTGTTATTGTGTGGAATGAGAAGAGCCTGGGGTCTTAGACCATTCCTCACACTAGCACATTTTCGTATCGCTGCTGTCTTAGCATGCTTGGTACGGATAGGGTATCAGGGGAGGATGCGATATTATGGTTCAACTTGATCGCCAAACTCAAGCCCTATCTTTATTCCGTAGGGAGCTGTGCTGGGGTAGGGCCTTGGATACTGTGATGACATATAGGATTAGTTAAATACGGAATCCACTTGTAAGCCCTCGTCAATAGGGGTGTAAATATTGGTACGGTGTACGGTATCAGAGAGACGACGTGGTACTGTGGTTCAGCCTAACCACCAAACTCTAGCTCTATCTCTGTACCCGAGTGAGTGATGTGGGGCGATAGCAGTGTGTGGTAGTTACCCTTACCATAGCACTTTACAAGTTATACCAGACCAAATGTGAATATTATTCATGCATTTTATGTGTTGCAGTGTCTGTTTTCCTTACTGAGCTAAGTTATGAGCTTACCCATTTATATATACACCGTTTTCAAATGTTGATGCAGGTCACATTGTGGAGGACTACATGGACGCTCCAGCGTATGGTGGTGTTTCTGCTTTGGAAGTGCAAGCAGGGAGTAACAAGCATGACGAGTCATGCAAGTGTCACTTCTGTGGGTACCTTTAGGATTTAGTATTTATTTTCTTTCAGTTTGAGTTATAAGACAATGTAATAAAGATTTATTTATGTTTTGATTCATTGAATAATTGGATTAAGTTATTTATTTATCAATAGATTACTCAGTTCATTTATGTTAAAGACTTTCACTATATTTATTTATATTTTGATTGTGGTTACTATGCAATGGTTTATATGTCAACACGGTCTTATTGAGACCCTGGTGTGAACCATTGGTTTTGTGGCAGTTCACTCACACTTTTGGTTCAGCCAAAATTAGGGTGTGACAGCTAAGGTTTTGGGATTATAAATGCCCTAAATAAATTAAAAATGGGATTTGTTTTTGTTCTCATTATAGCATATTTGGTGGTGTCAATAGTAGAGCAGGTGAAGATACACGTTTCTTTAGGAAACAAGAAGATGTAGATCTAGATTAAAAAATAAAATTGACCTTTTAAATTTCTCTAGACATTAGATGATAAAGCTCTAGCTCACGCACACATGGCTACAAATCAGGCATTAGATAATGATGCACAAGATCCAGCTCATGCACACATAACTGATTTTATAACTATATGTGGGTGTGTGAGCTGGATATTGTGTAGCATAAACAACTTGCATCTTAAAACTTCGCCAGGTGTTATGCTGCGATCCCAAGACCAAATAAAGGAGGAGGGTTGGCGCATCAACACCTAAAAAAAACCTAGCCAAACTATTAACATGGATTTGAAAACAAAATATATTCACCATAATGCTAGGGCATTTTTATAAATGACACATTACACTTAGACAAGGGTTCTCACATAGTGGACGAGTGTGGATAAAGAAGCTAGTCCATAAGCATAGAATTGGATTAGCATCTTAGAACAAAGGATATTTAACGGGTAAGAGTATAGAATGGATAGACGTTATGAAGAGAAGAAAGACTAGCATGGCTTGTATTTTCAAGAGCATAGATGGAAGGGTAAAAAAGCTAAGAAATTGGATGATATGGGGGATAAATCATTAGCAGTAGAGTGGGCATAATAGTTGATAAAGATTTAAAGAGTGATGCGGTGGACATTGTTACGAAATAGGCCCATAGGTCCATAGGCCCATGGGACCCACTAGATATCGTTGACGTTAACTAGCGCCAGCGACAGCTAGCGTCACCGAGTGTTAGCTCCCTTTTTACTTCCTTCTATAATTAGTTATAGATTTGTTTCCTTTTATTTTATTATTGCAATCTTCTCTTATTTTCTCTTCTTAGAATAGAGATTTTCCTTGTAATCTATTTATTTCTTTCTCTATAAATACAAGGTAGAGAGGAGAGCTATCTAACGATTTTGGCTACAGCACATTGCTGTGTCGAAATCTAGCCCCTTTTCTCTTTCTCTCCTCTTCAATCTTTTTCTTTTTTAATTTTTGATTTGTATACTTGCTGATTATTTCTTTGAGGAATTGTTACATGGTATCAGAGCGGGTGTCATTTTGAAAGTCGAATAAAGGTTCTCGTTCTAGTGTGCAGCCACCATTGCTACTTCTGTCTTTTCATCTTATACCTATTATTCCTACTATTATTGAGATCTACTGCTTCCATTATTACTGTTATCGAGATTTACTAGTCTATAACTGTCAATACTGCTCTGATCAGATCTAAGTCAAATCTGATCTGTCTTGCTACGTAACTGCTGCTGATGTACTGCTCCTCCCATACTACCGTAAGCATCTATTTTGCTGACCTACTGATGAAGATTTGTTTTCTTGTTGATCTACATTCCTGACTGTCGACTTTACCTGATCTACTACTGATCCGAACCTGCTACTATATCTACTTCACTACTACCATCGAGATTGTTCAGATCTTATCAGACTTAATCTAATCTAATTTGCACACCTTCTACCATATTTCTGTCAACCTTGTCAGACCTAAAATCAGATCAGTTTGCAAGCTGCTCTTGTTATTGAACTGACTAGATCTAATCTATTGTGCTACTACTGATACTACAACTAGATCTAAAATCAAATCAAATCTGATTGTTATTGATGCTACAATTACTGCTATTACTACTATTACTACTGCTGTTGTTACTGCTATATTGTTCCAAACTGAAGCTCTTACATTCCCCTGTGCTTTAGCTTGAGGAGAGGTATAAGCGTTAGCGATGTGGGATCCACTCTAGATTTGATATTTATTATTTTAGGATGTTTTCTATTTGATGTAAGTAGTGGATTTATTTCCACTATAGCCTTATCTTTGTTTCCTAAGTTGGTTAGGTCGTCTTTCTTAGTTGGGTTATGTAATTAGGAAATTTTCTTAAATACCATTGTTACTATCTTTCCATTATCAATATAAATAAAGGAGTGTAGGAGGAAGACAAGATAGTTGATTCTTCCCTCTTCTCCATTCTCCATTCTCTATTCTATCCATCTTCCCTTTCTTTCTTTTCTATTTTATTACATTGGTGTGAGTGTTAGTGATATGGGATCCACTCTAGATTTGATATTTATTAGTTTAGGATGTTTTCTATTTGATGTAAGTAGTGGATCTGTTTCCACTACATTCTTATCTTTGTTTCCTATATTGGTTAGGTCTTTTTCTTAGTTACGTTATGTAATTAAGAAAGTTTCTTAAATACCATTGTTACTATCTTTTCATTATCAATATAAATAAAGGAGTGTAGGAGGAAGACAAGATAGTTGATTCTTTCCTCTTCTCCATTCTCCATTCTCTCCATCTTCTCTTTTTTTTCTATTTTGTTACATGGTATTAGAGCACTAGATCCTTGGCCATTACTAATCAACAAACTCTTGGATTAATTAGCCCTTGATATTTTTGCTCTCTCTATGTAACTATAATTTTTGTTTTACTACTATTAATTGGTGATTGAGATTACATCTGTGAATATTGTTGCTAAATACTATTACTTTGTGGACTTATATTCTCGATCACCCTATTGGTAAGATTATTATCCTCTCCTTGATATCCATTACCCTCTATGAGCCTCTCTTTTCCTTTGGCCTCTTGGTGGCAGAATCGAGCTTTGGACCTTGTCACTTACCCTACTACCACCATTTACCCTCACCCACACTGAGCCTTTGGCCAATTGGTTGGCTGAACTAATAAGACATTATATATATATATATATATATTGGTTGTGGATTTTGTTCTCTATCATGATGACTGACCCTAAACCTATTGAGGCTCAAATCATCTCCATAAAGTTGAAAGAAGTTTCTAATTATCTGTTATGGGCTCAGGCTATCAAAGCCTTTATTCTTTCTAAAGACAAAGCCATACTGCTATATGATGAGCCTCCTGACTGTGATGTGAAAGACAGTGAATTTTTCAAACTGTACAATACCTAATTGAGAGATAATTCCTTGGTTCAAACATGGTTGTAGAACAGTATTAATACCTCCATCCTACCCACTGTAATGTTCCGTAATATAGCCAAGGCTATTTGGGCCGATCTGCAAGAGACATATGGGCAAGATAAGAATGTCTCTCACATCTATGACCTATATAAGTGGATGTTCAATTACTCTATTGGTGAAAACTCCCTGACTGACTACTATGGAGGCTTCAATGGGCTTATTGAAAAAATATAGGCTGTGCAGTCTCTTACTACTAATTTGAGCAAAATCAAAACTTAACTGTCTGAGTTTTACGTTGCTAAATTTTTTAACAACCTTTCCCCAAAATATCAGAGTGTCAAAAGACAACTTATTTCAGGAGCCTCTATCCGTACCCTTAGTGAGACCTTCTTTCGCCTTCAGTGATTGGTCTCATAGAGAAACTCTTCTATCAAGGATACTTTTGCTTTGTTTGCTAGCCATGGTCAAGGCCATGGCCGTAGATCTACTCGTGGTCATGGCGGTGGTCCTCCTAGATGTGGCACTGGGTAGACATCTTCTGAAAAAGTTAATAGATATTGTACCCATTGTCACAAGACTAACCATACGGTGGAAAACTGTTGGGATATAAATGATTGTCCTGATTGGGTAGATATCCTTGCCAACAATTTTACTACTGAGGATGCCCCATACCCCATCCAGGCTCCTCTTATGCAGACATATACTCCATCCAATGCACTGTATGAGGCATTGCTCTGTCTGATTCAACACTTAGAGGCTACTAGACCACCACCTACTACCACCCTGGCCTACACAGGTACAACTGCCTTACTATCTACCACCCTTTCTACACCTTGGATTATAGACTCTGGCAATACCTATCACATGACTGGACAACCCTCTACCCTTACAGCCCTTAAAGATACACCAAAGCCTGTCACCATTTACCTTGCCGATGGATCATCTACTATAGCTTCCCAACATGGGAATATTACCCTTAACCCATCCTTATCCTTGTCCTCTGTCCTTTATGTTCTCAAATTTCCTCTTAACCTTATGTCTATTAGTTAACTTACAAAATCACTTAACTATGTTGCTACCTTTTATTTTATTTTATTGTACCTCTCAGGATCTTAAGACCAAGGCGACGATTGGTAGCGGACATGAGCATGCTGGTCAATATTATTTGGAGCTACCTAAGCCCATTCTTACTGCTGCTACCACATCTACTTCAACCCATCATCAATGGCATCATCTGCTTGGCCATCAATTTCTTTCTAAGTTAAAGGCTCTTATCCCTAGTTGCAAGTCACTTCTACCTTATAATGTGAGGCTTGTGGACTAAGGAAACATCATCATTCCTCTTTTCCAACTAGTTCTACACCTAGGCAATCTTCCCTATTTTCTTTAGTTTATTCTTATGTTTAGGGATCTTGTCGAATTCCCAATCGACTTGGTTTCTTGTACTTTGTAAACCTTGTGGATGATTATTCCCACATAACTTGGCTATACTTAATAAAAGAACGGTCTGAATTTATTAATATTTTCAAGGGCTTTCATAAAGAAATTACAACTCAATTTGATACTCCTATTAAAGTTCTACGTACTAATAATGCCCTTGAATATGTTCAGCATGTCATCTCTAATTTCTGTTTTGCCAATGGCATTATACACCATACCAGTTGTGCTTACACTCCTCAACAAAATGGAATTGTTGAGCATAAAAATAGACATCTTATGGATATTTCCAGGTCTCTCATGCTCTATATAAATGTTCCTAAGTATTATTTGAGTGATGTAGTTTTAATTACTTTCTACCTGATTAACAGGATTCCTTCTTCTGTCCTCCACAATAAAATTCTTTTTAAACTTCTCTATTCTAATACTCCCTTATTTTTAGTTTCTCCTCTTGTTTTTGATAGAACATGTTTTATCCACATCCTACATCCTTAAGTGGACAAATTATCTCCCCGGTCTATCAAATATATTTTCCTTGGCTACTCTTGTACTTAGAAAGGTTACTGGTGTTTTGACTCTATTACTCGATGCCATTTTGTCAGTCATGATGTAACGTTTTTTAAAGACAAGCCATACTATCCTATTTTTGCTCTCACCAATTCACCTTCCACTGATATTCCTTTTCCTTTCATTCCTTTTGATGATGAACCCACCTCTATCCCATCTGATTCTGAACCCCCTCCATCCCACCCCAAACTTCACAACCCTTGTAGGTCTATACCCATGACACTTAGGTTGCTCCATCTACTACTACGACTAATGCTCCGGCTGCTGTTAACATTGTCCCTAGTACTACGGTTGACTCTGACTTACCTATTGCTCACTAAAAGGTAAAAGAACTTGTATACAGAAATCCTTGGTTACCTTTCCCATTGAACACTTTGTTATTACTGCCCATCTACCCACCTCTCACCGATGACTTATTTACTCTTTGGCTGCTTCCTTTGTACCTACTACCCTATCCAAGCCTTGTCCCATCCAAGGTGGCATGCAGCTATGAATGATGAATTGGATGCTCTGACCTCCCATTAGACTTAGACACTTGTTGATCTCCCACCTGACCACTCAGTTGTAAAGTGCAGATAGGTCTATATTGTGAAACATAACTCAGATGGCTCTATTTAACGACTAAAAGCACGGCTAGTTGCCAAGGGATACACTCAAACCTATGGGGTAGACTATTTTGAGACATTCTCTCTTGTGGCCCATCTCAATTCGATTCAGGTACTTACTTCCATGACTGTCAATTCTGATTAGCCCTAGTATCAGATGGACATCAAAAATGCGTTCTTGTATGGGGATCTTCATGAAGAGGGATATATGGAATATGATTAGATTAATGGTGGTGAACCTTTTTTTAATCATTCATTGAATGATAAATTACTACAAGTGACAGAGATCACCATTCCTTCAATACGAAAAAAGCCTTTAGAAAGCCAACTTACCAGCATAGGGAGTTGCGATGGATGCCAAGATGAAGACTCCTTTACGCCAATGATCTTTAGAGTACCACGAATAGTTGGATCGTAAGACCCAACCTCCGGGGTATGTTGCTCAGGGAGAGAATTCCACCAAAGTCTGCAAGTTACTAAAAGCAATATGTGGACTAAAGTTGTTCCCTCGTGCGTGGTTTGATAAATTTAGCACGGTCATTACTAGTCTTGGCTTCACTACCTGCTATTCAAATAATTCTGTTTTTGTATGTATTCATTAGTATACTATTACTATCATTATTGTCTATGTGGATGACATAATTATTATAGGAAATAATAAGTTGGGTATTACGGAACTTAAGTCTCACCTAAATACCTACTTTCAGATGAAGGACTTAGGACTCCTTCACTATTTTCTTGGTATTGAAGTAGTTTGAAGTTGTACTAGTATCAGTATCTCCCAATGCAAGTATGTCCTCGATCTTCTTGCAAAAATAGATTTTCTTGGAACCAAGCCGATTGTGTAAGACCCACACTCTGTGAACCCGATCTAACTTAGGTTTTCGTGTTGTGATAGGTCTTTTAATCATAACCAGGCCAGAAGAGATGGTCGAATGATGAACCAAGAGTTCAAGTACGAAAATGGATGAGAACGGGCATATTTTATACTGTCTGGTCTAACAAGTTAAGTTTGACAGTAAAGGTGGTCCAACTGGTCGTGTCACACCCCAATTTTGAACCAACCAGAATGGTGTGAGTGAACCGTCACTGAACCAACGGTTCACACCAAGATCTCAATAAGACCGTGTCCACTCATACAAACCATTGCACATAACCACAATCAGAATATAATAAATACAGTGAAAATCTTTAAATAAATGAACTGAGTATTATATTGATAAATTTAAATAAGTATTCAATTGTCCAAATTCCAACCGTAATTAAATATCTTTACATCACTTTAAAAATAACTGAAACAAATAAAATAAAATCAAAGGTACACGCAGAAAGGACACTCGCATGAATCTCATGCTCGTCCTCTCCTGCCTGTACATCCAGAGCAGCAACACCACCATACGTCGGAGCGTTCATATAATCGTCCACCGTGTAATCTGCATTAACATTTAAAAACAATGTATATACAAAGGGTGAGCTCACAACTTAGCTCAGTAAGACAATCAGATAGTGTAACATTCATATGCATGAGTAATAATCATTTTATACTACGGTTTGATTTAAGTTTGCAATGTGTTATAGAAAGGGTTGGCGGCCACCGCACCTTTATACATGAGTGTGTAGCATCGCACAGTAGATCACACCATTGCTGACCTACATGCACCCATCATGGAATAGAGATAGAGCTAAGGCATCCACACACCTCCCCTAATGCTTCACCCATACCAACACGTAAGTCCTTGTTGGCAAGGGCTTGCAAACTGGGCTCGCAACTAACCAATCCTATATGTCATCACAGTAGGCTCTATCCAAGTACAGCTCCCTACGACATAAAGATAGAGCTAGAGCGTGGTGGCCAGGCCGAAAACCATAGTGTCATGACCTCCCCCTGATGCCCTATCTGCACCAAGCATACTAAGACAGAACAATACGCAAGTAGACTCTATCCCAACATAACTCCCTACGACATAGAGATAGAGCTAGAGCGTGGTGGCCAGGCTAGAGACCACAGTGCCATGACCTCCCCCTGATGCCCTACCCGCACCAAGCATGCTAAGATAGAATACTACAAAAAGGTGCTAGTGTGAGGAATGATCCCAGACCCCAGGCCCTTCCCATTCCACACACTAACGAAAACAATCACATGCCTAACAATCACATCCTAGCATATGGAATATGCATGAACAAATATAATAACTAGAAATAACAGATGACATGTGAGAATGCACAAACATCATGCCAAAGATTCAGGGTTATTAGCAACGGTTTACTGTCCATTAATTATTAGGGTTTAGGTCTGATTCCCTTACTTGATGCTCATTTGATAGCTTGCTCCACGTCGCAAGATCCAAACGTGCTATCACAAAGTCCTACATGATATTAGGGTTCAATTAGAATAGTTTCTTAGGATTTACGTTGGTCGGAAACCAACGAAGTTACAAAATACACTCACAGAGCTGACCGGTCGCATGTACCGATTGCGGCACTGTAGGAAAACCTGTGATCGGTATGGTCAGTCGGTCCCCACAGGCCACTCCCCGAGAGGTACCAGTCGCGGTACCGGTCGCATGGGGTGTGACCGGTATGTCTCCAGAAGACCATACACTTGGTTTCTCGACTGTCGTCGGTCATCCCCTATTGATTCTAGGGTTTCTCCTACACAATCTAGGTCTGAGCATTGAGTTAGAGTTGTTTCCAACTCCATTCAAGTCCAGTTTTGATGGTATTTATCCTAGAACTCGAATCTAGGGTTTAACGACAAAATTAGGGTTTGACGACAAAGTAGGGTTTAGGTCAATACCTGCTTTGCATGGTATTGATCTAAGCAACCCAACCATCCTAGAGTCATAATGTGAGAGAAAGGGTTTAAACACTTACCGTCGACTGGCGTAAGGTGTGCTTCGTCGAACAGCAATGGCGGCTCTTCCTTCTTCTTCCTAGCTCCTTCTCCTTCTCCAATCTCCTTCTCCTCTCTAGGGTTTGTGCGAGTCAGTAGAAGGGATTCTAGGAGGTTTAGAGGTGTTTATATAGGCTAGGATTAGGTTTAGGAAGCCTCTTAGGATTAGAAAAGTCCTAAAATTCGGAATTAGGAAAGTGGGACCCGTAGAGATCCAATTCTGGATCTTGGTAGTCTGCTGCGCAGACTATACTGGTCGACCGGTACCATAGACCGGTACCATCGACCGGTGTGAATAAAATTCATACTTAAGTTGGTCTGTTTGGTCAGATTTTGTACCTGATTGTCATCCGCTCGTCCTGTCTGGCCCGGTGATCATCGAAAGACCTGATACGACATGAAATCAAGGTTTAGATGGGTTCATTGAGTGCGGTCTTACAACTCCCCCACCCTTAAAAGAAATTTCATCCCCAAAATTTGCATGTAGGTTTCACAACTCCCCCACCCTTAAAAGAAATTTTGACCTCAAAATTTGAACGTACCTTGATCGTCGAAAAGGTTAGGGTACTCCTTTCTCATCGCGCTCTCCTCCTCCCAAGTAATTTCTTCGGCATCTTGGCTTTTCCAATGCACCTTCACATAATGGATATCCTTGCTTCGAATATGTTGTACCTTTCGACTTGTGAGCATCACAGGTACCACTTCAAATGTTAAGTCCTCTGTCAAGTCTAGTTGGTCTGCTGTCAAGATGTGCGATGGATCCCTGACATACTTCTTCAATAATGATACATGGAACACATCATGAACGCTTGACATAGATGGTGGTAGAGCTAGTTGATATGCCACATTACCACATTTGGTCAATATCTCGTATGGTCCCACATACCTGGGGCATAGCTTCCCCTTCTTACCAAACCATTTCAGACCTCGCACCGGTGATATCTTAAAGAATACCTTGTCACCTACTGCAAACTCCAGATCTTAACATCGGTTATCCGCATAGTGCTTCTGTCGAACTTGAGCTGTCTTCACTCTTTCCTTGATCTGATCAATCACTCAACAAGTTTCTTCGACAAACTCCAGTCCTACAATTCTTCTTTCTCCCACCTCATTCCATAACAGAGGTGTACGGCATTTCTTCCCATAGAGTGCCTCGTACGGAGCCATCTGAATTGTAGCCTGATAGCTATTATTATAAGCGAACTCGATGAGCGATAGCTTCTCGTCCCAAGCTCCTTTGAAATCTAGGGCATAAGCTCGGAGCATATCTTCTAAAATTTAAATAGTTCGTTCTGACTGCCCGTCCGTCTGAAGGTGAAAAGCTGTACTAAACTTCAACTATGTTCCCATAGCTTTCTGTAATCCTTCCCAGAACTTTGATGTAAAATGGGGGTCTCTGTCAGATACTATACTCTCTGGGACGCCATGAAGTCTGACTATATTATCTACATATAGCTTGGCCAGCTTCTCCATAGTATACTGAGGTCTGACCGTAATGAATCGAGCCATCTTGGTAAGTCGATCGACTATAACCCAAACTGCATCTACCGACCTTGGTGTCAAGGGTAGGCCAGTGACGATATCCATTGTGATACAATCCCACTTCCATGCAGGTTCCAAGTAATAAACCTGCGGGTCTCTGCCTTTTCGCTTTAACTTACTGGAAATTTAGACATTGGAATACGAAACGAGCTATATCCGCTTTTATAACCCTCCACCAATATAATCTTCTTAAATCATGGTACATTTTGCTGCTTCCTAGATGTACCGAATATGGAGTGTAATGAGCTTCTGTCATAACTCGATCTCTGATATTTAAGTTCTCACTCTTAGGTATACATAATCGTCCACGATACCTGAGTACCTTGTCTGAATCCAAGGTAAAGTCAGGATTGCTATTACCCTTCCCTAGATCTTCTTGTACAGTCTTGAGGTGTGGATCCTATAGGATTGCTACTTTGACCTCATCTATGAGATCCGATGAGATCTTCAAGGCTGCGAACATCAATGTGAACTTATGAATTAAGCCTTGTTCCACTGGATCTCTTGCAGTCTCTATTATATACTCTTCATCATTCTTTGTTGAGCTCGAGGCTGCAGCACATAATGCAGCATTTGTACTTGGTCCTGCCTCAGCTTTCAATGCCCACTTTCTGCTTAAGGCATCAGCCACAACATTTGCCTTACCCGGATGGTACTGAATGTCACAATCATAATCTTTTAATAATTCCAACCATCTCCTCTGTCTCATATTCAGGTCCTTCTGAGTGAAAAGATAGGTTAAGCTCTTGTGATTTGACTTAATCTGAAACTTCTCACCGTAAAGGTAGTGTCTCCAAGTCTTGATTGCATGTATTACCGTTGCAAACTCCAAATCATGTGTAGGATAATTCTTCTCATGCTCTTTCAACTGTCTTGATGGATAGGCAATCACCTGTTCTCCTTGCATCAATACACATCCAGGACCCAACCCTGAAGCATCCGTATATAGGGTAAATGGTAAGCCTGATGCTGGGATGGTCAAGATAGGTGCAGAGACTAGTCTTGACTTCAGAGCCTGAAAGCATTTCTCGCACTCATCTGACCATATAAACTTCTCTCCCTTCTTGGTTAGTCGGGTAAGTGGAACGGCGATCCTGGAGTAGTCTTCCACGAATCTTCTATAGTAACTAGCCAATCCAAGGAAACTTCGAATCTCCGCAACTGATTTTGGTGCTTCCCATCCTACTATAGTAGCTATCTTACTTGGATCTACCTTGATACCATCTTCAGATACTACGTGGCCCAAGAAAGCCACCTCCTTCAGCCAAAATTCATACTTCTTGAACTTGGCATAAAGCTTCTCCCTTCTCAGCCGTTGTAGGGCTGCTCACAAATGTGTTGCATGAGCCTCCCTGTCCTTTGAGTAAACCAATATGTCATCGATGAATATGATGACCGAAGTGTCCAACATGTCATGAAACACTCGGTTCATCAGTTTCATGAACGACACTGGAGCGTTAGTCAACCTGAACGACATTACCAGAAACTCATAATGCCCATACCTTGTCCTGAAAGGAGTCTTTGGAATATCTTCGGCCTTGATCTTCAATTGGTGATACCCTGATCTGAGATCAATCTTTGAGAAAACCTTTGCACCATGTAACTGATCGAACAGATCATCGATTCTAGGCAAAGGATATCGATTCTTGATGGTTAACTTGTTCAGCTCTCGGTAGTCGATACATAGCCGTACATTACCGTCCTTCTTCTTGACGAACAATACAGGTGCTCCCCATGGTGATATGCTTGGTCGTATGAAACCCTTATCTAGTAGTTCTTGTAGTTGGGTCTTCAACTCCTTTAATATGGTAGGGGCCATCCTGTACGGTGCTTTAGACACTGGTGCCGACCCTGGCATTAGGTCTATCACGAACTCTGTAGCTCTGTCTGAGGGTAAACCTGGGTGATCTTCTGGAAATACATCTGAAAAATCTCGTACCACTTCTATATCTTCCATCTTTGGCACCTCAGCAGTGATGTCGACTACAGACACTAGGTACCCCACTCCTCCCTTCTCTAAGCATCTCTTAGCTTTTAGGGCAGATAGGATCAGCTTTCGCTTCCTGGGTAACTTGGTCCCGATGAAGCTAAACTCTTTTCCTTTCTCGTCTTTAAGCACAAGCTTCTTTTCACCACATAATAAGCTGGCTGAATGCTGGCCTAACCAATCCATTCCCAAGATGATGTCAAAGTCTGCCATCTCGAGTTGAACCAGATTAGCTTCTAGATCTCGGCTGTCAATGCTAACTGTACATGGTCCAAAATATTTGTTCAACGCCACTTCAACTCCTAGTGAGGAGCAAACTATCAAGCTTGGGTTTAGATGCTTGACAGGTAATTCCATTCGCTTCCCGAAAGAAATAGAAACGAAGGAGTGCGTGGCCCCAGAGTCAAAGAATACTCTGGCAGGTATACTAGCTATATTTACAGTTCCTGAAATTTAATTATCCCTTAGTTCTACATGCTCACACACAATAAAATAGTAAGCTAAATAGGAAGGGATAGAATCATACCAGTAACCACATCAGGTGATGCGGCTGCCTCTTCAGTGGTGACTACAAATACCTTTCCTTGCTGTGGAGATTGTTTCCTAGCTAGAGTGCAGGTCCTTACAACATGACCCAGTTGCTGACAGTTGAAACATTTAATGTTTGGGTTTTGTCCAGCGAACTGTGGCGGTGGTGGTGCAGTAGCGTTCCTTACTGGTACTATAGTGGACTGAGCCATGTATGGACGGAATGGTCTAGTATTACCGCCACCTAAAGTCTCAGTAGCTGGGCTCTTCAGTCCCCTATTCTAAGCAAAGAAACTGTCCTTTTGACTTGACTCAATCACTCTGGCAACCTGTACAGCTTCATTATATATCTTCTTTTTCAGACCCAAAATGTGCTCTCTAATGCTTCCTCGCAATCCCATAGTGAACCTACGGGTCTTGGTTTCTTCTTCTTGCATGCTTGCCGGTGCAAAGAAGAACAGTTCTTCATATCTCTGCTGGTAAGCATCCACAGTCGACTGAGACTACTGTAAGTTGAGGAATTCTTTCTCCATCTGATTTCTAAAGCTCTTTGGAAAATATTTATCGAAGAAAGCTCCCTTGAATATAGCCCAATCGATCTGAGCGTGCTTTTTTTCCAAATGCGCTCGTGTAGAATTCCACCAGGCGTTTGCATCCTCCTTTAGCATGTGCGTAGCAAACAACACCTTCTCATCCTCTGTACATGTCATCAGACGGAAATTCTTCTCCATCTCAGCAACCCACTGTGCAGGCCACAGTGGTTTTCCTGGCTTCCCTGTGAATGTAGGGGGTTTCAGCTATAAAAACCTATCCACTGCTCGGCTCAGATCGTGCTGCCCCTGTGCATTCATTCCATACCATGGTGGTGGGTGGGTACGGGTAGGCTCCTTGATAGGCAGACGACGATGGAAATTGGTGTGGTAGTTGTAGATTATGTCCTTAGCCCATTGGCCCAGAGCTACCATCCCTTGGCAATGTGGTGTTATTTCCCCTATGTTCAGGTGTGACCTCTGTGGGGATATATCCTGGTGGTCTGAACATCTTCAGCATCTCATCCAGGAACGTCTTCTACTGAGCTTCCATCTGATAAACCAAATTTGTGACAATCTTCTCCGAGTTAGTGTGAGGAGGGCCCAGCAAGTTTTTCGGTGCCCTAGGGAACTGCCCTTCTCCACTCTCCCAGTTCTGGTTTTGCTCTTCAACATATCCAGTTTCTACATTTTCCTCAGTTTGGCGCACCCTGGAGTGGTGACGCTTTCGTGAGCCTCTACGACCGTTTCCGCCTACCATCTCAGATTAGTCTGTTTGGATCTGAGACAAAGACATAACACATGAGGTACAGTCGAATAATCATAATAGTGTTAGTCTTTAATAATTGCACAGCGAATAGTTGAAATTGAAACTTAAAATTTAATTTTTTTTTTAATTTTTCCAAAAATTTTCTGGGTTTTACATAGCTGACCGGTCGCAACATACCGGTCGCTACTCTCTAGAGTATGGTCCGACAGGTATGATCGACCGGTCAACACCATTTCTTGACCGAGAGATTGCGGTCGCAGTACCCAAGGGGTACCGGTCGACCGGTATGGGCAAAACCGTCGACCGGTATGCCCAGAACTCCTTTAAATTCGTGAAAAGTGAAATTTTTCTCACTTTTCTCTTCTTTTTCCTCTCCGGTGGCGATTCCTCTCTGACTCCTTGAGTTGCTACAGTCCGACCGGTGATCTTAGAAGCCATTTTCTTCCGATCCGGACCTAGAACATCACCTCCAAGTAAGTTCTCTCCTTCCATTCATCATTCTCATATCGTTTTTTTCATGGTTTTATAACCAAAAACTAGGTTTTTCTTTGTTTAAGAAATTCTAACCGTAAGAACTCTTTCCCTTCGGCTTGGAATGGGTTTAGGGACCTCTATGAGCAAAAGCCCTCAATCAATTTGAGGTTCCACCGAAAGGTTTTAGGAAAAATAAAAATTTTCTAGTTTTGACCTAGGTTTTGACAAAAAAAAAATTGATTTTTCTTAAATTTTCTAAATTTCTTGTTGTTTTGTTCTATGTTTGGTTTCCATGAAGTGTATGGGGGTTACGTAAGTCCTCCTCCCCATGTTTTGGGTGAGTTCGAGGGTTTTTCTTAATTTGCTGTCCTTATGCTGCCAAAATTTCGATAATTTTAACCATTTCTCCTTGTTTTTCCTTGTTTTGCAGCTCCAATGGCTCCACGCAGAGGTGCTGGTAAGTGCTCCTATGGTCTTGGCATGCACCGTCCACATCCCCCTGTTCCACAGCTTGATGAGCAGTGGTTCCGTTCCAAGGCGACGCAAGCTCGCTTCCCCTGGTTTGAGGAGAAGAACATTGAGTCAGGACGACGGGCAAACCTGGAGCAGTTACAACGGTTTGACGTTGAAGCCGCTTTTGGTAGGCTTGGTTGGTTACCTGTCATTACATACACAACGACTACCCGTCCCAACCTCGTCAAACACTTTTATGCCAACCTGGAAATAGATGGGGATGTTAACGACTTCAATCAATGTTGAGTGCTCCGCATAACCAGCTATGTCAAGGGTGTCCCCATTTCTTTCGACACTCACCAGCTTGCTGATCTCCTGGGGATTCCCAATGATGGGGACTTGGTCTACTGTGCCCCTAAGATGAAGGGCTTTCTCACTGACGATCTGCGCCAGGAGATCTCAGAGCAACTACTCAACCTTGGGGCGCCCATGAAGGTTGCTAGTTTGAGGCTCGTGGCCTGAGTTTATAGTCGCATCATCCAGCACAACATTGTGCCCCAGAGCGGCCATTATAGTGAGTTATCTCAGCTCACTCAGTACCTGACTTACTGCATTTGCACTGGGGAGCGGGTCTACCTTCCCTACATCATCATCAGGACCATGCATTAGGCTACTCTACCTGGTCAGGCCAGTAACCTTCCATACGATCGGCTCATCACCACTCTTCTGCAGCGACTACGAGTGAACATGAGGGGTGAGATCGCTGTTGAGAATACTATGACCTCGGACATCGACTGGGATGCCATCCTGCGGATGCAGATGGATAACCTACTGATCAGCGATGAGGATTTGGAGGCTCGTCCTCGCTCACTCAGGAGGGTAGCAGCCGTGGCAGCAGCAGTAGCGGCAGCAGCAGCAGCAGCAGCAGCCAATGCTGCTCATGCAGCAGAGGCAGCGGGTGATGACGAGGGTGGCGATGATCGGATGGAGGATGTTCCAGTACCAGCACCACAGCCCACATATCCAGCGGGACCATCTCAGCCTCCTCCCGACACCGTGATGGGTATGTTCACGGAGCTCAGAGACGCTTAGCATGAGATGAGCCGTGACTTGGGGCACTTGGCTCGCACCCTCAGAGTCACTCAGGATCAGGTGCACTGGCTTAGGGTCAGTTACGAGCGAGATTATGATATTGTCGACCCTATTCCTCCTAAGTCCCCTACCCCATGATAGTTTTCTTATTTTTCTCTCTCTTCATAGTACTGTTATATAACAGGGTAACTGTCCAACTTGTGGACCGTACCCTGTAGCACTTTTTAACTTATCACTCTTGAATGTTTTAATAGCACTTTATGGTTTTTGTCTATCTAGAGCATGTGCATTTATTAATTCCATATTTATTATAGTATGTTATGCTCTTCTTATTTAGTCTCAGGCATCAAACAAGTGCTTAGGGTGTGTTTTTATTAAAGCTTTTTAAGTTCTTCCTATCTCAGTTCATCGACTTAGTTAAGTACAATATGGTCTGTTGGACAGAGCCTGAGGGCTCTGATACCAAATTGTCACACCCCAATTCTAAACCAACCAGAATGGTGTGAGTGAACCGTCACTGAATCAACGGTTCACACCAGGATGTTAATAAGATCGTGTCCACTCATACAAATCATTGCACATAACCACAATCAGAATATAATAAATACAGCGGAAGTCTTTAAATAAATGAACTGAGTATTCCATTGATAAATTTAAATAAGTATTCAATTATCCAAATTCCAACCGTAATTAAATATCTTTACATCACTTTAAAAATAACTGAAACAAATAAAATAAAATCAAAGATACACGTAGAAAGGGCACTCGCATGAAGTGTCATGCTCGTCCTCTCCTGCCTGTACATCCAGAGCAGCAACACCTCCACACGCCGGAGCGTTCATATAATCGTCCACTGTGTAACCTGCATCAACATCTAAAAACAATATATATACAAAGGGTGAGCTCACAACTTAGCTCAGTAAGACAATCAGATAGTGTAACATTCATATGCATGAGTAACAATCATTTTATGTTGTGGTCTGGTTTAAGTTTGCAATGTGCTATAGAAAGGGTTGGCGGCCACCGCACCTCTATACACGAGTGTGTAGCATCACACAGTAGATCACACCACTGCCGACCTACATGCACCCATCATGGAATAGAGATAGAGCTAAGGCATCCACACACCTCCCCTGATGCTCCACCCATACCAATACGTAAGCCCCTGTTGGCGAGGGCTTGTAAACTGGGCTCGCAACTAACCAATCATATATGTCATCACAGTAGGCTCTATCCCAGTACAGCTCCCTATGGCATAGAGATAGAGCTAGAGCGTGGTGGCCAGGCCAGAGACCATAGTGCCACGACCTCCCCCTGATGCCCTACCCGCACCAAGCATACTAAGACAGAACAATACGCAAGTAGACTCTATCCCAACATAACTCCCTACGGCATAAAGATAGAGCTAGAGCATGGTGGCCAGGCCTGAGACCACAGTGCCATGACCTCCCCCTGATGCCCTACTCGCACCAAGCATGCTAAGATAGAATACTACAAAAAGGTGCTAGTGTGAGGAATGATCCCAGACCCCAGGCCCTTCCCATTCCACACACTAACGAAAACAATCACTTGCCTAACAATCACATCCTAGCATATGGAATTTGCATGAACAAATATAATAACTGAAAATAATAGATGACATGTGAGAATGCACAAACATCATACCAAAGATTCAGGGTTATTAGCAACGATTTACTGTCCATTAATTATTAGGGTTTAGGTCTGATTCCCTTACCTAACGCTCGTTTGATAGCTTGTTCCACGTTGTAAGATTCAAACGTGGTATCACAAAGTCCTACATGATATTAGGGTTCAATTAGAATAGTTTCTTAGGATTTATGTTGGTCAAAAACCATCAAGGTTACAAAATACACTCACAGAGCTGACCGGTCGCATGTACCAGTCGTGACACTATGGGAAAAACTGCGGCCAGTATGGTCAGCTGGTCCCCACAGGCCACTCCCCGAGAGGTACCGGTCGCAGTACCGATCGCATGGGGTGCGACCGGTATGTCTCCGAAAGACCATACACTTGGTTTCTCGACTGCCGTCGGTCATCCCCTATTGATTCTAGGGTTTCTCCTACACAATCTAGGTCTGAGCATTGAGTTAGAGTTGTTTCCAACTCCATTCAAGTCTAGTTTTGATGGTATTCATCCTAGAACTCGAATCTAGGGTTTAACGACTAAATTAGGGTTTGACGGCAAAGTAAGGTTTAGGTCAATACCTGCTTTGCATGGTATTGATCCAAGCAGTCCAACCATCCTAGAGTCATAATGTGAGAGAAAGGGTTTAAACACTTACCGTCGACTGGCATAAGATGTGCTTCGTCGAACGGCAACGGCGGCTCTTCCTTCTTCTTCTTAGCTCCTTCTCCTTCTCCTCTCTAGGATTTGTGCGAGTCAATGGAAGGGATTCGAGGAGGTTTAGAGGTGTTTATATAGGCTAGGATTAGGTTTAGGAAGCCTCTTAGGATTAGGAAAGTCCTAGGATTCGAAATTAGGAAAGTGGGATCCGCAGAGATCCTATTTCGGATCTTGGTAGTCTGCTGGGCAGACTATACCGGTCGACCGGTACCATAGACCGGTACCATCGACTGGTATGAATAAAATTCATACTTAAGTTGGTCTGTTTGGTCCGATTTCGTACTTGATTGTCATCCGCTCGTCCCGTCTGGCCCGGTGATGATCGAAAGACCTGATACGACATGAAATCAAGGTTAGATCGGGTTCATTGAGTGCGGTCTTACAGGTCGTGCGGAGGCAGCATGCTAAGGCGCATTAGTCGCACGTAGTCGACGGATTGGTTTTTGGTCAGCAAGCCTTGAGCTTGACTAAGACCTAAAAACTTAGTCTACCAATACCTAAACCAAAGGGTTTTGGTCTATATTTGACCATGGTGGATTGTCAACCCAATAAGGGACCACAAGGATGGAACGAAGACCATCTTTCAAATGGTTTGGGTTAACCTACCACCTATCAACCATGGGACCCACCTAATGGGATTGGGTTTTATCCAATCTTGGTAGTATGACCGTGCATGGTTTGAAATAAGGAAGTAAGGGAGGGAAATCCTCTAACTTACCATTTTGAGATCATAGAGATCTCCTACCCATCTCCAATGTGCATAAGTCTTTATCTCATCCTCCCATTTCACCTCTTAGACTAATCGAGAAGAAAAGAGAGGAGAAAGGAGATCTGATGCATTTCTAGAAAAGGAAGGAAGAAGAAAGGTTTGGGAAAGGAAGAAGAGTCTCGACCACCATTAAATTAATCCATGGGGGGACTATTGCCTTTGTTGTCCTCGAACAAAACCCCACTTACCGTCAAAGGTGGTCGTCCATGAACTCATTTAAGTGTTAGATCCATTTCAAGAAAAACCTAAGACCATAAGAATGTTAGGGAATGGATTTTAAATGGTTAATATTGGGATCCAAGCATCCCAAGGGCTTCATGATGGATTCAAATGTCCAATAGTAGACCAAAGCCAAGGGAAAGCCCTCATAGGAGTTGCTGGAATCGGATTGGAGGTTACAAACAAGATCCAGTAATATTGACTGTCTGGAAAAATAAACAGTATCCATATGTTGAAGTAGAATGGGAATTTTGAGCCTAAGCATCTTATTCCTATTTAGAATAATTCAAGAAACACACCGTATAAAAATTGAGGTGTTTCGGCCACGTTTCAAAGTGCGGTTGATGGCATGTGCCGCACGCATGTAGCCAAAATAGTGCTGTCGATGGCACATGCTGCACAATGATTTGGCCCTTGTTGTTGACCATTTTTAGATAGCATCTCTGTCACACCCCAATTCCGGCTGAACCAGAAGTGTGAGTGAACCATCACTGAACCAATGGTTCACACCAGGATCTCAATAAGACCGTGTCCACTCATATAAATCATTGCACATAACCATAATCAGAATATAATAAAATACAACGGAAGTCTTTAATAAAATGAACTGAGTGATCTATTGATAAATTTAATAAAATATCCAATTTTTCAAATACCGAAACATAAATAAATATCCTTACATCAATTGTATCTCCAACTAAAAATAATTAAAATAAAATAAATCAAATCCTAGAGGTACACGCAGAAAGGGCACTCGCATGAAGCGTCATGCTCGTCCTCTCCTGCTTGCACGTCCAAAGCAGCCACGCCTCCGTACACTGGAGCATTCAGGTAATCCTCCACCGTATAACTTGTATCAACATCTAAAAACAAGTATATATATATATAAGGTGAGCTCACAACTTAGCTCAGTAAGACAATCAGACAATGCAACAAACATATGCATGAGTAACATTCACATTATGGTCTGGTTTAAGTTTACAATGTGCTATAGAAAGGATTGGCGGCCACCGCACCTCTATACATGAGTGTGTGAAGCCGCCCAATGGATCAAACACCATTGTCGTCCCACATGCACCCACCATTGAATAGGGATAGAGCTAAAGCGTCTGGATCAAACACCACCAACACTTCCCCTGATACCCTACCCATACCAACACGTAAGCCCCTATTGGTGAAGGCTTGCAAACTGGGCTCGCAACTAACCAATCCTATATGTCATCACAGTTGGCCCTATCCCAGCACAGCTCCCTATGGCATAGAGATAGAGCTAGAGTCTAGTGGCCAGACCGGAGACCACAGTGTCACTTCCTCCCCTTGATACCCTACCCGCACCAAGCATGCTAAGACAGAACGATACGAAAAGGTGCTAGTGTGAGGAATGATCCCAGACCCTCGGCCCTTCCCATTCCACACACCAACGAAAATAATCACATGCCTAACAGTCACATCCTAGCATAACGAGTATGCATGGACAATAATAATAACAGAAAGTAAAGGATGACATGCGAGTATGCACAAACATCAGTCCATAGAATCATAGTTATTAACAACGTTTTACTCTTATTAATTATTAGGGTTTAGGTCTGATTCCCTTACCTGACGCTTGATTCATAGCTTGCTCCACATCACAGAATCCAAACGTGCTATCACGAGGTCCTACACGATGTTAGGGTTGAGTTAGAATAGTTTACTTAAGGTTTACGTCGATCGAAAAACCAACTGGGTTAAAAACACTCCCACAGAGCATACCGATCGCAGTATCAATCATGGCACTATGGGGAAAGGTGCGACCGGTATGGTCGATTGGTCCCTATAGACCAGCCTTCGGGAGGTACCAGTCGCAGTA